>OX596074.1:141937585-142537585 GCA_951394005.1 Protophormia terraenovae
AATTTTAAGTGGTTAGTTTGTGAAACTCCAGAAGGTTCAACAAACCAGACATTGAAAAAAGAAAGAAAAAAAATTATAAGGAAATTAAATAAAAACTAAATGAAAACATGCTGCAAGTAAATTTTTAACTTGACCACAATGTAAAAATGTCATTCACACAACTGCACAGGAGAAAAGTTGCTAACAGGCTTCACTTTTAGTTATTGCAACTGTTTAATATTTTTATATAAAAAAGTTAACTATTTCAACATATTCTCTAGACCAAAAAAGAAATGAAAAACTAAAAATCGTCATTCACTATTTATTATGGCACTATGGGTTGTGCAAAATTTTATTCGGCAATAATTAAAATTTAACTTAAATATGCTTAAAATTTATTTAAAGAAACAAGCCGACACTGAAAAGTTCTAGGTATTTAGTTACCATGGTCGCAGTCATTTAGACTTTTGGTGCCACAAAACGAATAAGGATCTTTTTCTTAAAAGAGGACAACACAAAATTTTAATTTTGCCTCCAAGTAATCACACGAAAGAACTACAATAACAATTGCTATCAAATCAAAAACAAATACAGAACTACATAAACATACATACATATACATTTTTCCAACCTCTTTTTTGGAAAAATCTGTATAATAGAAGATTTCCTATAAATAATGGCTTTTACCAAAAAAAAGCTGCAGTCAAAACTCAGACTACTCCACAAACTTCTATCTAAAAGGAAATACTTACACTTACAAATACAATGAAGTTTACCAATGTATTTGTAATACAAAAACGTATTCAACTACACGTACGTTTGTTAGTTGTACCAACAAATTCACATAATGAAACGCTTAAAGCGTTTTCAAGCTTCATAAGCCAATCAGCTGTAGCCACAATTTTCTCCTGTCCTTGCTGTTGTAGTTTAGTGAGAAAAAAAATGCTATGAAAGAATTTTCAGTCGTAATATTTATAGAAGTTAATAGTAGTAGTTCAAGTACATATGTAAGTAAGTATATGATTTTATGTTTTAAAAATGCTGCAGGATTTAGACACAAAGCAGACATCAAGGGAATTAGAAATTAGGTGTTTCTTTATTATTATTATTTTTATTTTTTTTTTTAGCTTACTTGGATTAAAGTAGAAATTATTTTTGATGATATCGAATTCTTGCTGTGTATTAAGAGGATATTTAACTGCTAGTATAAAATGTAAGTGGTCCAAGAAGTAGAAGTAAACTAAACAGAAGTTAGTACTATAACTTTAGGCATTTTTTATATGCAGTTTAGCCAAAATGAAAACAAATTTGAAAATCAAAATTTGGGGGATATATAAGAAAAATTATTTGAAGGTATTTTTTCAACACTGAAGTATAAATAAAGTTGGTACATAAGAATTAAAAAAAAAAAAGTTTGATGTCAAATATGAAATGGCTCCAATAAAAAGTGTTTGAATTCAATGAAAACACAGGTACTAAATGAAATCTTTTTCTGTGGAACGAGATAATTCAGTAAATTTCGATACATGTTGTTTTGAAGTACTGAGTCTACTAGTATTTTAGTAATAAGAACTAGAACTGAACCAGAAATGAACTAGAACTGAACTAGAACTGAACTAGAACTGAACTAGAACTGAACTAGAATTGAAGTAGAACTGAACTAGAACTGAACTAGAACTGAACTAGAACTGAACTAGAACTGAACTAGAACTGAACTAGAACTGAACTAGAACTGAACTAGAACTGAACTAGAACTGAACTAGAACTGAACTAGAACTGAACTAGAACTGAACTAGAACTGAACTAGAACTGAACTAGAACTGAACTAGAACTGAACTAGAACTGAACTAGAACTGAACTAGAACTGAACTAGAACTGAACTAGAACTGAACTAGAACTGAACTAGAACTGAACTAGAACTGAACTAGAACTGAACTAGAACTGAACTAGAACTGAACTAGAACTGAACTAGAACTGAACTAGAACTGAACTAGAACTGAACTAGAACTGAACTAGAACTGAACTAGAACTGAACTAGAACTGAACTAGAACTGAACTAGAACTGAACTAGAACTGAACTAGAACTGAACTAGAACTGAACTAGAACTGAACTAGAACTGAACTAGAACTGAACTAGAACTGAACTAGAACTGAACTAGAACTGAACTAGAACTGAACTAGAACTGAACTAGAACTGAACTAGAACTGAACTAGAACTGAACTAGAATTGAAGTAGAACTGAACTAGAACTGAACTAGAACTGAACTAGAACTGAACTAGAACTGAACTAGAACTGAACTAGAACTGAACTAGAACTGAACTAGAACTGAACTAGAACTGAACTAGAACTGAACTAGAACTGAACTAGAACTGAACTAGAACTGAACTAGAACTGAACTAGAACTGAACTAGAACTGAACTAGAACTGAACTAGAACTGAACTAGAACTGAACTAGAACTGAACTAGAACTGAACTAGAACTGAACTAGAACTGAACTAGAACTGAACTAGAACTGAACTAGAACTGAACTAGAACTGAACTAGAACTGAACTAGAACTGAACTAGAACTGAACTAGAACTGAACTAGAACTGAACTAGAACTGAACTAGAACTGAACTAGAACTGAACTAGAACTGAACTAGAACTGAACTAGAACTGAACTAGAACTGAACTAGAACTGAACTAGAACTGAACTAGAACTGAACTAGAACTGAACTAGAACTGAACTAGAACTGAACTAGAACTGAACTAGAACTGAACTAGAACTGAACTAGAACTGAACTAGAACTGAACTAGAACTGAACTAGAACTGAACTAGAACTGAACTAGAACCGAGCTAGAACTGAACTACAACTGAACTAGAACTGAACTAGAACTGAACTAGAACTGAACAAGAACTGAACTAGAACTGAATTAGAACTGAACTAGAAAAACCTTTCATAAACATGTGTCTTAATTTATCCTTTAAGAAAGAATAGTTTTACAAATAGAATGAACCAAAATATATAAAACTTTTTCAGGTCATACTACAAAGTTTCAGTATGCTTCAATAGCAAAGATATTTAATTTAAATAAACTTAATTTTATGCACATTAATATAATATATAAATAAAGATAATTACATGCAAAGCTATAAAATATATACAAATACTTTTAAATGCAATTCAAATCTTAAGAGTCTTGCTAATCTCTTTATGTTACTTTTTTGGTAATATTATGTGTTTTCTTATTCTTCGAGTATTTGTTATAGGTATCAACAAACCTTGTGTTATTTACTTACAAGTTTATAAATGCACATTTATAAACTGCTTATACTCTTTAATATTTAAATATGTATGTTAGTTATGTTCATATAGTGCAACAATGCATTGTATGCAAAGTTAATGGAGTTTCAAATTAGAATATGGTTTAACTAATGGGAAAATGATATTGCAGCTATATACATATATACTTTATACATATTATGTATTTTCATGTTTGCTAATCATATTAAATAATTAATATAGTTTATTATTAATAATTTACAGTATTGAAATGACTTAAATAAACTCATTAAATAAATGAGAAAATAATATTTAACAGTTTGTTTATAAAATATTTATAGGTTGTTTAATTTGAAATGTTTAGAAAGTCATTTCAATATTCTTTTAAATAAAAATAAAATGATACCTTATGTATGAATTTTTAAGTAAAGAATATTATATAATGAACTAACAAAGATTCATATAGTATACAGAAAATTTCAATACCTGGAAAACTTTTCCATGGGAGCTAGGTGAAATAGAAACAATTTTAATCGATAAAAATATACGTTCTCGTTCGCATCGTATTTTATTTTTTTTTTTTCCAAAAATTTATAATACTTTTTTTAATTGGTCTAAAAGTTAGCATTATTGAAAATTTTATTATTATTTTTTTTTTTTTTAAGTTATTGGGAGCCTTTTGAAAGTTGATTTTAATATGAAGGATTTAGTAAGAAAAATAATAATACAATTAAAGAATAAATAAGTTATATTTTTCACAGTTGTGAAAATAAAAATTAATGCCTTATTAAACTAAATTCTTCTATACTGAGTTTAAAACAAGTAAAATTAAATTCACAAGATCGAGTGCGTCTCCTGTTTTAGGTGCATATTTACTATTAAAACAAAAAAATTCAAATTGTCTTTAACTTGACTTTTTTAAGAAGTATAAAAAGAGAATAAAATATTGTTAAAGATTTGCTATAATTCGTAAGTTTAAAACAGCATGAGGTAATAATTAAATGTCATTTGTTTACAACTATGAATTATTAATATTTAATATATAATTTAACTTTTTAATAAAATTCCAAATTTTCTTTAATTTCACTTTTTAAGGTCTCAAACAGACAGAAAAAATATGGATGAAGTATTATTACGACAACAATAAGATTTTTGTAGAAACAATCGAAAAAAAAAAATATAATTAATTTCAATACTATTGTGTTAGTAATAGTACTTATTTTTAAGTTTTACTATTTTATGGGGAATCCAATTTAATATCTGAATATTATGGACTGAAATGTAATATATTTTCACCAAGAACAAAATGTGATAATTATTCGAAAATGTTATTTTCTTCTAGAATTATAAATTATTAAATATAAACATATAATTTAACTTTTTACATACATATCATAGTTTAAAAAATCATTGAAATATTCTTTGTTCAAATATAACTTGTTTATGATAAATTTTTTAATTAAATAAAAACCTAAATTCAAAGGTAGTCAAGATTTGATATAATTCGGGTGTTTAAAACAGCATGAGGTATTAATTAACTATTAAATAATTTATTTTATATACAGGTAATGTGATGGAAAACGATTTCGAAAACGAATCGATTATAAATCGAAAAAATATGTGATGTACTTTTATTATCGTTTTTGTTATTGAAAAATATTATATTTAAATCACTTTCTATTAAATTTTATTACATAATTTTTTATATTTATATAAAATTAATTGTTATTTTTCACATGAGCTGTATATTCTTAATGAATAATAGATCATTTTTGAAAAATGATTTTTGAAATCGTTCGAAATTCATCACAACTTTTCAAACCGATTCGATTTGAAAACGATCGGTTTTCATCACATACCTGATAATCATGTTTTTGTATTATGAAAAAGAAATATAAAATAATTATTTAATCATAATAATAAGAGAAGTAAATTTAAAATATGTTTATAGTTATATCATAACACCGAATTATAATATGGTTAAATTCGAACATAATATGAGAAATTTAGACCATGATGTGATATAAACCAAAAATTATAATATAAGAAATATTAAATATTAAATTCTTAAATAAAATATTAAATAAATCATATCATAATATGATAATAATATAATTAATTATGGCAATAAAAATTTATACACCAATCATATAACCCAGTCAAAATAAGTTACTCTTAGATTATGATCAACTCAACTATGCATGTAATGCATGTAATATATAATTGTACATCTTTAAAAGTTCCTACATTCGATTACAGATTCGCTACAACCATACATTTTTACAAAATCATATATCAGTTTTATAAATTTTCCAAAAATATTTTTAATTGAAGTACAAGCATATATTGCTTTTATCTTTAATATAACTTTAATATCCTATGTATTTACATCATTCTTTTGTTTATAATTTTTTTAGCCTAAAACCTGATGTCATCCTAAGAGTAAAAGTTGATAACATTAAATATATTTCACAATTTTAATATGTAAATTAAATATAACAACAATTTTGACAATCAATTTATTTTATTATAGTTACTGTAGACATTTTGTAATAGAGTTTAAAATGAATGTACTATAAATTTTATTGTAGTAAAATATACATATATTATAATTTTAATCAAATTTAATGTAGATTACATAATTGATGCTTGTGATAGAATGTTAAAGGATGTCCGGAAAGTAAAATGGAATAGATAAAATAAATTTGAAATAAAACTGACAATTAAAATGCAAGTGTACAGTTATATGATTTATAAACATACAGTACAGTGGCCCGTAGACAGAAATTTTGAAGGAAGACTTCACAAACGATGCATATTATTGAGCTAAATATGGATAAAATATTTAAAAAATGTCTCATAACAAACTAAAAATACCAGTATAACACCAGTACCAGGCTTAAGATTTACAATCGATAGTGGGGAACTGAAGGTGAATTAAAAAAAATAAAAAATAAAAAAATCATACACAGAAAAAATTATTACGGTCTTTTTATACCCTTCACCACAGGTGTAAAGGGTATATATAAGTTTGTCATTCCGTTTGTAATTTCCACAATTTTCGTCGGAGAGCAAAAAAGTTTATATTTTCGGAATCCTTGTAAGAAGCGATGACGATTGGACCATGTCCGTCCGTCCGTCCGTCCGTCCGTGTGTCGGTTGAAATGGCGTTTATGAAGCCCACCGATAACTGACATATATAATATGTATGTCAAACGAACGGAAATGCTTTCGAGAATTTTGCTATTGGAATTCAGCAAGATAGGTTCATACAATGCGGAGATATGTTCAAAAAACCGGTTTTTTGAACCGGTTTTCCAGTTTCTGAAGCCTCTGTATACACTACGGACTTCGTTTTTACAAAGAATTCTCGGACATTTTTTTCTGAATTTTTGTTCTGAAAAAATGAAATAAATCGGTTCAGTAATAACTGAGATATCGGACAAAACGCATTTTTTATTTTTTGAAGCCTTGGTTTAAGCTATAGATTTTTATTTTTATACAGATCGGTCACAAATATTTTTATAAAATTTCAGTTTTTTGAATCAGGAAGATCGGTTTATAAATGGTGGAGATATGCTTTAAAAACCGGTTTTTAGAACCGGTTTTTTAGTTTCTGAAGCCTCTGCATATACCAGGGACTTCGAATTTTTAAAGGGGGCTCGAAAATTATTTTCTGAATTTTTGTTCTGAAAAAATTAAATAAATCGGTTCAGTAATAACTGAGATATCGGGGAAAACGAATTTTTTATTTTTGAAGCCCTTGTTCAAGCTATAGATTTTTATTTTTATATAGATCAGTCATAAATATTTTTATAAAATTTCGGTTTTTTTAATAAACCAAATTCGTTCATAATCAACAGAGTTATGGCCCAAAAACAAATCTGTTAAGAATATAAATACACCAACAAACATGTATATTAAGCATTGTAATGACTATTAGTGACGTTTCAGTAATATTATGAATAACAGTGTTGTTGTTGTTGTTCTTTGTATATGCAGTCTGTACAAAAATAAATAGATATGGAATTGTTGTTGTTTATTTTTAAAAACTAAAACATATCTGTTAAGAATATACATAAATACATACACAAACATGTATATTAAGCATTGTAATGACTATTAGTGACGTTTTTTGTTTTTTGTATAGACAAGTAGTTTAGTTAGCAACAGCAGTAATATAATGAATAACAGTGTTGTTGTTGTTCTTTGTGTATTCAGTCAGTTTGTACATACAAAAATAAATATATATGGAATTGTTGTTGTTTCTTTTTTAAAAGCAAAGCCTGTTATGATTGTTTTTTTTTTTCATATTCAAATTTTCGTAGTTTGAAAAAAATTTAGATTTAGAAAATATGCAAGCATACGTTAAGGCGAAAATTTTATTAATTGTCGGTAATATGGTAATATGATGTCGATAAGATGGTAAGATGGTAATATGGTGAAGGGTATCAAAGATTCGGCACAGCCGAATCTTTTTTCAATTTCATTTTCAATTATCATAGTTGTTTCATTTTGCATCGAAATTTAATAAATTTATTCAAGCAAAAATTAAATAAAAATAAAATTTAACTATACTTTTATATCCTATATACATTTTTAATTAATCCAATTAACTACTTGATTGATTTAATTAATTTATTAATTGGGATTTTTTTTCTGTTTTGTATTTTTTACAGTTTTTAGTAATTGATATAATCATTTTGATGAGAGGTGCAAATTTAAACAAATTTTTAATTGAATGAATTATTTTCTAACATATTTGTTAATTGGTGACTTTTTTCTGGATCTACCTACATAGAAATAAAAAAAAAGTATTTCATTGAAAAACTGATTTAGAAATGATTAAAAAACTCTTCTCAGTTATAGTAAGGGTGAAGACAAACCCTACTAAATATACGATTTTTGAAGGCGTAAATAATTTCAAATTTATTTTATTAATTTTTTTATTAATATTGTACTTAAATTATCCTAAGACTTATGATATTTTTGATATAATGTATATATTTGTGGAAACACTTTTGAATTTTCAAATGTATTATTTTTTTTTTTTTTTCTATTGACTCATATCATCAATATGTTCTTGCAACTACCAAGAATATCTCTAAGAGGACAACTGTTATAAATACTCATACTAACCGTAACAAAGTTTGACACTTTCCTTATATGAGTACTTATTTACTTAGTTCTCACATGTACATATGTTTTAAGAGAGTATAAGTTTGTTTGCTTAGGTTTTGTAAGGACATTTTTTTATTTTTATAATAAATATATATATTTTTTTAATTAGTTTTTGCTTAGATAAACAATTAGGTCACATGTAAAAAACATTGAATTAAATTAGTGTTACAGATTTTATTTTTTGTCTTTACTATTAGTGTCAAATTATTTCATGGCAATAGAATGTCAACAAGAAGAATATTTGACAAATAAAAGTAAATTTTTAAGGTAAATAAACTTAAATTGAAGATAAATATAGCAGAAAAAAAGAAAAGAAATTCTAAATTGATATTATGAGACTAGTAAATAAATTAAATTGAAATATTGAGAATAACCAGGGCTGTCAGTTGTGGCGATTTTTCGCCAAACGTGGCGATTTTTAATTGCTTTTGGCGACCGAAAATTCCGTTTTGCGACATGGCGAATTTTTTGGCGATTTTTAATAAGGTGGCGATTTATTTGGCTAATTTTTAAAATTTTATTAAATAGGTATTCGCATAGTAAAACTATTTTACGTTTTCTTAGTAGCCAACGTCTATTTTTAGTATTTTTCTATCCAAAACGGCCGTTCTCAAATGTGGTGGTCGATGGGTGGTCGCTAATACCTTTTGCTTGAACATAAAATTAAAAGTATTTCTTTAAGGAGATAACACACATATGTATATTAATTTTTACATACTTATAAAATAAAATTGCAAAGTTACAAAAAATATAGAGTAAAAATTCTAAAACTATTGTTTGTGCATGATTTTTATTATCATTCTGGTAATTTTTGCAAATTGTAAAAAACATTTAATGATATTTCGTCCTTGGCATAAGATATTTATTAGCAATTTTAAAATCCATTTTTAAATATAAAGGTTATATCTTAAATTTATAATTAATTGAAATCAAATATTTTTACTATTTTCTTAAATATAGCCTGATTTAACAAAAGCATTTGGTATCAAATTGAGAATATGCCATTAGTTTTTATCTTTAAGTATTAATTTATTTTTGGATTAAGAATTATTTAGGAATAACATTTGATATGAAATTGAGAAAGTATCACTTTTTTTCAAATGAATATTCATTTTTATTCAAACTTGAAATTCAACATACGTATTTTCAGAAATACCTTTAAATTATCGAATTTAAAGGCACGAAGCAAGAGTTTGGAAAAACCTCTGATCTAAGTAGGGATCATACACAGCAACATTTCCTGCTGTTAATTCTGAGTTCGTAGGAGAGAGAAGGGAATATTAAATGTTGATGCTGAATTTAAATTTAAAATTACATAAAATTTGAAGCACTAAATATTTTAGTTGTTTTTAGTTTTACTTTAAAAAAAATATATAAAATTTAATTTTGGCGATTTTTGGCCATTTCTGATTAACAATTTGGCGATAGAGGCTCAAAAAGATCTGACAACCCTGGGAATAACACAGAAAAAAATATTTCAAATAATTTTTTAATAAAATTATTAATTAACTTTATATTGGAATTTAATTATATGATTTATTAATATAATTAATTTTCTAATTGGTTTTCAGTTTTGTTTTTTAATAAATTGACAGCTGTTAATAAAATATAAAGAAAAATTAAATATTTGTCTACAAAAGTACAGAAATAATATAAATTTAAGTAAATTTTCAAAAATTTTCAGCTCATTTCATCTATTTAAGGAAAAGAGTAATAATAATATCAATTATTCTAGTTATTAATATTATCTTTGTGATGATTGGAGCAAAATCAACTAAAAATTAATTAATATTACAAATTTCGTAATTGAAGTCCATTTTTACTTTTTTCTGTGAATGAACGAAATACAAAATAAAATTATTATAAAGATTTTTTATTTCAACAACAAATATTAAATATCTTTTTCGCTTCTCTAGTGGGGTGGGTATTACGCGTTTGCTCCGATGTTTATAGCACCAAAAATTGGTCTAAGACCCACCTTAATTTATACCCATATGCTTAGAATCACTTTCTGAGTCGATTTAACGACGTCCGTTTGTTTGTCCGTCCATGTAAACCTTGTAACCAAACTACAGGTCGAAATTTTAAACATTTTGGCATACAGGATTCTTATAGAACAAGGACGAAGTTTATTGAAATTGGTAATAATCGATTCATTAAGTTTAAATATGGGTGCATAAAGATCGGTCCATAACTGACTATAGCTTCCATGTGAACACTTCTTTAGAAAATTGCTTTAACGAGTATAAATACCATAAACATGTAAGTATCAAGTTAATATTGAAAAGAAATAAGTTTTATATAAATGTAAATGAATTTTTACAAGATTCATGTAAATGATAGTACCGACGTTATGTACTTGTATGTTTTATTCTACACTTAATACAATCGAAGACTCCTCTCCGAATTTTAATACACACAATGGTGTAGGGAATTATATGGTCAGGATTGACCGACTATATCTTTCTTTCTGTTTTCTTTCCGTTTTTTTTTTTTTTTTTATAGAGATATTTATTTATTTTAAAGGTATCCGTTTAAAAAGGAATTCCAAAGTTCAAAGTTAAAATTTAGTCTCCTTAATTACTAGCTCAAATTTATTTATATCTAACTTATTACTCACTCTTATTTCTCTCTTTCAGTTCTTAAGAAATGTTTTCATCTTTGAACACATAATTATCTTTACAATGAATTTCCTCTCATACATTTTATAGCAGATGTTTGAAAACATTTCGATTTTTTCTGCTTTATAATACACATTTTCTTTTATAGTTAAGATAAAAACAATAACAGTCTTTCTTTTAATTTTCTCGTATTCAAATTAAATTTTCACATGTGTTTTTCACCGCATGACCATTTCTTCAGTATGTCTTCAAACTCATTTAAGTAAATTTATTTATTTTGTTTTTATTGTAAGCGAAACAGAAACATATACACAGAACTTTTTATAAATATACCCCCAACATCTCATCAAAAATAAAACATACAAAAAATTTACATGAACTACAAGGAAAAATCTGTATCAAAAAAATAAAGAAAAACAAGCAACTAAAATGAAAATGCAGGAAAAAATAGGTCAAACTATACTAGTACTTGAAACAATTTCTGTTCAGTTTCGTTTTTTTTTTTTTCACTCATTTCATTTCATTTGAATTGTTTTCAGATGCACTTGTTTGAACTATAACTTCAAAGCAATGTATTAAAAGGTGGGTGGAAAAAATAAAATAACATTTTTTTTCTCATCTTGAAAAGAACAAAAACTGATTTCAAGTGTCAAAGTTTCTTTTGTGTATTTTTGAATATATGAAATTTTTTTTTTTTTTTAAGTAATTAAATGCTAAAGGTGTTATACGATACAATATCAATATTTGTATGAAAAGAAAAACTATTTCAATATCATATATAAGTTGGAGAAAGTTTGTATATTAAGTGAAATATTTAATAAAAATATTATAGAGGAGGATCTGAGCTTTTAAAATATTAAAGTTTTTGGCACTATGTATATTTCTTTACAGTATGAGCTATAACAGGTTCATGTGGATAACCTTGAATTTGTGATAAATTTGAGAGTTTTAAAAATTCTCTTTTTATAATTATTTTAATAAAGTTGCCCTAATGAACAGAGTGTACTAAAAATATGTAATTATTAAAAAAACTCAAAAAAGACTTGTGTAGAATAAAAATAAAGTTTTTTTATAAAGGAATTTTAAATACGTCCAAAAAGTTTAAAAATAATATTTGAAGCTCCAGCTGAATTTCAAATACAGTCAGATATTAAGCTGTAACCATAAATGAAGATCAAAAGTAAGTAGTCGAATATTTCATGCAAAGGGTCGAAAATTGCGCTTTTTCGAAAAAGGGTGATATAAATTTTTTAATGATGACTTTTTTTAATTTATTATAGGATAAAAAATGCATTTTTTGATATTTTAAGATATACAATGGGTCAAAAATAGCGATTAATTCAGAGAATGTTACCATTTTTGATACCAATATTTTTACATTTCCATTTGGTTTTTATATTAATCGAAAAGAAAATAATGTCCTTTTGGAATTTTAATTATTTGCTTGTCTTTCTGTTTGTTTGTTAATTTTTGCAAATGTTTCAAGTCAAAATCGTTTATTTTTGCTCCCAGTAAAGATATCGACTTAAGTTTCTTTTTATTTCATAGATTTTTTTTTTAACTAATTACAAAATAATATAATAAGATTTAAGATTAAAATTTCAAATTCATACAACTCAAAAAATATGTATGATAAACAAAACATGCTATAATGCTTTTTAAAGGATCTATTAGGTTTCAGGTAATATCTTTGAAATCCGATAGGGAACAAAAATTCACTAATGGTTAAACATTTTATATGTCACCTATTTTGAACCAGCAAAGCTCCCCTTTTGAAATGTATGTTGGATCCTCCTGCCTAACTTAAATTACTACGCTCCTCTGCTATGTATATATGAAATTTTATACAAATTGGCTGATAAAGTAAAGAGAAAATTCTGCTTTTGCTGTTTTTTTAGATGAGACTTCGAAAAAAAAAAAAATAATAATAATAATAATTTCTAAAATCTATAGATGCGCATGATTTATTTCACAGTATCAAAGTAGACAATACTTTTTTTCAGAAATTTTTCTGAAAAAAAAAAAAGTTTGAAATTGTTGCATTTTATTACAGTTAAAAAAATAATAATAAATTTAGATGAAAATTTATCAACATTTAATAAAAATTAAATTTTTAATATATTTTCAAAATGTAAAAAAAAAAATGTTAATCAAATAACACTGGGTATAGCAAAAAAAAAAAAAAAAAAAACGAAAGAGAAAGAGAAATAGTCGGTCAAGCCCGACCTATGATACCCTACACCATGTGTACCAAAATTCGGAAAGGGGCCAATTATGGACCTATACTCGCATTAAGTGTAAAATAACAACGAGAAAAAAGTGATAGTCGGTCAAGCCTGATACCATTGTCTATGTGTACCAAAATTCGGGAAAGGACCAAAAGTGTCAAAAAAAAAAAAAAATACTAATAATATTATATCGATACTAACATTCATAGGGTGATTCCCGAAATTGGGTCATATATGGGAGCTATGGTTAATATTAACCGATCTTCATTAAATTTTGCACTATCATTTATTTGTGTCGAATATTATGGGATTTATGCACGTTGAAGAGATTTTCGGAAGAAGGGTTCATAAGGGAGCTATGGTCAATTATGGACCGATCTTCACGAAATTTGGCATTCAGATTTATACTTATATCAAACTTATTTGTGCCAAATTTCATTAAAATATTTTTAGGGTATTTATGAGTGTTAAAACTCTATTCCGGTAGTAAATTTTTTTGAGGGCCAGGCGAAATAATGGGCCGATCATGACCAAATTCAATAGGCTTTGTCCGTGTGCAAAAAAAGTCATAAGTACAAAATTTCCTCAAATTATCTTCTAAATTGCGATCTGTACTTTGCGCACAAGCTTTACATGAACAGCTAGCCGACCAGACGGACGGACAGATATGATTAAATCGACTCAGAAAGTGATTCTGAGTCGAACGGTATACTTTAAGGTGGGAGTCGGAAGATTTTTTCTCTGCGTTACATAATTTGCACAAACACGTAATACCCCAATCACCTATGGTGGTGTAGGTTATAAAAAAAAAAAAACGAGAAAAAAAGGTATAGTCGGTCAAGACCGACCATATGATACCTTACATCTACATGATTTTATGCACTTTGGGGTGATTCGCGGAAGTGGGTTTATATGGGAGCTATGGTAAATTATGGACCGATTCTAATAAAATTTGGCAATGTTGTTTCTGCTTATATAAAACTTATTTGTGTCAAATATTAACTTGATGCTAACATTCGTATCCGGGTTGCCAGATTCGAATTTTGATCTAACTTGACATTCCAGAAAAACGAGCTTGATTCTAATAAATAAAAAAAACTTAATTTTTATATGAAACCTAAATAAAAATTTCAGTGCAATAGGTTTCCATTTGTGCAATTGAAAAATATTAAGATATTAGGTTTTTGCAATTGTTGACTTAATACAAATATTTCAACATCCATTAATTTGGCTTTTGAACGATTACTGTTTTCTATGACTACTGAATGATTTAGTAGTATTAGAGTTACATATCTAAAAGTATTTTTAGTTATTTAAACTCATTTGTTCTAATAAGGATATATGAACCAAGATAAAAAAATTATTATACAAAATGTCCTTAACATGAACTACAATAGTTTTGAACTTGTACAAGTATTAGAGTCAATATGCATGCAAATATACACAAGACTTCATATATACATTTGTATTTGATATATGTGTAAGTATGTATTTAAAAAAAAAAAAAAATAAATTTTAAATAAAAAAATAACATTGTTAGTTATTGTTTCAATTTTTTTCTAAATCACAGTAATAAACAACAACTACTTTACTAAGCATGTTGAAATATTTTTTGTTTTTTGTTATTAAAAAAAAAAAAAAAAAAACACAAACAAATCACAACAATAAAGGACTAAAACAATAAGATTTTATGTGTACACAAAAAATTTTTGTATATATGTATATCCCCTTTAAACATTTGGAAGATAAATTTGTTGCCAATCTTCCAGACGTCACTTCTTAGTGGCTTCTAGATGATTGTCGGAAGATTGTTCGAAATTTACAAAAACAAAATACATTGCTATTGCGCAATAATCGCCCAGACGTCACTTCTTAGTGACTTCCAGATGATTGTCAGAAGTGTGCAAGAAATTTACAAAATCAAAATACATTACTATCGTCCTTTGATCTTTCAAAAGTATGCTTTGAAGTCACTTCTGGAAGATAATAAGATGAAAATTCGAATTTAACAACAACAAAATACATTTCGATTGCCCAATAATCTTCTGGGCGTGTGTTGGGAAGATTGTCAGTTTTTTTATGAAAAGAAAACAACACAATAAAGAAGCAGGTAAAATCGTACATTTCAGTAATAATTTAACTTTGGTACAGTTTGGCTGCAATATTAAACATAGAAAGAAAAATGTTCCTGATAATTATATAAGTGTTTTTTATTGTAAATAATATCATAATTTGGAAATTATTAACAAAGAAAATTTTTAAAAGGTAAATGAATCTTCTTAAACTTTTATTTAGTAACATCAGATTTTACTCACAATTAAATTTATTTTAGGAAAAACTCCATCAAACAGAAAAGTATTTGCATATTTGAAGAAGTCCAAAACTTTGCCTATAAAAGAGTCTTGTTGCATTCTTTGCACAAAAGGTAATATTAATACAATTTTACTATAAAAATGATTATTAATCCTCTTTTCTTTTTTAAAGGTACAGGATTTAAACCAGAAGTTTCTCATGATGACTTTATTATTAAATGTAAAATAAATTTTTTTTGTGAATTATTTATTTTGTAATGTTATATTATATAGATAATTGTGAAATAAAAATAATTATGAAATATGAAAAACTTTAATTTTAATTATAAAAATATAGAAATAAAAAAATGTAAAATCATCTTCTAGAAGAGACTAAGACGACACTTCTGTGATCATCGTTCGGGTGGCGCCCAGAAGAATCTTTTTCGGCACTTCAAGAAGTGTCTTCTTCGAATCGTCTGGAAGACACTTCCACGAGGAACAGTTCTTCCCGACGGAAGATGATTTTAATGATACTTTGGCAATAGTCGTGGCGATGAGTTTCAACTTCTGGAAGACTCTTCTTAGCCACTTCCGTAATAGAAAATGTTTGCAGGGTCCTATGTACATATACATACATGAACAAATAAGTATGTATGTCTGCCTACATACATGTTTAATTTACAATGTAACCATATGTACTTACACAAACAACACTTTACACATATTGTACATGTTACAAACAACTATAAATTCCTACATCCGTATCCAAGTATGTTTGTAAACATATACTTACTTATGCATATTTCTATACACTTGCACTAGGGTATAGTAATTTAAAACTACATGTGCTTTTTTTTTATCAACAAATTAGAAAAGAAAGAAAAACGAAAATATAAAATTTTTTTGTTGTTGTTGCTGGCGTTGGATCTTTTCATTATTACTAAAGGATAATGTAACATGTTACATATTTTCTACGCAATGCTAACAATGCGCCCTGGGAATTGTTTACTGGATGAAGAAATTAGAGAAATGAAGAACTAGATAAAAAATGAAAAGTTTTTATTTAGCTTTAAAAAAAAGCAAAAATTGTTTATTTAAAAAAAAAAAAGAAGAAAAAAAGTAGAAGAATATAAAAATTTCTGTGCAAACAAATTACACCGAATTATATTTTATATGAAAACCCAAAGAAAATATAAATGAAACAAAAACATTGTTTGCTGGTGAAATTTATACTTTAAATAAAAAAGGGAAATGTTATAAGCACTAAAATAATTTTGTTATTCTTATAATTTTTTTGCCGTTTTTTCTTTTACTATTTTCCTCTTTCTTTAATTTGTTTTTATGCAAAATTCTATTAGTTTTATATTTTCATTATTGTCAATTTCCTCTACTTTTTCACTCTTTGTTTTTTGATACTCTTAAATTTTTAATTTCTTTTCTCTGTAATTGTAGAATCATATGTTTATCCTGCAAAATATACTTTTTAACTCCTCTTTCGGATTTTGCAGCATTTATTAGTATCCTTTTTTAAAATGTTTATTTGGAACATTAAATGAAATGGAACATCTCTTTAGTTTTTTTCTCTCTCTCTCTCTCTGTTTATTAATGCTCCAAAGAGCCCCATTGTTTATTTGCTATGAGATTTTTTATTTAGTGGTGAATTTATTAGGATATTTTCAACATTTTATTTGATAAACTGGGGGTGAGTTTATTTTTAAAATTTTTCTAAAGAAACAACTGTAGGTTTCTACTTTTAAGTGTTATTTTATTAATAAATTTAATTTTGTGTTAAGAAGAATTATAAAATTTTGGTATTTTAAAAATATTCTTTCCATTAACAGCGAAAATAAATATAAATTCTGCTTTAGATACAGGTTTTCTAAAACATCAAAAGTTTTTACAGACATCATACAGACACATACATACATGCTACGCTTTTTTCACTAAAATAAAGATTATAAAGGAATAGGTAAAGTTTTAAATAAGATTTTTTATCAAATATATATTGTTTTTACTGTATACATAACTAAAAAAAAATTAATTTCCTTCCAAGGTCCAGAGATCTATATGCCTTGGAAAGTAAATCCGAAACATCTCTGTATATTATTTTGCACTTATGGCAAATAACTATAATATATTAGGAGTTGTATGAATTCTTTTTCGATGCAAAATCTACAAAGAACCCAGTAAGTAATCTCGTTAGTACTCTAAGTTCGCTCTTATCAAGCAATAACAACTTATAGTATCTTCCTCGGGAAACAAACCTCTTAGTCTGCTTTATTCAGAGATATTATGCTCCCTTAACCCAGAAATTGATATTTTCTCTGGGAAATCCCATAGGCTTATCGAAATATGGTTCAGGCGCAATGAAAATACGTTTGCTATACAATCAGCCTGTTCGTTTCCAGAGTGGTCCTCATGGCAGGGCATCCAACGTAATTGTTATGTGCACAAAGTTCATTCTGAGATATTGAACAATCTATGTGAGATATTAATCACCTCATAAGGGAACAGTGGCCTTTAAACCGGCTGGCTGATTGACATTGTGATAAACATATCCTTCGACTCTCTCTACAAACATTTTTAATACAAATAAAGATGACATAAAACTCTGCCTGGAAAAATCGGTGGATTCTTGCCATTATGACCAAACTTGTTCCGCGGCTTAAATCAAGATCACCGGAACTATTGATTTTAAAATAATTTTGATACTGATTCAAGAGTACTTTTACTTGTGATTATAGTGATAAAAAACATAACCTTTAAAATGTTTATATATTTCTTTGAATATCTTTTTTAATAATTGTCCGATCTTAGTTATATACCATTTAAGAGCACTTATAAATACCTTTTTAATGATATATAACATGACCACATTAATTAACTTCTTGAGATCAAAATTAACATTTTGTATAAAAATGGCGGAACTTAAAATATTTTTTGATATTCGAAAAAAGCTTATTTAGCGAAGCCGGTGTTCAATTTCATTTTATAAGTATTTCATTTTATAAGTATGAGACTTTATTAGATTGAATAATTTCGAGCCTCGTCGAAGGCAAAAATGCCAGATAGAGAAAAGGTTTTAAAAAATGTACGAAGGACAAGCAGCATTTAGGAACATAGTAATGTCCGTAATCCTAGTTGACTAGCGAATAAATAGGAGGTATTTGCAGCAGAAATTGTGGCACTAATGAAGATGACGGAATTTGTGATCTGGAACGTGGTGAGAGGGGATCGAATAGATAGCTGTCAGACAGTGCTAAAAGCTAAAAGCAAAGAAATTGTTAACTATGTTCATCTGAAATTCATGCTTGATATTCAGAAGACTTTTATGTCAATAGTGAACATCGCTAGAAGACCTAATTGTGAAGCTTCAAATAGTGAAATTACGATTCCATCGTTGCTCACAATTTAGACCTTTTCAGAACTTTAAAATTTCGAAGACGAATCTCGAAATTTTCGTTAAAATTAAACAAAAATGATTACAAATTTAAACGAGAATAAGAACAAATATTTTATGACTCTTCACAAAATACAACAAATTGAAATAAACAATCATAAGTAATAACAAATGAACATTATAATCATAAAATAATCCATTTGCATTTTATATTTAAATATTTTATAATGTTTTTTCAGATTAATATATATTATGATTCTGCTCCATTATAATATTTATGGTAAATATGTTCAAAATTTGAAACATTTTTGTTATTCATCTTATTATTTTCAACCATATTTGTAACATTTTATTGTTAGGGGAATAATATGATTAATTATTAATACGATTTAAAAGAAAAATATGATTTAAAAACAAGGAAAAACATTCATTACATTTGATGGCTGTAGAAATAATGATATTTTTTTATATTAAAAAAATTTTTTGGGGGCTATATTAACTATATTAATCATTCGTCTTACAAACTGGACTAGCCAGACCAATTTCAGATTTATATGTAACTTTTATATATTTCTAATTAAGCTAGAGACTTAAAATTTCTGATATCCTCCTACAAATTTGTTTTCCAATAATATGTGATAAAAACTATAACGATAAAGCTAATACAAGAATAGTTATAAGGATAAATTGGTGTTCACGTAACATTCGTCATAAATATGGTGTGATTGAACCACAAATATTTTGTATGGAAAATTATTTCATTTGACGCTGTCACTCGTCCTTTTTTATTGTATTTTATTAAAATATTTTTAACTGAGATCTCATCCGTTTTCACACATTATTTTATGATTTTCCACCTATTCGTTCATATTTTGTATTATGAGAGTAATACCGATAAAATCTCAAATGTTGGAATATAAAACGTGTGTGCGTTTGTAGACCCAAAACAAGGAGAAGAACGTGAAGCGTATTAATGGAAAAATGTTATATCTTACAAAGAGCTATGCAGTAGTGATGCTAGAATAGTTATTAAAACATCTGTATGACGAGGTGTTAAAATTTTTATGAAGTGTAAATATTGAATGATAAAACTGAAACAAAAATATTGTTATCATAAACACAGTATTATAAAATTAATAATGAGAACGTAATATTTTTGTAGTAACAATTTATTTCTTTAAATGTTTACCCTGCATAAGGAAATTGCTATGTGATGTACAAAAAGTTGGCTATTTTTTGTACAAATCCTTTTAACTAAATTCAGCACCACCATGGTCAATTAGGACCAATTCGGTTATATAATATCATGGTTCAGGAATTACTCTAAAGCCAATAAATCTCCAAAAATGCTATTAGCATGAATAAATCTTATTAATAATTTAAAAAATAGTCAAATTGTTTCCTTATTTTTTAGATTTTGTCCACCTCGGGATAGTGTAGTGTATTTCACAACCGAATTTATTTGATTATAAATGCTTGAATTGAGTAGAAAAGAATTTTTCAAACTGCTACATTTAATTAATGGTTATTGCACCCAATAATATTTTTTTTTTCTCTTTCATTCAAACAAATACAAACAATTTTAATTTGTATGCATAATTCTTAAAGTCATCATCTCTTTTATAAAGTAAAATTGATTACAAATATAAAAATTTTAATTGACAACAATTAAAAACGAAGAAAACCAAGCTGAACATTAAACTTTACTTAAAAGATGAGCTAAAGAATTTCTTAACAAATTAACCAAAGTATGGCCCCAAACATTAAATAAGACAAATGGGAAAAAAACTTCAAGAAAATATGCAAAGTGAAGGAGGGAAATAATTGTCGCTTTTATTGTTAAACTAATAATATAAAACATTTAAATGAAATACAGACAAATAAGGAGATGATTTGGAAACAAATGTTGGCAAATGTCATTTACAAATAAACACACTTACACACACTCTTTAAAAGACAAACAAATACAACAAGCAATTAGTTTTTGTTTTTTTTTTTTATTATTTTTTTTTTTTTTGCTTTAATATGCGGCATTTATTAAAACATTAAAACAAATGCAAACCCAAAAGAAATCTTAAGAAACATTTTCTACAAGACACCCATTCATAGTGGACTTTTGGTTTAGAAGGGAGTCAGTTATCTTTAGGCGCATGTGCTGGCAATGTGTGTAAAATAAATGAGTATGTAGACTCAAGTACTATTGGGGTTTGAGTGAGAGTTTAAAAAGAAAATAAGAATTAATATTTTTAGATTCAGAAAAACATAAAACAAAAAAATTAGTAAAACAACAAGGGGGAATTTTGAAGAAGAAACAATTATTAATTCACATGGTACAACATAAATAAACAATTCAAATAAAATGAACACTAGAGGAAAGTGAGGGTGGATGATGTTTCATAGTAGTGTTATAGCAGAAAGGGAAAATATAAAAAAATTCTAAAAGAAGAAGGGTGCAAGGAAAATAGCAGCAGCAACAACATTTTTTAACATCAACACAAGTTAACATTTTAACTTAGTACAATAACATTGTTATAAAACAATAACGTAGATATAAAAATGTTTTTAATGTCATGAACTTGTCTGTCAAAAACAACAAAAACAACAAAAATTAAAATAACTGGACATAAAAGTACTACAACAACTACTATTGTATAACTTATACTGTCTGGGTATTTTAGCTACTCCACATACTTCCAAACAATCAAACACATTTATATGCCAGAGCAGTGACTTTATTAAAAACTGCAGATAGGGATGGAAAGGAATAGAATCTTTTATAAAAAATAACATTTTAAAAGGTGTTTAAAATTATAATTAATTAATGAACTAGTTAATAGTTGTTGAAGATTTTATTTAAATTAGTTAAAATATAAAATTGGTTAAAGCAATATTAGAAATGGACAAGTCGTTAAAAAAAATAATTGTAACCTTTGACCTTTAATATATACTATGAGAAAAAAATAATAATGTTTAACCAAACATGGTTTAAGTTCAAGTGGTTATAAAACTCTTTAGGTTTTTTTTTCATAAGTATGAAAATCCTAAAAACTAACTTTAGAATAAAAGTTTTAACTCTTTCAATGCCTTTGCATGCAGCAAGTCTATATATGCTGTACGTGGCAGACAACTACTGCAGTATACATAAAACGTTGCAAGGATGATAACGATGATAATGTTGTAACATTTGTTTATAATGGCTTCCTATAAAAATTATATAGTAAAAATATATACATATGTATATGAATACTTATACACCAAATAAAGCTGAAACTACCATATAAATCACAGTATACTAGTACATATACATATTTACATAAAGGATAAAACATGATGATGCTCATATGTCACACTTGAAAAATAATAAAAGAAAAAAAGAACAGACACAACAGAAAAGCTAAACATTTGCATTCGCAGGACTACAATAATTTTTTTTTTCTTTTTTTTTTTTGTCACTGCGGCACTACGCCACAATCAACAAAATACAAAAAAATAAAAAATATGAAATGAACAGAACAAGGATCAGGGCAATTATTATTGTGTCTATCTACAGGATGATTAGCTTTCAAATGAGGATTTTTTTTCCTATACTATATTCATTTTATGTTTGTGTGAATCTCAACATGACAAAACAAAAATTTGCATACAAATGTTATTTTCTTTGCTATTTCTTTTCTACTGTAGGAAGCTTCAACACTAATATTTTCATCAAGTTGTGCTAGTGACAGTTACAAGTTTATTAAAGAAAAAATAATTTAAAAATTAAATTTGAAAAATAAATTGTAAGGAAAATATTAGAAATATTGTTGTAGTTAAGAAGAAATGAATGAAATTGTTAGAAAATTTGTATACCCTACACACAATAGGTGGTTGGGTATTAAAACTTCCTGAGTCGATTTAACGATGTCCGTCCGTCAGTCAAGTCTATGTAAACATTTTGACTAAAGTTCAGGTTGCACTCTTAAAGATATCTTGATGAAATTTGGCTCGAATAATTATTTTGGACGAAGCATATTAAAAGTGATTATGATCGGTTCATTATTTTACCTAGCCCTTATACAAATGTCCTTCCGGAATAGAGGTTTAACGATTATAAATGCCTGAAATATAACAATATTTTAATGAAATTGGGTACGAAAGAGCTTTGTAATAAGTACTCAATTTCATCAAGATCGGCCCATAATTCAATATAGATCCCCTATAAATCCCTCTTCCGAGAATTACTTTAACGTGCAAAGTTCCGTAAAAATGTCAGTGTCAAGTTAATAACCGCAAAAGTTTTATTTAAGTAGAAATCACAGTGTCAAACTTAATGAAGTTCGGTCCCATATAAACCCACTTTCGGGAATCGCCATAAAGAACATAAATTCATATAACGTAATATTCTATATTTGTATATTTTATTTTACACTTATTAAAAGAATCGATCCACAATTGGCCATGACCTCTTCCCGAATTTTTGTGCACATATGTATATGTAGGGTATCATATGGTCGGGCTTGACCGACTATATCTTTCTATTTTGTTAAAGTTAAATAAGAAAACCAAACAAAAACTTTCTAGAGTAATATTTTGCATGTTTTTAAAGCAAATACTTGTGAATGCCAAAAAAAGGATATATAGAGAATTTCTAAAAGGGAGAAGATAAAATATTAAATTAGATATGTGAATAGCTAAGGCAAAATCGCGAGTTGTGGTGGAGTTAAATTATAAAAAGTTTAATTGGAAAGTGGAAAAAAAGAATTTAGAAAAATAGTAAAAATAATAAATTGTCAAAAACTTAAATTTATATATATTCTTTTTTTTGTCTTTTATTTAAAAAAAAGGATGCACAAATAAGACCATAAAGAAAACGTATGACTAAATATATGAGTAGCTAAGAAAAATTCATCTATTGCAGTGTTGTTTCTTCAAAAAAATTTTAAATTTAAGATAAAATTAAATCAAACAAAAAAATGATAAAATTATTTTCGGCATAATATTTGTTTCTGCAGTTTACCAAAAATCTTGTGATAAAAAAATGGTATCAGTTTTTGAATATTTTATTAAAATTTTTTCGACTTATTTATTCACTACACCATATCCAGTTGTATTTCAGAAGTTTCTAATTATATTTCAGAAAATTCTATTTATATTTCAGAAAATTCCAATTATATTATAGAAATTTCCATTTATATTTTCGACATTTCTAATTATATTTCAAATATTTCTAATTATGCTTCAGAAGTTTCTAATTATATTTCAGAAATTTTTATTTATGCTTCGGAAGTTTCTATTTACATTTTAGAAATTTCTATTTGTAGTTCAGAATTTTCTATTTGTAGTTTAGAAAATTCTAAATGTATTTTAAAAATTTTCTATTTGTAGTTCAGAAAATGCTAAATGTAATTAAGAAATTTCCATTTAAATTTCAGAATTAATTAAATTCTATGTAAGAAATTTCCAATTGTATTTCAACATTTTGTAAATGTATTTCCGAAATTCAAATCCAATTGTATTTTAGAACATTAAATATATACTTTTTATATAAAAATTCTTAAATACAATTAGAAATTTCTGAAATAGAAATGGAAATTTCGGATATACAATTAGAAAATGTTAAAATAAAAATGGAAATTTCTTAAATAGAATGTGATTAATTCTGAAATGTAAATACATTTAAAATTTTCTAAACTACAAATAGAAAATTCTGAACTACAAATAGAAATTTCTAAAATGTAATTAGAAACTTCCGAAGCACAAATAGAAATTTCTGAAATATAATTAGAAACTTCTGAAGCATAATTAGAAATATTTGAAATATAATTAGAAATTTCGAAAATATAAATGGAAATTTCTAAAATATAAATGGAAATTTCTGAAATATAATTAGAAATTTCTCAAATACAACCGGAAATGGTGTAGTATACAAATTTTAAATTTTTATCATGAAGCTAAAATTGTATTTATAATTTTTTTTAAAACTTTTTTATAAAGAAGCTCTTTTTGATAAAAAGCATATTATATTGCTAAAATTTTCATATTAAATAAGAGTATATGCAAAGATATTTAAAATAAGAAACAAAGGAATAATTATGTATTGTGCCTTCAAACTTGAGGAAGGAAAAAGTCAATAAACTAAGAAATAAAAATGTTTCTAACTGCTTAACTTTTTTCTTAAAATGTTTAATTTAAAATACTTAGTTCTAAGAAAAAATAATAATTATTACCACAAAAAAAAAAAAAAAAAAAAAAAAAAGGATATATGAAAACTCTACCCAAATTTGTAAAACTAATTTCCAATTATATTTCAAATTATATGCATTCAGATTTAACAACATTCATTTTAATTTTTTTTTTTTTTTTTTATTTTTTATTTTGAAATAAATTATTTTTAATAAATTATTATTTTTTCATTATTTAAATTTATTAAAACTTTTCCTATAAAAATGTTCTTTCAAATGCCCTCTGGTTTTTTTTCATATATTTTTTCAGGCTTCAATTTGTTATATTTTATTTTTCCACAAATATTATTTATTAAGTTGAGAAAATTTTCAGTAATTTTTTATTATTAGCTGCTTGGCATGTGAGTGTAAATTGTTTTTATAAACTTTTAATTTATTTAAATATAATTTTTATAATTTTATAATAATATCTACAGACAGAAGGACAGACAGATGAAAAATGTTTAATCCTTTTTAAGGGGTATAAAAAAAAAAACTTGTACATTTTTTATGCAAAATTTTTTTGCTTTAAGAGGGATAATATTTTTAAACTTAAAACTTTTTATTTTAATTATAAAAATAAAACTTTGTTTAAAATTTTATTGTAGGCGGGAAAGTATGTTTAAAAAGATTCATATTTCTGTAAGAAGTATTTATGAAGCAAATAGCTGAATTATTTTTTTTATCTTATTCAACATTTTTGAAATTAATTAAAATTTTTAAGTTTATTTGCAATTTTTATCCAGAAGCTAAAATTTTATTTATGTATATAAAATATATATATATATCTAGATAAATATATATATATATATATATATATATATATATATATATATATATATATATATATATATATATATATATATATATATATATATATATATATATATATATATATATATATATATATATATATATATATATATATATATATATATATAAATATATATATATATATATATATATATCGTCCATTCCATGAAAGAACGCCCAAAAATATACCAAGTGTACTCCGATTTTTATAAAATTTTATTCGTATAAGGTCTATGGGTGTCTATAAATATTTCCGTTTTCAAATTCGCTAACTTCAGAAAATTCGCGATTTTATTTCGCCTTTTCACTTTTGAAAGAATCTAAAAAATCTCAAAAGTATACAACTTTAAATACAAATATTTCTGGGAAGGCTTTGCAGAAATTTGTGATTTAAACGGTGTTTGAATTGTAATTATGTTAGCTTAAACATAAATATTTTATAAGTAAAAAATATTTTTTAAAAATGCATTTTAATGCAATTGCATTTTTTAAATGAATTTTTCTTTAAATATGCTATTCAAATTTTTTAATTTTTTAACATAAATGAAAAGTTTGGAATCTTTACATTAAAATAAAAATCTCAAATTTTTGGGACGCACACATGTACTGTGCATAATTTCTCCTTTTCTTCAACTAGTTTAAATTTTTTCATATAAAAATTATATTTTTCTGGTATTATGAGTATCTTTACGTATTTTGTTTAAAAAAATTTATTGTGTTATTTTTTAAAAAATCCTGAAAAATAGTAAAACTTTATGTATCAAACTATTTATTGTTTTAAGTTATAATAAACAAAGCATTTTTAAATACAGTTTTGAAAAATTAAAATTTAATAAATTCGCAACTAACAAAAATGCATCTAAAAACTGCATTTATATTTTTAAAATATTATGGATCGAAGACATGGTTTTTGAAATGCTGACTAAATTACATAAAAAATATACAATGGCCTTTTAAATACTTTTTAAATTACAAAAATCCATCAATAACTTCAAGAGATATGAATATTTAAAATTGCATATTTTTTATATTTTGTTAACTTTTATACAAATTTTAAAGAAAATTTCAAAAACAAGAAAAAAATTTAATTTTATATGAAAAATTTGAAACATGTTTTTATAAAAATTGGATTATGCATATAAGATTTTCGCGTCCCAAAAATTTGACACTTTTATTTTAATGTAAAGATTCCAAGCTTTTTATTTCTGTTAAAATATTAAAAAATTTGAATAGCATATTTAAAGAAAAATGCATTGGAAAAATGCAATTGCATTAAAATGCATTTTTAAAAAATCTTTCTTATTTTTAAAATGCTCGTCGTAAAGCCGCCATATGCGAAATTTTAAGGCCGTTTAAATCATTAAAATTCACAAAGTCTTTCCAGAGATATTGCTATTCAAAGTTACATACTTTTGAAATTTTTTTGGTTTTTGGGAAAATTAAAAAGCGAAATTAAATCGCGAGTTTTTGCAATTTCACAAAACTGAAATTTAAAATTGATAAAAAGCTTAATGGAGTTTATGTATACAAATTTTTATCGAAATTGAAAGCCATCAAGTAAAAAGATATACTTTTTCGGGCGTTCTTTCCTGGAATGGTCGATATATATATATATATATATATATATATATATATATATATATCTCAAAAAGTTGTTAACGGATTTTAATGATTTAAATTGCATATTTAAGAAGAATAAGTCCACTGTAAATGTAGTAATTTAAAAATAATATTTTCATTTAAAAATGCATTCATAATGCAAATGCAGTTTTAGGATGCATTTTTGAAAAATTTCTACCCTTTTGATTTTAATTTTCTTTCAATATGTTAAAAAGCAATATCTTTACTATAAAATGCAAAAATAACTATTCTGGGACAATAAAATCTACTATTTTTAATATTTTTTTTCAAAAAATTTCAATCATATTTTTCATACGAAAATTTAAATTTTTTAAAAAATTTAGATTTCTAATTTTTTTGGTTATACTTTTTAGTAATATGTAACTTTAAATATTTATAACTCCTTAAGTATACGTGTGATTTTATTGATTTAAGAACTAGTGTAAAGCTTATTACAACAAATATTGTAAATTATATTGTATAAATCAAAACAAATTTGTTTGCTAAAGATGCACTCAAGAAAATAATGCAATTTTCGGATGAATTTTTAAGAAATTTCTACCCTTTTGATTTTAAATATTTTTGCTTAATATTGAAGACAAATATGTTTATTATATAAAACATTAGCACTTAATTTGGGACAAATAGGTTTTCTATCACAAATAATAAATTATGAAATATTATGATTAAAATTAATTTTAAAATAAGCTCACAAAAATTAAAAAATACAAAAATAAAAAAAAAAAAATAAAAAATTTTGTATGAAAAAATTTTAAGAAATATTTAAAAAAAATATTTTAAAATAGTGAACCTATTTGTCCCAGAACAATTTATATTGCAATTTGTAGCAAATATAATAATGTTTTTTATATCAGAAGAAGAAAAAAATTTAAAGGGTAGAAATTTTTCAAAAATGCATACAAAAATTGCATTTGCATTATGAATGCATTTTTAAATGATAATATTATTTTTAAACTACTACATTTATAGTGGACTTATTCCTCTTAAATATGCAATTTAAATCATTAAAATCCGTTAAAAGCTTTCAGAGATATAAGAGATATTAAAGTTAGACACTTTTGCCATTTTTTTCACTTTTTGAAAAACTAAAATCGCGAACAAATCCGCGAATTTTTCAAAATTTAAAAAAATAAAAATGGGGATATTTAAATGGATCCATAGGGTATGCGTATGCCAAATATTATTAAAATCGGAAGACATACAAAATATTCTTGGGCGTTCTTTCGTGGAATGGACGATATATATATATATATATATATATATATATATATATATATATATATATATATATATATATATATATATATATATATATATATATATATATATATATATATATATATATATATATATATATATATATATAGATATATAAATTCTTATTTGAAAAAAAAAACTTACTTTCCCAGTAAACCAACAAATTATATTGCTAAAATTTTAAAATCACTTGCAATTCGTTTTAGGAACTCATTATTTTTCTATGGCAATGTCCTAAAATTCATGGGTCCCCATTACTAAGTTACTTATTATAAGCAGTCAAATAAGTAAACAGTCATAAAGTAGTTATTATTATTGCTCCATTCAATTTACTCATTACAACCAAAGCATTTTTTTTACTCTTTTAAATAATGATATCAAACACTATGATATCAAACACTATATTAATAATAATGAGATAAATAAGTAACACTTATTACTATGTAACGTTTGAAATAACTACTACCTGTTACCAATATTTCAGAAATGTTTGCTGGTGTGTTATAAAATAAAAACCAATGGTAAGAATTTATATTACGATGAAAAGCTGCTTTTTGTTAAAAAAGGATATATGTATGTCCAACTTTAAAAACCAATGAGCAAAAGAACAATTATTATTATTCATTAATAGTTACTACTCAACCTAATGTTGGTCCAGAAATTTTAAAAATTAAAAACAAAAAAAAAACAAAAAAAAAAAAATATTAAAAAAAAAAACAAATATGAAAGGCTAAAAATTTTGTAGCTTAAATTATCATTTTTGTTACGATATAAGTTTCCTTTTCGAAATTTAAACAAAAAACTAAAAAATAATTTTTTATTTAAAAGTTCAAAATTTAAAGAAAGAAAAAATTATATAAAGAAAAATATTAAACCTCTAAAATTACAATAATAAGATTTCACTTTTAAATAGCCAAAGGAAAACTGTTTTAAACCAAATTTTGTAAAGAAAATTTTCAATAATATCTTAAAAAGTTGAAGACATATTAAAAATTTAGTTTGAAGAAATAAAATTTTAAATTACAAAAATATAATTAAAAAAAAAATCACAATTTCAAGTTAAAGAGATTACATTTTTTTCAAATGCAATAGTTTTTAAATAAAATTTCTTTATTTCATAAAAAGGATATATAACGAGCAGCTAAACTATTAAAGCTAATACTATAAAATTTAGTATTTGAATAGCTAAAATAAAATCACATATCATGGTATTAACTTAAAGTTAGTATCTTTAATTTTTATTTTTATTTTCCCCCTTTTTAAAAAGTTTAATTTCCATACAATAAAAAATTATATCATCTACTTAAAATTATCTTTCTTTATTTACTAATAAAAAGGCTAAAATTAATATTTGATTTTATATACAAAAAATCTATATCAGAAAAAAATAACATTTTTTTTTAAACAAATTGGTGAATAAATTTTTAAGGTCACAAAATATAAAATTTTTAATTAACCCTCTGCATACAACGCCAAATATGGTTTTAGTCTTTTAACGCATTGTATTTTCTATAAACGGGACTTAATCAAAAGAGAATAATATTTATCATCTTCTATGTTTTGATTTCTTCTCAAATATAAAGCAAAAAATTTTCAAAGTGCGTTTCGGCCACTGTTACCTTTAGTTTTCTTTAGGGCTTCATGTGTGAAAACAAAAGTAATTTTTGAAGCGATTTGTGTACAATTTTTCAAAAAATATAAGAACAAATATAACACAAAAATTATATTCATATAGGAAATTAAGTTCTTTTTCAAATAAAAATATTATTTATCTGCAAAGTAAGTATTTTATGTATGATTTTTTTGGAAAACTGATGAAGCCATATATGGCCTTACGCACTAGTATATAATTAACTTACATATATACATGAGTGCATTTTATTCTTTCCATAAAATGCAATGCAATTTTTTTTAGAAATGGATGTACGATCATTCTATGGTAATTTTAAATATGTTAGTGAAATTTATAACGTTGATCATAGTGGTGATGACCAAATATCTGCTACTGATGAAGAAGACTTTATAAGTCAACCATCAGGTCAGGAACATATTTATATACCGGAGACTGCTGACAGCGATTACTAACATTCAGATGATTATGACAAGCCTACTACGTCGAATGCAAAATCTACTAAAAAGCCAAGATCTCCAATTTGGAAAGAAAATAGTTTGCCTACTTATTCGAGTGAAAATTTTCCATTTCTTAGAGATACGAACCTTATTGACCTTATTGAGGAATTGGAGACACCAAAATATGTCTCCAATATGTTTCCATGCCGAATAATTATTTTTTTTATTTTTTTTTCAAAAATAACTCTTAATGCATATAAGGCCATACTTCATTTTTTTTCTTCCAAAAATTCTAAGTGAATTTTTTAATTTTTGTTACATACGTATAAAATTGTCCATAATAAACATATGTGTTTTACGGTGTTTTATTTTATTTTATTTTTTTTTTTTTTTTTTTTCTTTATTTTAAACATTTTCATGCAGTAGAGGGTTAAGAACTGTTGTCTATTTCTATCAAAAACAAATAAAAGTATATTCGAACATTTTAAGTAAAAATATAATTTTTAGAAAAGAAAAAAAGGATATATGAATGACTTTTGAATTATAAGTGTTAGGGCAATACATTTTTATAAGTGAACAGCTAGAAAGAACCCATATATCGTAATGTATGTCTATGATCTTGAACGGAGTTAGTTGAACATCAAAATTCGGTGAGAAATCATATATTAGACCTGTGGCCAATTGTGGATCAATACTTTTACTAAGTGTAAAATAAAATATATAATTCAAAATAACTTTAATATTTATAATATTTAAAATTTATATGAATTTATGCGCTTTAGGGTGACTCCCATTAGTGGGTTTATGTGGGAGCTATTATAAATTCTAGACCAAACTTCATAAAATTTGGCACTGTGATTTCTACTTAAATAAAACCATTTTATGTCGAATATTGATCTGATTCTGATATTTGTATTGGATTTATTCACGTTAAAGTGATTTTCGGAAGAGGAATTTATATAGGAGCTATGTTCAATTATAGACCGACCTTGATGAAATTTGACACAAAAATTTACTCTTTATTAAAATAGTGCTATTTTTAAGGTATTAATGATCGTTAAACTGCAATTCTGAAAGGGTATGGAGGATAGGAGATAATGAGCCGATCATAACCAATTTAAATAGGCCAAAATAATTATTTGTGCCAAATTTTATCAAGATATCTTTAAAATTGAGACCTGTACTTTGTTCACAAACTTTACATGGACAGACAAACAGCCGGCCAGACAGACTCAGAAAGTGTTTCTAAGTCGATTGGTAAGGAGGGGCTTCGAATATTTTTTTGCGTTAAAAACATCATCATATATAATACCCCAACCACATATGGTGGTGTAGGGTATAAAAAATATATATGGATCAATTTTAAACCGAAAAAGTTACGATAATAAAATTTTCTTTGTGATCAGCTAGAAACAAACTGCATACCGTAGTATTATTTTTTAATATTTAGCAATCAATATAAATGCAATAATGGCCATGAGAAATAAAAATTATTACACAAAAAAAAATATTTCAAATATTTTTTTAATAAAATTATTAATTAACTTTACATTGGAATTTAATTATATGATTTATTAATATAATTAATTTTCTAATTGGTTTTCAGTTTTGCTTTTTAATAAATTGACAGCTGTTAATAAAATATAAAGAAAAATTAAATATTTGTCTATAGAAGTACAAAAATAAAATAAATTTAAGTAAATTTTCAATAATTTTCAGCTCATTGCATCTATTTAAGGAAAAGAAATATAATAATATCAATTATTCTAGTTATTAGTATTATCATTTTGATGATTGGAGCTAAATCAATTAGAAATTAATTAATATTACAAATTTCGTAATTGAAGTCCATTTTTACTTTTTTCTGTGTATTAATTTTGGAAGCTCTTTTCTACATTTATTTCAAACAAAATTTATATTGTTTCACTATTTTATATAAAAATATCAAATTAGAAAAAAAAGGATACATGATCATATTTTGTTCCATAAAAGTTAAGACAATCAAATTTTATTTGTAAGTTACTTTTTAAAACTTTATAATGAAAATAACTCCCAAAAACATTAATAAAAAAACTAAACTTATTTATAAAAATTTATGTTATTGAGAATTATATTTAATTATTTTCTATTCGAATTTTTACAAACTATTTGATTTACCATTTTACTAAAAAAATAAAAAATAAATATTTTGAAAAAGGAATATATGCCAAACTTCTGAACAAACAAACAAGGCTTGTATTTTATTCACATTATGGAAAGACTACAAATTGTAGGGTAGTTCTCTGGTGAATGTGGTTCCTTGCAATGAAAAAAATGAGTTTGGTTTATTTTAAATTCTTTAATGTACTTAATATCTTTTCTTTTACAAAGACCCCAAAGGGTTAATATTTTCCATACAACCATTCCCACAGCAAGAATATTTCAACATTGCTGTGGCATTTATCAGCTACAAATTGCTTGTATAAACAGACATATTTTGTGAATATTTGATATGCAAATTTTATGTTTTTGTAAAGCATTTTATATGCATTAAAATTTTTTTAATTATGCAAAAATCAATTAGACTTTATACCAAAATTTGTTTTAACACACACACACTAACACAGAAGCATATGTAAATTCATATCAGAGAATCTATGAATACATATGTGTATATTTTAAATATTAAATAAATATATTGAATTGTATTTTATGGTTAATTAAATAAATTAAAATCATGGTGGTTGAATATCAAAAATTTATAAATACAGAGAAGAAAAATTCCCAGCAAAAACTTGGTAATGACATGTACTTACGGATGTAGATACTTTTTAATGACAACAACATACTGTCTGCATTACATAGAATTTGTTTAGTAACTAATTATTCATAACCCGATTGCAAATAACTACTTATTATCACATTTTTGAAAATATTAATTTTTATTGATTATTATATTGCAGTTACCAATTTGAAGAAGGGATACATAAATAAAAGACAAAATAGAATAGTTTATTTTTATTACATTTATTTTAATTACATTTTTGGTTCTTGTTAATTTTTTTTAAATTAAAATTTAAACAAACGCGAATGTTATTTTCGGCTCGGCCGAATCAATATACCCACCATCAACTTTTTTTTATGATGGTTGGTATATAGATTCGTTATATGGGAGGTGAGCAGCAAAGTGGGCGGACCACGCCTATTTTTGTTTCCGAGTTTACATTGGTCCTTGAACTATTTGTACAAAATTTCGATGACGTGGGCGGTAAAGTGGGCGGACCACGTCCATTTTTGGTTTTCCCATTTTCAATCCTAAACAAACCAAATTTCGTCTCCCTACGTTGTCCCGTTCGAGAACTATCCTGCTTTCAACAGACGGACAGACGGACGGACATCGCTAGATCAACTCAGAATCTAACCAGAACTCAGAAGATATATACTTTGTAGGGTCTTAAATGATTCCTTCGACATGTTATACACGGAATGACAAAATCAATATTCCCTTTAATCTTTTTGATGGTGGGTATAAAAACCTTTTTGCAAAAAAAAAAAAAAAAAAAATATTTTTTTATCCTGACATTTCATTACTTATTATAACCTAAAATGTAACTAGTTTCTATTGTTATTACTAATCATGACTTCAGTAATGCTTTAAAATCAATGCGCTGTTTAACAGCTTGGAAGTAGTTAGTTATTGTAATGACATTTAAGTAATGTATAGGGTAAGTAGTTGTGGAGAGCCATTTTATTAGCTTCTTAACTCATTACGTGGCAACCAAAGTTTTTGCTGGGTTATTAAATAAATAAAAATAAAAAATTATAACCAGGAAATTATTTTTCAATATTTGAAATAAATTGAGCATGAAAAGATTACGAAAAATTTGTTTATTATATTAGGGAAAATATGGTACTTCGGCTTTAGGACTATAAATAAATATATTTTTACACTTACCATTATGTCCCGTATTTGTAATGATAACCCAAAAATCAATAGTCTTCTCGGGACCCAATTCTTCATAGTCCCACTTCTTTTTCACACGCACTGCACCATTTGTTTCCACCGTCACCCAGGGATTTTCATCACGTATCTTAAAGGTTTCCTTATCGGTTTCTTTTTCCAATTGAAATACTGATTTACCCTCAGTATCACCATCAGCTTCAGTAAATTCTATACGCTTGGTGGGACGTACGGCTCTTGTAACTCTTCTCTTTTCACGATGATGTGAATGTTCATTAATCGCATCATGTTCTAGATGTTGCATTATAAATGAAACAGGTTCGGGTGCTAGGAATTCGATTAAAACTTTAGCTGGCTGAGAGCTAACCAAACTGGGATAGCGTAAATCATGAGCCTCAACATCCAGCAAAAGTTCAGTTGAGGGTGGCTGTCCTACTAACATAATTTCACCCGTTTGAGGTACAATAATAACAGTATTACTGGGTTGTTTTAAACGATAAGCTATCTTGTCACCATCAGCATCAGTGGCCTCTACTTTGCCTACAATACTAAATCTCTTCCAGGTGGTAGAAGAATTATTATCCAATTCTGGTGATTTTTGTCCCGCTATGGCGAATTTATAATCATGGGCCTTGAATATGGGTCTGTTGTCATTTTCATCCAAAACAGTAATTTGTATTTTTGAAACAGTTTTATCTACATCTTCCATATCAGAAGCTTGAACTGATAAATCATAATGAGCAGTTTGTTCACGATCCAAAGGCCTATTAGTAACCAACCAAACACCACTTTCATCATCTCCCTCTATAGTAAGTGACGTTGATCTCTCATCAGCTTGTTTAGCATGACGACTTTGCAAAGCAAATGCTCCATCTTCATTACCTCCTATAATAGAATATTTCACTTTTTTTGGTTCGGAGGTCAATTCACCATTACTAAAAGCCTGCATTAGAGGTACACCTCTAACTCTAGTACCAGCTGGTTTATTTTCTTTAACCTCTCCCGAGGCATCTAACATGGAACCGGGAAATCTTAACATATCATTACGATGCATAACATACAATTGAATATTATGAGTTTGAGTCGAATTGGGAGTCTCCTCGACCACCACCAAATTTACCGGACGATTGACTAGAGGTGATATATCCGAGGTAGTCATAACAACACCATCTTCTAAGACCGTAAAATATTTGGCATATTCATTATCCAACATATGGTAGGAACCATGTTGCTGATAGGCCAGGGAATGATGGGTAGCCAGTGGTAAACCATTTTCCGAGCTGGCATTAAGATTAGCTACAGGTTTAGTTTTGAAACGTTTTATACTAAAACCAGGATAAGTATCATGGGGTAATACTAGGGACATATCATTATTACTATTACCACCACTGCCAGCCAACATACGAGCCGCATTGGCAGCTGTTAGACCACCATGATGTGACGTTTTAGGCTGTGACTGTGCGAGTTGTGTTTTAGAGATCTCTTGAGTAAAAACTTGTTCAAATTGACTATTTATAATTAATAAAATAAATGCAGAGCTCACAAAAAAATGAGCCAAAGACGACCACGACGAGGGCGAGTACGACGTTAAAGACCACGACGACGACGACGAGTTTAGTAATAGAGAGGGTGACGACGACGAAATTAGGTTATTTTTTAGGGCGCGTTTAACCGTTACCGTTAACCGTGGCGTTTTTAACATATTTGTTTTGTTGTCGTTGCTACTGCTCTTGCTAATATCGTTTGTTTGATTGTTATTAATACTAGTAAAGCTTTTAAGCTTTGAGCGCTTTTTGTGCGCTCGATTTTGTGCCATATTTGTGGCACGCGTTGCTTTTAGGACTTAAAACTTTGTTTTGATTTTTATATTCTGTTTAGTCTTTTTGTTTATTTTATTAACCTAAGTTTACTTAGGTTTAAGTTAAGCTAAGATTTAGTTTTAAAATTGAGTTTAGTTTATTTATATTAACACATTATTATTTTTGCGGTAGGCCAAAAATATCTGAAAAGAAAGGAAAATAATTATGTAATTAGTTTGAGATTTTTAGGTTTAAAAAATATTAATAAAACATATTTTGATTTAACATTGAAGAGCATAATTCCTTTAAAAATGTTTTTTTCTTTTTTTTTTTTTTTTTTTTGAGTTCTAGTATTTTATAATTTACATAGCATTTGGCACTAAAATATGACCTTCATCACGACTATAAAAACTTATTGTGTTAGGAATCCACCTTTGAATATTGGAGGACATCCACTAAATATAATTTACAGAGTAGCAAATGACTTTTGGAGTCCTTCACTATAATTATTTAAGACTTCCTTTCTATTTTCTCTGAACCTGACAAACAAAATTCAACACAAATGCCACAAATGCCATATGCATACAAATTTTGCTTTTCGATGTTCCTATTTTATATTCATTATGATAAACAATCACATTTTGGTTTTAAGGAATGTTTTCAAGGACTTAATGTGAAATACTGCTGCTAGAAACATTACCAGCATCGACTTCGTCACTAATATCACTATAATTTTTATGACGTTCGATGAAAATCTTTCAGACAAATTCATAATTGCTACTTTCAAGCTCTTTAAAGTTCCATTGGTGGATAAATTACAGGAAAAACAAGTTTTTTACCAAAAAAATACATTTTCTGACACAATTTTCAAAGAAATGTTCTATGAAAAAAATTTCCATGTTGTGCCTGGAGCATCCATATGGTAACGCAGATATACAGTCCATAAAAAACAGGATAAAAACATCTTTTATATTTTATTGATTTATACCAATGTAATTTAGTACTTCTAATTTATATAAAAATCATAAAAGATTTTTCTAAAAATTAACACAGTGTCAAAAAATGTATGAATTACTTTTTCATGTCGTTAATTTTTTAAATTTTTAACAATTTTAATTTTAAGGCTTTACAAAAGGATCAGTTACTTCCAAACGTGTAATATTAATGATCTTTTATTAAGCTAATATTATTAACAAGACTTCATATAATGAAATGTAATTCAAATTTATTCTAAATTTTTAGTATATTCTACGCTATATATCTTTTTATTTGACCGTTGTTTGCGTTACCATATGGGTGCGCTAGGTTAATTTGGGTTAACATAGGATGGATAGATTAATTTTTTCGAGATCTTTTAAATAATTTTCATTTAAAAAAATTTTAACTGAATAAATTATTCTGGTGACTTTTTTCATAATAATCGCATTTTAAAAGAAATATTTACGGAAATAATTCTATTATTAAGTTTCACAATTGAGATGAACATGAGATTTTCGGTGACTTAAATTTTAAAATGGCGAAGAATTATGTCAGCTAAGCAATGTAATTTAGTTGAAAAATATCAAGTTTGAACTTTTTATGATATTTGAAATTAAAGTAAAATTTCTGTAAATAATATTTTTTTTTTTTTTAGAAACTATAAATTTTTTATCTTCAATAAAATCTTTGTTAGTAAAGATATCCTAATGAAATTTTCGGCGAATGTAAACTTTATTATATCAAATGATAAAGTGAAAGAAAAACTTTAAAATTTTTGTAAAATGAATCCCAAAATTCCAATTTTCAATTTTCGGCTATAAAATCCACATTTTTCCGAAGTCCCGTAGATTTTGATTAAAAACTTTTAACAACATATTATGAACTCCTTAACTGTATTCCGTTTGTCGATTCGTGCTTTGGGATTTTAGAAAATGTAGACTAAAATCAAAACTTTCATATAAAATGGGTAAAAATCGGGAACGTGTCTACCTTCACCATTTTAGTTATTGGACTTGATTTTTATTTTGGAGCCATCTCCGTGAAAATACCTTTTAGAAAAGTATAAAATTATTATATCTTGTTAAAGAAAATTTTATTTTAGAGAAAAAAGAGTGTAGATACAATTTCGGCCAAAAAATAACATGTCATTTTTGCTAATTTCAAATTCAAAATCGTTAATTTTTTAACTCGGTAAAGATATTGACTTCAAGTTTTTTTTATTCAATAAATAATTTTGTTCTTTGTCTAGTTGAAAAAGAAACTAATAAAATAGGTTGAAAATACATGCAAAATTGAGGTACTTAAAAATTCAAACGCAAATAATTCAAAAACTATAAGAGATAAAAAGGACGTGCAAGCCATTTTTTTATAGGTCTTATTAGGGCCTACAATAATATATAAAAATATATATTGGCCAAAAAACAAAAATTTGGCAAGCTATTAAAAATTTATTATGTCAGAGGTACCCTAATTTGAGCCTCTTTAGCTCCGCCCCTAAGGTGTATGTTTAGTTTTCCTTCCAAACTCAACATCTGCTATGCCTTTATCAAATTTAATGGAAAAATAATTAACTTTTGTTATGTTTTCCTTAAAAATTTTAATTTCTTCAATTTTTGATCTTTGACCTCCGTATTATAAAGTTTATCCTTGTCCATTTTTTTAAGAAACTTCAGAAAATATTTCTCGACATATATTTCTACTTATTACATAATTATTTTATTTAAACTAAATAAAATTGCCGAAATCCGCCGAATTAAAATCGCAGTTACAGCTTAGTCATACAAAATATTGACCTAATTCTTTTTAATTTTATTTTCTTGTTTATAAACCTGCAAATTTCTTTTCGAATTTTTTGAAATTTGTTTAACAAACCTTTTTAAAGTTTGAAAATGGAGTTTTGAAACGATCTTAAAAAAAGTAAACAATTTTTAACAGAACATGGAAAGGTGTTTGGATTATCCTGTGGAAACAAAAATATATTTTTTAGTAATTATGGTTTAAATTGAAGTGAAAATAGTTTTTTATTTAAAGATTTATAAAAAAAAATTTAAAATTTTGTACACTCCTTACGCAAGTGTTATAAAAGACATTAATGGTCTGGGGAATTTCTAATAAACTTAGTATTTTTCAATAGATTTTCCCTTTTTATATGTTATTTGATAGATAGTTATGTGTAGACTACACTTTTTTAGCATTTAGATTCAAAACAAAGTATTTAATAGCAAAATTTTTCTAAAAACTGCAAAAAGACTAACTTTTTTTGAAATAAAATCATAAAAATGTTTAAAAATTAATTACAGCTTTGTTTTAATTGAATACACCCAGGAAAAATTGTATTAGTTCTACAACTAGTTCCAGAACACATGAAAATAGCTTGTACTTGTTCTACTTTGGCGTCACGACCAATAATTTTTGTTCGAAATTGTCACCTCCAGAACTAGTTCTGTAAAGGTGTTAGCTAGCCAGTACCCATTCTATGGAACGGTTCTAGAACTAGTTCTTTAATCAATGATTTTTGTTCAAAATTGTCACAATCAGAACTTATTCTATAGAACCTGTTTTTTTTTTTTATTCTAATTGGCTTTTTCTTAAAGGCAACTTTTAAACTCAATTTAATTATGTTTATTGTATTGTTTATACAAGTTTTTTTAAACAGTTATAGGAACTCAATCGAGAGCCAGTAATTTGTTCTTAGAAGTGGTATAGAAGTCATACAGAATTAGTTTTTAAGCACTAGTTCTCTAAAGCATTCCTTAAAACGAATTTAAAATCACAATAAAATTCTACACCATTAGTGTCGGAATTGGTTGTGATACCACTAGTTCTGAGGATGTTATTAAAGAATCTGAAGAGGTTCTGATTACACCAGTTTTAGAACTAATAATTTTAGAACATGTTCTAAAATTTTTCCTGGGCATTTTTTGTTTAGTTATTAATTCAAGAAAAATTTGCAAAATATTTTTTAAAAAATCATGCAAAGCTACTGCTTGTTATAAATACATTCCATTGGTCCTATTTTATTTTAAAAATTTAAGGGTTAATATAAGTAGTACCCAGGAAAAATTTTATTAGTTCTACAAATAGTTACAGAATACATGAAAATAGCCTGTACTTGTTCAATTTTGGCACTACGGCCAATGATTTTTGTTTGAAATTGTCACCTCCAGAACTAGTTCTGTGGAAGTGTTTGCTAGCGAGTACCCATGCTATGGAACGGATCTAGAACTATTTCTTTAATCAGTGTTTTTTGTTTGAAATTGTCACATTCGGAACTAGTTCCATAGAAGCGTTAGAGAATGGTTTCAGAATCAGTTTTTTTTTTATTTTTTATTCTAATGGACTATTTCCTAATGTCCACTTTTGAAATCAATTTAATTTTGTAAATACTAGGAAGTCATACGAGAACCAGTAATTTGTTCTCAGAAGTGATGTAGAAGTCATAAAGAATTAGTTCTTAACCACTAGTTTTCTAAAACATTCCTTAAAACGAATTTAGAACCAGAATAAGGTTCGACTCCATTAGTGTCAGAATTGGTTGTGATGCCACTAATTCTGAGGATGTTAATAACGAATCTGAAGTGGTTCTGATTACACCAGTTCTAGAACTAATGATTTTAGAACATGTTCTAAATTTTTTCCTGGGTACATACATATTTCATATTTTTATCAATAGCAACAATTAGAAATTATTTATTAAATAAATCTCTATTGTCTTTGTTACAAATTTTCACTTAATTTACATAAGTTATAACAAATATTACAACAAGCTTCAAAAACAAAGAAAATTTGTTTAGTGTTTATAGACATTTATAACAAACATAATAATTATTGGTTCATCATAACTATGAAATAAAATCAATAAATATTTGATTGTTATTTTTACAGAAAACAGAAAACTATAAAAAAATATACAACAAAAGGAAAAGCAATAAGCCAAACCCAGCAGGTAGTCTTAAAACTAGTGCTCTACTCAAAAAGAAAAGAAAAAAAAAAAACTTTACTAAAAAAATAATAATAATGGTCATTATCATGGTCATCATTATTATATTTAAACAAAATTGATAAACTAAACAATTAATTGTTCATTAAAATATCATTAGTATACATTGATTTTTGTTGCTGTTTGATATTTTTGACTTTTATATAAAAAAGTGTTTAAATATTTTTTTTATTCCCTAACAATGACTAAATTATTTGTATTGGTTTTATTGTTATTTTTATATATATATTTTTTTTATTTAATTTTTATTTTTTGGTAATCAAATATGAATATTAAATATTAATAAATATTTAGAGTAGTTTTTTCATGCAAATGCAACACCTACTCAGTTTTTTTATTTTGATTATTTAATTGCTGTTTTCGTGTGAGTCTTGACGTTTGGTTTTTTTAATCTTTTAGAAATATTTAGATAAATTTATTTGATTTTTAATTTCTTATTTTTTAATAGAGCATAAATAATTATTGATTTCTTTATGGTTTTAAATATATATTTTAACAAATTTTTTTTTAATATTAGTATTTGGCGGTAAAAATCAATATAAATTTTGAAAATTATTGGATTTTTTTCCAAATAAAATTTGGCATTTGATTTGAAAATTAACCACAAAGAAGTTAATTTGAAACTAATAAAAAATTATTAGACTGGCATAACGACCACCAACTGTGTGAAAAAATATAAAATAGTAAAGTTTATGGGTTTTTAGAAAAAAGTGAATATTTTATTAATAATTTAAATTAAAAGTAATGAGTAGTATGTAGACAAAAATTATTAAAATAAAAAAAAGATAATCAAATCAAAAGCAAAAAATTATATTCCATTTAGTTATAATTAACGATATGTTGTGTAATAATGGTAGTAGAAGAAAAATATGTAACTCCCTCAATATAAATTTAAAAAATCTTCCCATATTATACTTCAAACTTTAGATCATTAATTTATTTAGCAGAATATCATTACAGTTTATTTGAGGCTAGACTTAAAACCACATATTTAAAAATATATAAAATAAATTTAACATCGAATTAAATACATAAATTAATCTTTATTACAAAATTTTAATTGGTTTTTAATTTCTGTGTATTTATTTGTGTAAAAAATGTTTTCACAAGAGTATAAAATTACTTAAACAAAATTACTAAAGCCTAGCAGAAAAATATAATATATTCATTAATTTTATTTTATTTTATTTTATTTTTTTTTACAAATTAATGTTCTTTAAATATTTGTTTAAACTAAAAATTCCAATTTCGTAATTTGTTTAAAATAAATATTAATAAAAATAGTTTATAATTAACAGCTAAAAATACTGTAAATAAAATGTTGTTTAAAGTAATTCAGCTATCTTAACCCAAGGCTTAATTTATTTCCAACTCTCAATGAAATGATTAATTTAATGGCAGTTTTAATGAAATGCTTTTTTACACATTTTAAAAAAGCTATCAGAAAAACACCATTTTTAAACAGTTACAACTATAAAAAAAAACCAGAAAGGAAGATATAGTCGGTCAAGCCCGACCATATGATACCCTGCCCCATTGTATGCATCAAAATTAAGGGAGGAGTTTGTGGTCAATTATGGACCCATACTTATATTAAGTGTAAAATAAAACATATAAAAACAGAATATTATGTCGATATTAACATTTACATGAATTTCAATTAAATTCTGTGCGATTCCCGAAAATGGGCCTTATATGGAGACTATGGTAAATTATGGACTGATAAAATTTGGCACCATCATTGATGTTTATATAAAACTTATTTGTGTAGAATATTAACTTGATACTAACATTTTAATGGGATTTATGTCCAATAAAATGATTTGCTGAAGAGGGGTTTATAGGGAGCTATAGTCAATTATAGACCGATCTTTATGAAATTCGTCACAAGGATTTGGAGTTATACGCAACTTAAATGTGACAAATATTTTTAACATATTGCTACAAGTAAGGGATTTATGACCGTAAAACCCTTTTTCCGGTAGGATATTTGTGTGGGGGCTAGGTGAAATAATGAACCGATCATAACAAATTTCAATAAGTTTCGTCCTTGGACTGTAAGAATTTTGTGTGCCAAATTTCATTTAATTGTGTACAAAATTGCGGCCTGTAATTTGATTAAAAGGTCTACATGAACGGATAGACGGACGGACGGTCATCGTTAAATCGACTCAGAAAGTGATTCTAAGCCGATTGGTATAAATTAAAGTGGGTCTTAGACCAATATTTTCATTTAAATTTTGTAATTTCCGGACACAATGTATTAGCTTTGAATGCTTTTATGCACATAAAACTTTTTTTTAGAGTATATTTTTGGTTGTCCTGCTTATGACAATTAAACTTTTTTTTAAATTCCCTATTTTTATTAATCCAATAATAATTTCTTAACCACCAGCTATAGGGTATCAAACAAGAAAAAAATATTTATATAATTTTTATTAATTTCATATTAAAATCACCACAAAATAAAGCATTTCAAATGTTTGAAAAATGATTCGGGTTGGCATGAGTTGTTTTATCATCTCATCTTTATGTGTCCAATTAAGATTTATGTTTAACATGATAAATATTTTTAACTAATTTATGACTTAAAACATACAAAGTTCGTTAAAAAAAAGACCCTAAACATTTGAAATATATTCAAAAACAAAGCTTGAAGAAAAATCTTGTTAAACCAGCCAGCTATTAAGCAATACACGCCACTACACGACATTTATAGACTTAAATACTTGTTAACGCATTTTTAATTAACAGTCTCGATTTTTTTAAATATTTGATTTCGTTATTTAAATTTGTGTATTCATTTATATTTGTGAATTTATTTTAAATTAATTAGTCATCTAACAAATTTGCGTTTTATTATTATGATTTTTTTTTTTTTTTTTATAAGAAATATATTTGTTTGATTATAAAAACAAAAATTTCATGTGCAGATTATTGGCGCCGCTATCTTAAACCTGCAAATGTTTAACATATTTTTCTTGATATTAATTTCTTTTTTATTATCTTAAATAGATCTTTTGTGTAAAATAAAAATATCTTTTATTAATAACAAAAAATTAAGTTATAAACATTTAAGGTAGCAATTTGGAAGTTATAAGGCTAACAAAAGATTTTAATAATGTTATTTAAAATTATTATAATAAATTTATGTTTTTGAGATGGTGGTGAAGCGATAATAATTTGTTTGTACTAAAAAGGTTTAAAATTTCAAAGGAATTTTTATACGAAAATGAAAAGAATTTATAATTAAGATTTATTACTTACATATAGCATGATAAAATTTGTTTAAGCTTGTGAAACTTAAAGGTTTTGTATTTATATATTTACTAAATTTATGCCACAACTAATTGGGAATTGCTTAATTATGTTTAAGTCTATTATTGCAGATAAAATCATTCGTTAGGTTTCAAAAAAAGACTCTTTTCTTAGCATGCGTATGGAATAAATGCTGTAGTAATGACTTAAAATATATTATCTTAATATCTTTAAATATCTTCCGTGATTTAAGTATATGTTGGATTTTATTAAACTTGTGTCTTTAATAAAAAAAAAAAAAAAAACGAAAAGGAAAAGGAAAAGGAAAGTGAGAAAAATGCTTCTGTCAACGGGCTGAACCCGAACTGAACTAGAACTGAACCCGAACTGAACTAGAACTGAACTAGAAGTGAACTAGAAGTGAACTAGAACTGAACTAGAACTGAACTAGAACTGAACTAGAACTGAACTAGAACTGAACTAGAACTGAACTAGAACTGAACTAGAACTGAACTAGAACTGAACTAGAACTGAACTAGAACTGAACTAGAACTGAACTAGAACTGAACTAGAACTGAACTAGAACTGAACTAGAACTGAACTAGAACTGAACTAGAACTGAACTAGAACTGAACTAGAACTGAACTAGAACTGAACTAGAACTGAACTAGAACTGAACTACAACTGAACTACAACTGAACTACAACTGAACTACAACTGAACTAGAACTGAACTAGAATTGAACTAGAACTGAACTAGAACTGAACTAAAGCTGAACTAGAACTGAACTAGAACTGATCTGAACTTCGATAAAACTGGAACTGAATTGGAACTGTGAATGATTTAATTTAGACATTTTGAAAAGAAAGACTCATTATTTTGGGGATTCACACAAGAATAAAAGAAAATCTCATTAAATTAATTTTTTCTTTCTTTTTAGTAAAGCGACTAATTTATACTATTCATGACACACTTTTAACGCTATTAAACTTAATCAATGACTAAATATTTTCCAAATTAGTTTATTTATATAAACATATTTTTTGTCACTCTATATAATTATCTCCATAATTACAACCTTTTAAACTTATTAAATTTTTTATCATTTTCATTATTTAGTATGTATATGTTTACCTTCCTAAATATTTGTTTTTAACACTATCTTCCTTGCTCTTCCTTCTTAAAAACTAAGACACAAAAATTAAGTTGTTAAAACCATTATGAATTTCCTGTGATTTAAATTACAATATTTATGATTAAAATATTCGATTACCCCGATAACACAATTAATAACGTATACTAAAATATAAATAATTGCCTTCTAAGAGTAGGACACACGTGCCGTCTATTAAAAAAAAATCAAATACACACATATTGTCACACAACTAAGCACCAATAAACCCTCTATTAGAGATTTCATTTATCAAATGTAAAGGTATGAGTTGAAATTTTTACTCAGGTAGGCAATTTACAAAAAAAAAAATAATAATAAAAAAAAACACTATTGAGATATTTTAAACAGCCACCAATCAATTGTTGGAATTACCCAACACCATTCATCTTTATGGATTAAATAGCACACCCGGTCTTTTTTGTAAAATATAGAATAGAATTTATTCTAGCAAAGAATAGACGAGTGTAAATGAAATGTTATCGAAATGAAATTGTAATAATTAAGCAGTGATATTTTATGGATTTTAGTGATGATTTTCAGCCCTCTGTGATGTTGTCAAAATATGGCATTAGTAGGGGTAGTAGTTTATTTTTTGTTTGCTTGTGTGCTAAAAACATTTAGAAAAGGATATAGGTTTTTTGAAAAAATTGCAAAACAGAAAATTAATGTTGGAAAAATACAAGGGTTTTATATTTTTATTGTTTGAAAGTGTTATTGAGATAAGCTGAGTATAAATGAAAAAAGGTAATGATTAATGATGGCTTTAACAAAAATATGCATGTTTTTCTATGATTATTTTGTGGCACTTTCTAGATATTATGTATGTTACATATATTTATAAAATTATAATTTTTTATTTGATATATGATTTTTTTATTTATAATTTTTTTATTCAAGTGGTATAATGTTTGATATGGCACTATTATGAAAAACAAGTAGAAGAATAATGAAAAAAATTGTTTATCGTTTGGTTTCAAAGTATAACCTTGACTTTGAAAAACAACATGACGTTAATGCTTTCAAAAGTTAAATGAAATGTGAAATTGATTATGAACTTCCAAAACTTTGGTATATAGCATATTTTCATTGATGGTATCAGATTAATAATATCTTTAAGTTTTATGACAATATACATATTTATGAAACGAGGTCCATCATATCTCAAAATTCGAAATTATTAAATGCGGCTTGCAACAAAATGTACATATAGGTACAGGAGGACGGACGTGGTTGAATCGACTAATAACTAAGATATTAATTTAGATTTAACACTTGGTGAGCTAAAACTAAACTTGAACTGAACTAGAACTGAACTAGAACTGAATTAGAACTGAACTAGAACTGAACTAGAACTGAACTAGAACTGAACTAGAACTGAACTAGAACTGAACTAGAACTGAACTAGAACTGAACTAGAACTGAACTAGAACTGAACTAGAACTGAACTAGAACTGAACTAGAACTGAACTAGAACTGAACTAGAACTGAACTAGAACTGAACTAGAACTGAACTAGAACTGAACTAGAACTGAACTAGAACTGAACTAGAACTGAACTAGAACTGAACTAGAACTGAACTAGAACTGAACTAGAACTGAACTAGAACTGAACTAGAACTGAACTAGAACTGAACTAGAACTGAACTAGAACTGAACTAGAACTGAACTAGAACTGAACTAGAACTGAACTAGAACTGGACTAGAACTGAACTAGAACTGAACTAGAACTGAACTAGAACTGAACTAGAACTGAACTAGAACTGAACTAGAACTGAACTAGAACTGAACTAGAACTGAACTAGAACTGAACTAGAACTGAACTAGAACTGAACTAGAACTGAACTAGAACTGAACTAGAACTGAACTAGAACTGAACTAGAACTGAACTAGAACTGAACTAGAACTGAACTAGAACTGAACTAGAACTGAACTAGAACTGAACTAGAACTGAACTAGAACTGAACTAGAACTGAACTAGAACTGAACTAGAACTGAACTAGAACTGAACTAGAACTGAACTAGAACTGAACTAGAACTGAACTAGAACTGAACTAGAACTGAACTAGAACTGAACTAGAACTGAACTAGAACTGAACTAGAACTGAACTAGAACTGAAATAGAACTGAACTAGAACTGAAATAGAACTGAACTAGAACTGAACTAGAACTGAACTAGAACTGAACTAGAACTGAACTAGAACTGAACTAGAACTTAACTAGAACTGAACTAGAACTGAACTAGAACTGAACTAGAACTGAAATAGAACTGAACTAGAACTGAAATAGAACTCAATTAGACCTGAACTAGAGCTGCACAAAAGACGGAATAAAATAAATTTTATTATTTTAAAGACATTGTTTCGATTTAATTTATCATAAATTTAGATCCATTGAACTGTACATTTTTTTAATGGTAAAGTTTCTGACAGTGCATTTTAAAACATTTAGTTTTATTGTTCTTTCTTTAATACAACAGCCCTTTTTATTTTTCTCTTTAAAGTTGACTTCTCAACTCCTTTATTTAACTCTACTTTAATTAACAAAACATTTTATACAAATTATACTCATTTGTAATCAAAAGCAATCTAAATAAAGTATTTTCTGCCTTAGAAATACAATAAAATGCTGCCAACAAAAATTTATCTTAATTTGTTTCTTCCACAAAAATATTTTCATTAAAAACAAACAAATTAAAGACCATTAAAATAAGAAAAAATAACAAAAGGCATAAAAGAAAAGAAGTTTTAATAAAATTGTTTCAAAAGGACCTTATAATAAAGTTCCCTTACTATCGTCAGCAATAACAATAATAATGATAGCAATGATAAACATTCTCGATGAAACATTTTTATCGAAAACCAAAAAAATAAAACCTTAAAATAACAATATTTTATACAGCCATACAAAAAGGACCATAGACAGGCACCAATATTAGGGGTAACAGATGTGTACATGTATGTACATTACAACTAAGTATCTTTTGAAATTTTAAAAATTCTGTTTTTCTCTTTTTGTTTAATATTTTTTTTATAGGACTATTGTGTTGGGTTATTTAATTGTAGCACTAAATATTAAATTGATGTGATCTTTTGTTTAAGATTAACACCCTTGTTTCACTTCAAACGCACACGCTCTTTTGTGTCGCACGTCGTTGAAACGACAGGACGCTATTTACTTATAATATAAACTCATTCTATAAAGGATTTTATAAAAAATTATTTCAAAATAAGGATACTGTATGGTTTGTAGTAGAGGATGTTGTTGTTGTTGTTGAGTATAAAAAAATAAAATAGAGAGAATTTATACAAGTACCTATAAGAGCGTTATTCTCCTAAAGAACGAGGGGTGATTTTGTGTTTATATTGTTTACCCTTAGAAAAAAAGCGCATGTGCCACAAAAGTCAGTCACTGTATTGTAGTTTGCTGTCAGACAGTTTGGCACAAAAGGCAATGAGCTGTTAAGCCACATAATAAGTTTTTTATACGACATACGAAATAAATAATACAAAAACTGTAAAAAGAAAAATTAAGAAAAAATACACATTTTTTATTAAGCGTAAAGATATAAAATACAAACGACAAAAAAATTAAATACTTATATGAGAATAGAGTTTTTAGCTGTAAGAATATGTAGAATGTGTATATGTATATATTTTGAACTACTGCTCCTTAGGGCATCTTTTAAGAAAATAATGGGTGGTCTCACCACCATTGAGTAATTTTTCCTTTTTTTTATATTTCTTTTGTTTCGAGTTTTTATATACTACAAATATGTAAATTATGTTTCCATTTTTTTATTATTATTTTCCTAGTTAGTTTTGGGATATAAAACAATTTACAGAATTATGCGTCTATAGGGTTGTTTAGAGAATTTTTATTAATTTAGTTTTAAATTGTGGAAAATTAATGAAGTTATATAAGACTAAAATAGTTTTTGAAAAAAGAGATTTATTTTATTATAATTCTATTGAATTTATTCCAATCTATTTTTAAAAGGACATTAGTAATTTTTAACAAGAAAAAAAAAAATAATAATAATAAAAAAAAAAAGTGAAACTTTTGTAGATAAACACAGAAAAAATTATTGGATACAACTTTTGATTTGATAAAAGCCATTGAGAGTCCCATCACAATACTTACTGAGAACATTCAAAATGGTTCCATCCTCTACATATATATTTTTCACGAATTTAAAAATACCATTTTTGAAAATACGCGACCGCGAAATTTAATTCGCGAATTATCCACCAATAAAATTCAACATAAAAACATGTTTCAGGTATCATTTTTTTTATTACCTTTAAATAATTGCCTTAATGAATGTTGTAACGTAAATATTTTGGAAGATACTTGTATTTTTAAAAAGACAATTTGCTCATTTTTGAGATATTATAAATCGCGAACTATTACGGTAATCAAACTTAAACTCGGCATTTGCTTTATTAGCGTCAATATTAATATTCTTGCCGAATTTTATTACATTCGGATGATTTTTGGATGAAATTGGCGATTTTTCTATTTTGTTACAAACAAAACAATACAAATTACAATAAATATTTCGTATTTATTATGACATTTGTTGTAATAACTCCTAAAATTTTGCGAGTCCCAGAATACCAGTTTCCACGATTATAGAAAACATTTTCATCATTAACATATATTTTTTTAAAATTTTTAAAAGTACCACTTTTCGAGATATTTACCCGCGAACGAAAAATCGCGAGATATGGACCATTTTAATGTTGTGAAAAAAGTCATATATAAAATAGGCAATTTTAATACCTTTAATATGATATTTCAATAAATCTTATACAATAAATATTTCGAAAGATACATGTAATTTTGTGTATGCAACTTCGTACATATTTTGAGCTATTTTGCACTTTCAAACTGCGATATTTCGTGAACCACTTGATGAAATTATCTGAAATTTTGAATAGATCTTAGTTTTGACAAGAATAATGATTGTACCAAATATCATTAAATTCGGAGAGGAAAAGTCAAAAATTGGAATTTTTCGTGTTGGTTTTAAATGGAATGACTCATATATTCTTTAATTTATCCAGAGCTAAAGAATACATTTCTTATCTTCTAATTTTTAAAGCATAAGCTTCCGTTATTCATTACATTGCATAGTGGGGCAGAATCAAAATAAATCTGTAACTTTTGATCGGCTGGTTGGATTTGCATGAAATGTACAATGTTAAGTTTGGAAGGGGGATCGAACAGCCCAGTCAGGGACTTTTCCGATTTCAAATATTTTTATACATTATGGTAGGCACTAATAAGACCTATTTATCTCTTATAGTTTTTGAGTTATTTGCGTTTGAATTTTTAAGTACCTAATTTTTCATGTTCTTGGTCCAGTCTTTTTCATATATATCCTAGTATTTCCGACCGATTTTATTTGTTTTTTCCTTAGCTAGCTAAAGAACAAAATTGTCTAAATATAATTATGTGTTAACCGAGTCCAAAAATAAACAATTTTGAATTTGAAAATTGCAAAAACAAATTTTTTTTTTTTCCGAAAAAGTATCTAATCTTTTTTTCTCTAAAATAAAATTTTTTAACAGCATATGATAATTTTATACTTTTCTGAAAGGTATCTTTACAGAGAAGACTTTAAAATAAAAAGCCCAATAAGTCAAGTCGTCAAGGTACACACCCTCCCGAATTCGACCCATTTTATATGAACGTTTTAACTTTAGTCTATATTTTCTCAAATCCCAAAGAACGAGTCGGCAAACGGAAAAAGTTTTCAATCAAAATCTACGAGACTTTAGAAAAATGTGGATTTTATAGCCGAAAATATGAAAAACCCTTTTTGGGATTTTCGTTATTTGTTTGGGAATTGTGGGATTCTTTTTAAAAAAATTTTAAAGTTTTTTTAACTTTCTCATTTTATACGATAAAGTCTACATCAACCGAAATTTTTGTAGATATAAGATATCTTAATAATAACAAAGATTTGATTACAGATAAAATATTTACAGTTTCTCAAAAAACTCATACTCAAAATTTTTTATAAAAATGTTACTTTAATTGCAAAAATCTGAAAAAGTATACACTCGATATTTTTCATCTAAATTACATTGCTTAACTGACATAATTCTTCGTTATACAGTAAAAGATTGAAATCAATATATTTTATAGAACCACTTTAAAGTTTTATAAGTCACGGAATCGTGACAAATTTTTAAAATAATAAATTTTTTGCAGCGATTCTTTACGAAGATTTGTATTGAAATAAAAAGCTTTTGTGAGTTCCCATAAACATATAAATCTCACAAGCAAAACATGTCACCTGATTCGTTACTTTTGCGATAGAAAAATGGAGCCTTAACAAACATACATAAGGAGCAAAACAGGATTACAATTTCAACCGATTCAAAGGTTGTTTTTTTTTTTTAAACCCAAATAAAAGATGGTGATTTTTTATATCAAATAAAATTCATCAGTTATAGTACTAAAAAAGGAAGATGTCTTTCATATTGTTCTCACTTACATTGTTTTGCTGGAAAGTATCTTAAATTTTAAAATTCTCATATCTTACTTCAATTAAACCCTTGAAATAATGAAAAAATTCTCACACTGAATTTTTAGCTCTGAAACTATTCAAATTTAATTGAGATCTATAAATTGTAATATTATTTAAAGTTATATGTATGCCAACTTGATTTTTTAAGTTATAATAAAAAGTTATAAATTGAAACTTTATACAAACACAGCTACGTTCTAAAATGAATTTTTAAATTATGAATTAAGCTCGTTAGAAAAAGCTCCTGATCTAACGAAATGCTTTCTTACTCAACTACTCAATTGGAAGTTCGAAAAAACTCAGAATCACTTTCTGAATCGATTTAACTTTGTCCGTCCGTCCGTCTGGTCAGCTAAATTGCTAGTGCAATTAATTATTTTTTTACTACGAAATTTAATAATAAATGTGTCCATTTTATTTAGTTCTTTGACCTTTAACTCTGTCCCAACCTAAATACATAACATTTTCAAACCTTATAATCTTTTTGAGATCATTATTGTTATTTCTAAAGCTCTTTAATCACCAAATTGACTTTGAAATTGCATTAAAATTAAACCACAAAATTATCTACAGCTAAACAAACAAAATGCTATAAAAATACAATTTAAAGAAAATATTAAAAAGAACAAACATAATAATCAAAATATAAAAAAAGAAAAACAAATTGAAAAATCATAAAAAATTTAATATAAAAGAGATTTTTCTTACTGTTACCTGATGGTGTTGGACCATAATCGTTATCATTATTGATGAATAAGGATTTTAAGTGTTTTTTTGAACGCACGTTTTATATGTAGAAAATTTATAATGACTTTTTAAGTTGCAAAAAGCAGTTTTATTCCTTTGCATAGAAAATTGAAAATTATGAATAAATATGTTTATTTATTTATTATTATTATTTTTTTTTTGTTTAATTTTAAGTAAATATGCTAGAAGGTTACAAAGGTATTTGAACTTTGGGTTTACTAAAGTAAGGTAAAGAAGCAGAAAAAGATTTATGGATATAAAATATAGTTTTTTTCATCTTCGTTTAACCTATTGAACATTAAAAAACACCTACATTTCTTACCAAAGTGATGAAATGTTTTATAGGAATTAAATAAATCAAAAGCTTAAAGCTTTTTTATAATTTTAAAATTGATATTAAATAACGTTTAAAGTAGGGTTCAAATACATAATTTAATCATTAAATTTAAATTATTTTTATTTGGTTAAACATATTTTAAGTTGTGAAGCAGAATAAGATTTTAATTTGTTTGTCAACTATTAAAAAACAAAAAAAAAAAAAAAAAAAAAAATGTTAACAAACACTTGTCTTTACTGTTAATTAATAATTTCTGTTTGTATGTTGACGTTGTAGAATGAAAATCACCAAATTAATGTTTATAATCGGCTTAATAGTTGTTAACAAAAATATGTTTTTTTTAAGTTTCTTTTCTTCTGTCCTCTTCACTTTAGCTTTTGTATTATTTTTGTTGGTCATCTAAATATTTTAAGTTTTTCGGAACAATTTATAGAAAGAAACTAATAACTTTAAACATTGTTGAAGACTAAGTATATATGTTTATAACTTAATAATTAAGATATAAGATTAAAAATTTGTTTTGGTTTATAGATTTACATATATTATTAAGTAAGAAATTTAAAATAATACAACAATACTTTTGTATAAAAAATAAATAATGGAAATATTACTATAGAAAAAAATTTTTGAAATAAACATATAATATAGACAGTAGGGATGCCAATTGCGAAATCCCGTTACTGATCCCGAAAATCCTAGGATTTTTTCCCGAATCCCGATATTGAATGAAAAAGTCCCGGGATTTAAATTTTGGTATTTATTGACATAAATACAATTCAAAAAATTAACTTAAGGTAAGACAGAATATAAAAACATTTACAAAAATTTTTCAAAAATATTAAAAAAAATCCCAGCAAAAACTTGGTATTGACATGTAGTTACGGATGTAGTTACTTTATAATGACAACATCATACTGTCTGCATTACGTAGAAGTTGTTTAGTAATTAGTTATTATTATATCCAGAGTGTAAATAATTATTCATTATCAGATTTTTTAAAATATTAATTTTTATTAATTTTTATGATGCAGTTACCAATTCATATGTTGAAAGAAGGGATACTATATAAAAGTCAAAATTTGCGTATTTCATTACTTATTTACAACCTTAAATGTAACTAGTTCCTATTGTTATTACTAATCATGACAGGATTTGCATCCCTAATAGACAGTAACTAGATACCAAAAATGTTAGTGGAAATTAGAGAATATATTGTAAAAATATTGAAAGAAATATGGTCTAGGCCCATTATTCCTTGTCTGTATTCAAATGAAGAGCTAGTCACATGTGCGTTTGAAATTAATTTATTAAAATATTAATTGACACTTTTCTAACTTCGAGAAGGTAAACAAGCGCAAATATTCGGCCCGGCCGAATCTATATACCCACCATCAACTTTTTCACATTTTAAGTTATATGAGAGGAGGTAAAGTGGGCGGTAAAGTGGGCGGGCCACGCCCATTTTTTGTTTCCGAGTTTGCATTTGTCCTTGAACTATTTGAACACAATTTCATTGCTTTTCACCTTATATGGGAGGTGGGCGGTAAAGTGGGCGGACCACGCCCATTTTTGGCTTCCGAGTTGATATCGATCCCCAAACTATATGTACAAAATTTCGCAATCGTACATGCTTTTGTTGCAGAAATATTAGCAGAAAATTATAAAACGGACACCCTGTGTTTCTAGTTTTTAGGAGGTAAAGTGGGCGGTAAAGTGGGCGGGCCACGCCCATTTTTTGTTTCCGAGTTTGAATTAGTCCTTGAACTATTTGAACAAAATTTCATTGATTTTCACCTTATATGGGAGGTGGGCGGTAAAGTGGGCGTTTGGTTTCCGAGTTGATATCGATCCCCAAACTATATGTACAAAATTTCGCAATCGTACATGCTTTTGTTGCAGAAATATCAGCAGAAAAGTATAAAACGGACACCCTGTGTTTCTAGTTTTTAGGAGGTAAAGTGGGCGGGCCACGCCCATTTTTTGTTTCCGAGTTTGCATTAGTCCTTGAACTATTTGAACGAAATTTCATTGATTTTCACCTTATATGGGAGGTGGGCGGTAAAGTGGGCGGACCACGCCCATTTTTGGTTTCCAAGTTTATATCGATCCCCAAACTATATGTACAAAATTTCGCAATCGTACATGCTTTTGTTGCAGAAATATCAGCAGAAAAGTATAAAACGGACACCCTGTGTTTCTAGTTTTTTGGAGGTAAAGTGGGCGGGCCACGCCCATTTTTTGTTTCCGAGTTTGCATTAGTCCTTGAACTATTTGAACGAAATTTCATTGATTTTCACCTTATATGGGAGGTGGGCGGTAAAGTGGGCGGACCACGCCCATTTTTGGTTTCCAAGTTTATATCGATCCCCAAACTATATGTACAAAATTTCGCTATCGTACATGCTTTTGTTGCAGAAATATCAGAAGAAAAGTATAAAACGGACACCCTGTGTTCCTAGTCTTTAGCCCATAACTTTTTTGTTTGCAAACCGATTTTGCCCATTTCCATCCCAAATAAACCTTATATAATTTGTGCCAAATTTCGTCTCCCTACGTTGCTCCGTTCGAGCGCTATCCTGCTTTCAACAGACGGACAGACGACAGACGGACGGACATAGCTAGATCGACTCAGAATCTAACCAGGACCCAGAATATATATACTTTGTGGGGTCTTAGATGATTTCTTCGACATGTTACACACGGAATGACAAAATCAATATACCCCCCATCTTTTTGATGGTGGGTATAATAAAATTCTTAGAGCTTGAAAAATTACTGTCCTTTCATTTTGTATTAAAAGTCTAGTTAATAGTTTCAAAAAACACCTCATGATAAAAATTCAAGTTACATCTCTAAAAACTTAATAATTTGTGCATGTCAATGCTATATATATTTTTTTTTTCAAGGAACTAGATATAAACTTGTTTAAATAAATGAATATTTAATAGTGATTATTTTATATTTCTAATAGTCAATAAATTTTTTTTTTTTTTATTTTGAAAAACTATAAGTAAATAACTACCATAATCCCTAACAAAAAGTTTAAATATTTGTATAAAATATTCAAAAACTACAAAAATACTCCTTTTAGTTATTTTCTGTTTTTATTTAAAAATACAAAATTAAATAAATTTTAAAAAGTTAACAACCTTTAGTTAAAAGAAATTCAATAATAAAAAAAAAATATTAACAAAAACAGATTGCACTTTATTAACTTTTTTGACTTGTTTGTTGCATATTTTTTCCAATATAACAATGAATAACAAACAGTTTTTTCATTTATTTATAAAATAAATAACAAATAAAAAAACTTTAGACAAATAGACAACTATTATTTGTTAGAACATTTAAAAAAATACATATTCATTCATTCATTCATTCTATTCTTTATAGATGTGAAAATGTCTGTTGAAAAAAAGCTATATAAAAATCAATACGGAAATAGAAAAAACCCCCTCCCTTAACACGGATGCGAAAAAAATAAGAGGCAGTAAAATTAAAGAAGAGGAAAAAAATTGAACAGTAAAAAAAAAAAATAAAAAATTAGAACATAAAGAAATGTTGAACACAGAAACCAAACAATGAAACAATACAAGTGATGATGCGCAACGATGGCGTTTTAAATGCACATACCTATATGGCAGCCAGTGGGAAAATAACCCAGTAAACAAAATTATAGATTTTAAAGTAATATAATATATAGATATAAGAAACTTAAAATTATGTACGAATTTGCACATCTTATAGAGAAAAGTATCGATTGTCGAATGACAAATATAGTCCAATACTGATATTGCTAACAGCTCTATATTTTCTATAAAGGTTCCGTTACTCTCCCGTAAATATAAATGTAGCGAATCAACTGACACGTTTTGCTTATGAGAGTTATGTGTATGTAAATGTAAAATATTTTTCGGTATCAAAATAAATTTCAAATAGTACTTTTTTCATCCCCATAGTACTTAAATTAAAATTCTTGATAATTATTTACTTTTTATTTAGTACAAAGCTCAAATAATGAAATTTGTATATTTAAAACGGAGGATTCAATAAGGTTTTTTAAATATGATTTTATTCAAATTAAATATTACAGTAAAATATGAAGATCTTAATAAGTGTGGCCCTGTGATTAAAATAAACTTAAGAATAAAAAAGTCCAAGATCTACTCCTTAAAATCAAGCACTTTGGTTTTAGTTTTGTTGAAATATAATTCATTAGATGATGTTTAAAAAACATAGCGTTGGTTATACTCGAAAATTATATATCTTTAAAATATATTTTCATTTTATTAAATTTTATTTTTAATTCGAAATTTTATCTTTAATTCGAATTGTGGAATATCCAGCTAATCGTTTGACAGTATCAAATGACTCGAGGGAGTACTTCGGTACTTTTGAATGGTAAATAGTATCAAAAGAAGTACTATAGTATCAACTTTTCCATCCCTGATAAAAACCAATATATCTATCTATCAATTTTAAGACTGATTGAGACTTACTGGAAATATGTATAATTGACATCACTGATGTTGATGTGTACAAAACAACAACAAAGTACTGACTACATTTACGTTTATTGAGTAACCATCCACTTACCTTCCGTTTACATTTACGTTTTTACATTTATATTTACGGTGGAGTATCGGAGCCTTAATTCTTGATGCTAGTTGATATAACTAAAACTATTTTTAAAGACAACAAATGTTATTGCACTACTAGAGCAGTGCATGAAATGTCATATTTATCTCTTATAGTTTTTGAGTTATTTGCGTTTGAATTTTTAAGTACCTCAATTTTGCATGTTCTTAATCCAGGTTTTTTCATATATATCCCAGTATTTCCGACCAATTTTATTTGTTTTTTCTTTAGCTAATTAGAGAACAAAAGTATCGATTTTCTTTAAAAATTAAGCAGATTCACTATTGGACAACACATATAAAGATTTAAAATAGCAACACTGATTCCTTGAACCATGGCGCGCATGTGACAGCTTTGAACGACATTGAAAGACCATTAATTCAGCGGTTGCAGGTTACCGTATAAATGTAGTAGAATAAGAATTATTCTGGCTCAACTTAGGTTGAGGTACAGCAATAGGTTTAATGCTTACTGGACCCTCATAGACCGTGACTTCTCCAAAATACTCCCGAAATATTAAACTAACCAGTTAACCCTACTTCTCTTTATCTAACAGATGCAACCAGTAGAAGTTTCACAATTTCTTTAACCTGAATTCCATAACTATCAGCAGACTGAAAATTCTTAACAATCCTAAGTAACGCAACAAACGTAACTGAAGTACTGGATGCATGTTTAAGTTTTCAATTAAAAACTGTGCACTGGGTTTTACCTTTGTACTATTTTAAACTTACCCAACACACAGACAAAGCAGGCACTTAGTAAAAGTAACTGAACGAAAATAACAAAAAAAAAGGAAAAACTGAACAGAAAATTTAAAACAAGACAAAAATTGTAACGTCATTGTCATGGGTTTGAGTTGATTGTACTGTAAGTAAGTTTGCCGGTATAATTTTTTTGTTGTTGTTTTCAGTATTTTTCTATACATATTTTCCTATATTGTTACTAATACCGAGATACAAACTAAAGCCATGAATCATTTACAAAACCGTAACTGCCACACAGACATAAACGCATACATTTTGTTAAATGAATGAATGAAACAACCCACTTTTTCAGAAAAAAGAAAAGTGCATTGAACATAGCAGAACATAAAGCGCTTCCTTGACAATAATTGTCTGTCCATATGACCGTTCATTCCTCCCTTAACTCTAAAATTTAATATAATAGTAATTTTTTTCTTTCTATGTTAGATAAGAAAATTTAATATAAAAGATAATTTTTCTTTATTTTTTTTTTTTTTTTTGATACTAACAATAAAATTTTCCAACAATACACGTATGTTTGCAGCAAGTGTCCAGAGCAGTGTATAGTAGATAACTTTGTGGTATGGGGATGTTGCTTATTGTATTTATTACGTGTATAAAACAGCAAGAGTGTTTTGTATTGTTTGATTTAACTTTTATGCAGTTGATCCATTTTGTGGTGCTCATTCATTTAAACAAAAACTTAATTTACTGACACGTTTCACAAAATTCTTTTCATTCGTTTAATTGCAAACTTTTTTTATTCGTCATAGAGATAGAACTGCAGCATCTATCAGATTTATTTACATTAGATTTTTGCCACATTTTTAGGGAGTTGTATTGTTCTATCCACATGTCCTTTTTCTTTTGTCATTGTATTTGTTGTGCGATTGTATGTGTTTTTGAAAGGACAAAGAATTACAAAATTGATTTATGATTTTTGTGAAAAATAATTTGTTCATTTGGTTGTTTGCGGTAAAGGTGGGGGGAATAAAATTTTTTTTTGTGCAAATCAAATTCAAGGTACAATTTTTGCCAATTAATTTGCCATGAGTTCTAGTTCAGTGTTGTGCATATAAGTGTAAAGATTTCACCACGTTCTAGTGCAACTAATATTTGTTTTTTTTTTTTTTTATTTAATAAATATACGTTTATAGCTGCTTATGTATTTGCTTTTCTTTAGGTTCAATGTCCTTTATACTATGTATTCATACAAAAATACATATTTATACAAATATATAGTTGTATAGTTTTTAGGCCTATAGACCGACCCATGAAAGAGCATGTGTTTCCTTCCATGTATGTGTGTATGTGTGCATTATTTTTGTTGGCTTATTGCCAACTTATTTATGCTGTCATGATGCTTTTTTTTTTCATTTTCCTTTTGTAAATGTTGCTGTTTGTTCATTCTTTTAAATAAATAAACTGCAATTGTGTTAGTTGTTGTCGCAGTTGCTAGTTTTCATGTAGCTGGGTATAAAGAAGTTCTATAATTGGCAGAGGGTGTTGTTAAGGGGCTTAAATAAAAGACCGGAAGGAGTGGGGTGTATTTGTAAGATATTGTATAGATATATTATTAAAACTTTTTCTTTTTTATATAATAACAAATAACGTCTTTTCGTTGTTGTTTAAATACATTTTTGCCAACATAGTAGCAAAAGACAAAATAAATATGTTGTATAAGCCGTCTAAGTATGCTCCAGAAAAGCCGACATATAAAAAATTATATTTAAATTGCTTGGGTTTTCTTATAATACACAGATTGCAGAGCGACCTCTTTTTTAAGATTAAATTTTAATGCAATTAATTTTGGAGCTTATTAAGAAATAGTTTTAATCCAAAAAAAAAAAAAAATTAAAAAAATTTAAGTTTAAAGAGAAGTTGGTGTAATAGTAGAACATTAAGTTCAGCGCAATGGTTTGGTAAACTAATGTTACAACTGAAGACACAATTGACGCACTTTTCAAATTAAATATTAATATCTATTTAGATTTGTTAGTGAAAGAATATTATCATATTTTAGTAAAATAACTGAAAAATGTTTAATTCTCTTTACAGTTTCATTTCAAATTAATACAGCAAAGGTAAAATAAAGGTAAAAACTAATTAAGAATGAATTTTTGTCGAATTAAAAAAAAATACATCACATAGGTAACTAACTTAGAAGGGTACTATCTACCCCGATATATTTTTAAAGTTTCCCACTGAGTGATTCCATGTCAAAACGGATAGCAATCGGATTTGACATCTCTGATTTCAGTGAAATTTACTACAAGTATTGACCATTGGAAGATAATAATTTATTACTAAAATGCACATAAGGGCAACCATATGGAGAACTTTGGCAATAAATCAAAATCATTTCTACGTAATGTTTGCTCACAACGTTTTTTTTTTTTTTTTTTGTCAACGCCAATGTGTAATCGTAACTGAAGTTTAAAATGAATGAAAAATTAATTAATTTAATTAAAAAATATTTATTTTAATATGGCATGCATCGGAGTCAGAAAATAAAGTCAGATATTATAAAAGAAATAAAACATTTTTACTATATATGATGGCAAATTTTGATAAGAATTGGTGTAAAAAAATTTTTATAAAAATGCAGACGTCAAGTGGTCAAATTGACAATTTTTCAAAATAGTCTATTTACTATTATTTTATTAAAGTTTTTTAAAGCAAAATAGCTACATAAATATCCAAAATTATTCATAGTATTTACATACACCTTAAAGATCAGAATGTTCATTTGTATATTCTCTTTTAACATTTTGCCAATTACGATTTTAAACCATTTTAAAATGTTTGATGGATCAATTTTTTTTTTCATTAATATTGTTGGGTGGGTTATAATATTAAAACATATTTAAAATCTATTGAAAAATATCTTTTCAACTACACTAATTACTTATGTTAAAATATCACGGTTTTTTTAATGCCGTTTGGTATACTTTTGCTACTATGTGACATGTAACTTTTTAATACACAGAAAAAAATATTTTAAATAATTTTTTAATAAAATTATTAATTAACTTTATATTGGAATTTAATTATATGATATATTAATAAAATTTATTTTCTAATTGGTTTTCAGTTTTGTTTTTTAATAAATCGACAGCTGTTTATAAAATATAATGGAAAATTAAATATTTGTCTATAAAAGTACAGAAATAAAATAAATTTATGTAAATTTTCAGCTCATTGCATCTATTTAAGGAAAAGAAGTAATAATAATATCAATTATTCTAGTTATTAATATTATCATTTTGATGATTGGAGCAAAATCAATTAAAAATTAATTAATATTACAAATTTCGTAATTGAAGTCCATTTTTACTTTTTTCTGTGTATTTTACCCATTAATTGAATAAAATTAAGAAATTATTATCCATTTTGCCATAAGAAATATTGAAACTTTTTTTTTCGCATAATGTTGTATAATGAAGGGCTTTTGAACGAGTGTTTGCAAAAAAAAGTGTTTTATATTTTTTTTTATAAGAAAAAAACGAATTTTTACTAATTTTTTGAAAATAATTTTGAGAAAAGACTCAAAAAGTTTTCTGGACAAAATGTTCTAGACCCCTGAATTTTAATCGCTTTGTAAATATGTTTTACATATTCAGCACATTATTACGCATTGTTTGGGATTTCCTACGAAATGTTTTCTGTGGGACACTCTAACATACATACATACATACATACATACATACATACATACATACATACATACATACATACATACATACATACATACATACATACATACATACATACATACATACATACATACATACATACATACATACATACATACATACATACATACATACATACATACATACATACATACATACATACATACATACATACATACATACATACATACATACATACATACATACATACATACATACATACATACATACATACATACATACATACATACATACATACATACATACATACATACATACATACATACATACATACATACATACATACATACATACATACATACATACATACATACATACATACATACATACATACATACATACATACATACATACATACATACATACATACATACATACATACATACATACATACATACATACATACATACATACATACATACATACATACATACATACATACATACATACATACATACATACATACATACATACATACATACATACATACATACATACACAGAAAATATTTTTTCATATTTAGTAAAAATAATTTTTCATTGATTTCAATACATAATAATTATAAAAAGCTGAATTCATTATATGTTGGGGTTCACACACAGCAATTTCTCTTGCCGCAATTCTGAGAATGTTAAAGCTTAGTATTTCCTCTCCTCTCTTACCAACGAACTCAGAATTGCGGCAATGTAATTTTTCGTTAGTATTTTAAATTAAAAAAATACTAATGAAAAAAAATAAAAATAATAATAATAATATAATTGAAATTTTCTTTATTTATTTTTTTTTTTATTTTAATTTTTTATGATAAAATTTTTATTATTTTGGTCCTTATTTTAAGATTAATTAAAATATTAAAACAAATGAAGTAATTAAAATAACAAAATAATTTAATTTTAATGTTCACAAATGCTAACTGAAAACAATATAAATAAAGTCATATTAATATTATTCTATGTACATATGTAAAATTTTATACTTACAATGAAAAATATTTGGGAATAAATTTATATGTAAAATTCATACAATTTGTGTAGAAACTCATTCAAATATATAAAATTTTTTTCAGTTTATATTACTTAATATTTTAACTTTAATTTTGTAATAAAAATATAGGTTAATATACTTTCCAATTAAGAACAGTAATTTTCATATTTCTCATTAAACGTTAAAACATTTATTTTCTTAATATTCTTCCTTTTAATCATTTAAATAAATTATTTCCTTTTTTTCTGTCTTACACAAAATATTGTATTCAATTATAATTCTTTTTTTTTTTTTTATCTCTCTAACAATTTCTTTCTATTCAAATTTATAACACGTGTTTGTAAATTTAACAGAACTTAAAAAAGAATAAAAAAACTCAAATGATAAATGTTTTGCAGAAACTTTTTTTCGCAATAACAAGAAAAATAAAATAATTTAAGAAAAAGTTCTTTTTATTTTTTTCTTATTATAAGTTTTCTAGCATGATTTTTCTTCTTGCCACTTATATATAGAAATGTTTCTTAACGTTTCTTGCATATAAATATTTTTCTTTTTCGTCATCATTATTATGCATCATATTGTCAGCTTTTATAAAATTTCAAATGACACTTTTTATATGTTTTTTTTTTTTTTTTCTTGCACTGTCGTTGTACAATTTTTGAAGATGATAAAATACTTTATTATATTTTTGCTATAGTACTAGTACTCTACATTTTGCTGCACAATAAGTTTTTAATGTTTTAAGTTTTATAGTTCAATGTGATAGAGGGAGCGTTTAAATTGCTGTTTTGCACAAAAACTACAAGAAAAAATTATTATTATTATTTTTTTTTTTTTTTGTTGTTTTAACAATAATAAATCGTGCTTTATTTTAGAAAGAAAAAAAATTATACACATTATTTTTTATTTAGAAAGATTTTAACTTTTTTTGCGTTTTTCAAGCTAAATGTGAATTGTCACTTAAGTGCACAAATTCAAGGTTTTCAGTTTTAAAGCTTGATTTTTTTTTTTTTTTTTTTTTCAGAGAAAAATTGTTGACAACTTTTGACGTTAAAAAGGCAAAGAGTTTATTTAAAATCCTCAAAGACATTGTGACTTTTTAATGACGGAACAAGAATCTTTTGCAAAAGAAAATTTAAAATGTAGAAAAGAATATTATTTTTGCAAGAGATTTTATAAGTTGTATGTTATTTTTAAATACTAAAGAATATTTAAATAAGTGGATTTTTGTATAATATTTTTGGTTTGCTATGAGATTTTGGCAATGTTAAGTAATTCCACTTTAATCTTAGGGTGCTATAAAAATGCACTTAAGCCTCAATGGTGTAGATTTTAGAAAAATGTTTCTTTATTTCTTTATGTAGTTAAAATTTTGTTTCACTTTTAATCTTTCTTAGAAACGTACATTTAAAAGTGTTTCTATTTTATATCATTTCATATTGAAATAAAATCTAGATGTATGATAAATTTTTGCTCTAATTTTAGGTATTTAAATATTCTTTTAATTATTTGTTGTAAATTTCTAATTAATCCTTTTCATGGTTGCAATTTATATTTAATTACTGGTTTTTATATAGCTCCAGTTTTGCTTTAATAGTTTTCCTATATTAACTGATTTAGAGCTTTTAATAAAATACAATGTAATTAAGGTTGAAATCGTTCTCATGTATTGTCCTCATTTTGGATTAATAGTAGCTAATTGGAGAGTTCATTGCAAGATCTATTGTTGCTTCTTTTTAACTATACGACAAAACTTCGTTTGTATATATTTGTATATTTATAGTTTTGCTTTAAAAGCAGCTCTTACTACTGCGAGTTTTTAAGGCCTAATACAGCCTTTTTATTTTGCTTTTAGCCTCAATATTTTCGTTTTAGCATCCAGCTCTTTTCTAGCCTTTTTTAATTTTTAAAATTGCCTTAAAATGTCTAAAATTTTAATATTTCAAAAACGAAGAATAAAACGTCTTATTTGATTTTACTAATTTTATTTTTACGGAGTCATCCATTAAGAATTTTTATGTATTTATTCGCACAAAAAATCGATGTTATTCATATTAAACAAAAAATTTTACCTCATTTCAAATTTTTTAAAAATAATTAAATATATATATATATATATATATATACCTGTTTTACAGAATTAGGTGTTTAACTACTTTCTAGCCTTATTATATATATATATATATATATATATATATATATATATATATATATATATATATATTTTTTTTTTTTTTTTTGAACATTTAACCTTTATTTTCCATTTTTAAAGCTCTATTTAGCCTCTTTTATTGTTAGCTCCTGGCAGCACTGGTTATACGGTTTAACCCTTCGTCATACAGATGTTTCAATTGTCACATTCGTAACAAATATGGTCTGGCCAGACCAGTACGGCATTTCCATATATTCAAATGAAAATTTTTATGATTTTTTTATATAATTACATTTATATAACTATATTCTACCATCACTACCACAAAACTTTGCAAGATATAACTTTTCTCCATCGTTACACTTTATGCTTTTCTCCCTGTTTTGGGTCTTAAAACGCATACAATATTTCTTTTCAAATTGTGATGTTTTATAGGTGTTGCTCTCATAAGACGAAATATGAACGAAAAAGTGGAAAATCATTAAATAATTTGTGTAAACTGATGAGATTTCAGTTGAAAAGGTTTTAATAGAATAATTTACAATATAAAACGAACTGATAACATCGTTGAACTACATAATTTTCGTACAAAATGTAACTGGTCCAGCCAGACCATATTAGGTACGAATGTGACATGTACACCAATTTATCCTTATAACTATCTTTGTGTTAGTTTTATCATTCTGGTTTTTTCACAGAACGTTAGAAAACAAAATTGCAGGAGGGTACCCGGAATTTCAAGTCTCTAGCTTAATTATAAATATATAAAATTTACATTTAAATCTGCAATTGGTCTGGCCAGACCAGTTTGTATGACGAAGGGTTAATTAAAGCACTTTATATAGCTGTATTTTTGCATTAACTGTAGCTTTTTTCATAGGCTAATATTAGCTTAAATTGCAGGTGTTTACATATTTTTAATTTATATTAGTTTAGCTCGCTTTTAATATACTCACAACTTTGCTTTAGTTTTAGTTGTTTATAAGTTGTCAAATTATATCTTAAATTGCAGCTCTTTACTTTAGCGATATTAATTTTATTTATACAATTTAATTATACCTCTTTATATAGTTGAATTTCAGTATTAATTATAGTTATTTTTATACACCATTATTTCAGCTCTTTATATATCCTTAATTGAGTTTCAGTTCTAGATGTCTAAATTTTAAATTTTAAAAATCTTGCAATTAATATACTCTTAGTTTGGCTCAAATTTTAGTTTCCTTATAGTCCAAGTATAGCTTTAATTATATGGGTTTATACATAATTAATTAATTAATTAATTTAGCCATAATTGTAGTAAAATTATAGTTTTAATCAAAGCTTTTAATATAGTAGTAGTTTAGCTAGTAGTAGTTGAGTCACAGCATTGTTTCATTCATAGTTGTTTATTTAGAACTAGTTCTTTTCTACACTCATGTCTCTACTTTAACTTTAGTTTTAGAAAAATTTCTAGTTTAACTTATAATTTAGCTTCTTTTGTAGCTTTATTTATAGCTTAAATTTTAATTCAGTTATATCTCAAAATATAGCCCTAATTTTGCTTCAGGTTTACCAATTTATATAGCTCTACTTCAGTATTAATATATATCTTCAATTAGTTAAAATTTTGCTTTAATTATAGCTCTTTATATAGTCCTAGTTTTTCAAAATTTTATAGTCCCAATATAGCTTCGATCGCAGCTCTTAACATAGTCTTATAGCCTGTTTCTCTATGTCGAACGAAAATCAAAGCGAACGAAAGCAAGTCGAACGAATTCGAATAATTTTGGGTTTCTGTATTTCCTACGCTTTCGTTCGCATGGAGTTACGTCTTTTCCTATTGTTTTTGTTTTATTTTGCTTTCAGAGTAACTTTATTTCGTAAAAATATTAAAAGTACTACTAAATTGTTTAAACATATATACAACCAAGTAAATAAACAAACAAAATTAAAATAATAAAAAATTAAAAATTTTTTTGATTTTTTTAGAAATTGTTTTTTAGGCACAAAATCATCATTTATGGATACCAAATACATTAAAATGAATAATAAACATGATTAAGAAACATATGCAATGTCCTAATGAGTATTTTTCCTATTTTTCTTTAAGAAATTCAACCAGTCGAAAGCAAAATAGCAAGTGACTGATTTTGACATTTTTGTTCTTATCGTTCGAAATACAGAAACCCAATTTTATATGAAAACACTTACGTTTTCTTTCGACTTGTCGTTCGACTCATTGTTCGCATAGAAGTGAGTTAGAGAAACCCAAATCAGTTTTCGTTCGCTTAGAAGGCGAAAGAAAGCTTTCGTTCGACATAGAGAAACAGGCTATTAGTATAATAGAAATTGAATCTCTTTATTTTGTTTTGTAAGAACATAGTAAAAATGAAAAAAGAAAAAGATAAAGATATACCATATGATACAATACACCATTGTGTATGAGCATAAAAATTCTAAAAGGGGACTTGAACCTGTGTCCAATTGTAGACCAACACTTTCACTTAATGTAAAATAAAATACACAAATACAAAATAATTCTTTGAAACTACCATCTGTAAGATTTTATGCACCTTAGGCCAATTCCCGGAAGTGCGTTTATATGGATGGTCAATTATGGACTGATCTTTTTGAAATTTGCCACAAAAATCATTACTTATTAAAAAAATTTTTACCAAATTTCATTAAAGTATTGCTATATGTAAGGCATTTATGACCACTTAACCCTTTTTCCGGGAGGACTAGGTAAATTGTTAAATCGGTTATTGTTAAATCGATTTAGAAAGTGATTCTGAATCAAATGGTATACTTTAAGGTTGGAATCCGATGAGTTTTTCTGTGCGTTATAGACATCAGCAAAAACGCATAATAGCCCAACCAGCTATGGTAGGTTATAATGACTACGAACTTCATTGGCCTTTAATGTACATATGTAGATATTTTTTAATTAGATACAAAATTTAACTTAAATTTTAGGTTTTCCTTCAATTAATGTTTAGTTCTATATTTCTAATTAAAACCTCGGTTTAGCATCAAATAAAATTCTTCTTAAAGTTAAAATTAATCATTAACTAAACACCCGACTTTAGCTACAATTTTAGCCTTATATGTATAAAAATTTTTCAGCTTCAATTCCAGTTCTTTATAAAGCTTAAATTAAACTTTAGTTATTAAATTCCATTTCTTAAGAAAGCTCAAATTAAACTTTTATAAAAGATCTTATAAAATTTACATTTTAGATGCGTATGTACGTAACTGTGAAGTTTTAATTGAGAATTATTTCTAGATGTTTTCCATATAATTTAAATATAGATTAAATTTGAGCTTTCTTGATAGTCCCTTTAACCTCTTTTAACGTATGTATGGCTTTTTTATTCTTTTATTTAGCAAAAGTTTCCCTTTTTTTATTTAATACCTCTCTTCCTCACCCTCTTACTTTCTTATTACTAATCTTTATCTAGATTTTTCTTTTATATCAAATTTCTCTTCCTGCATTATTTTTTATTTATCCAAGCTTTATAAAAGAAACCTATTTAAAATAATATTACACATACTCATTGAAAAAAAAAAATGCTTAGCTCTTTGGCATGAGTTTATCAGACTTTAAATGGGCCAATTATACTAACACACTAAGTACACAAAAAAAAGAGTGCAGTTTATAGATCTTTTCTTTTTACACTCATTTGTTTCGTTTCATTTGAAATGCATTTAATTGTTATGGCGGCTAATGAATTTTAATTGAATGTAATTAGCAGAAAACTGCAAAAATATGCGGATGATTTAGCTAAAACTAAAAGAAATATAACGCACGAAATAAAAAAAAAATAAAAAATATCATTAAAAAAAGAGAGATTTTCATTTATAAACTCATATGAGTATTAAATTATAATTGAACTAATAGTACAAATAAATTAAGTATAAAATATAGTTAAAAGCAAAACAAATAAAAAAGGAAAAAAATTATTTGTTTAACAAAAATGGTTAAAATAAAATTTATGTTATGTATTGAAAAAAAAAATATATATATAGAAATACTTTTACTGTTGGAAAAAAAATCATGAAAATATAATTTAAAGGTTTACTAACACATTTTATGCCCTTTAATTTCCCTTCCTAAAAATTTTTACAGTTTTTTTTTTTTTTTTAATAATACAAAAAAAAAAAAATCAAAAAACAAAAAGAAAAAATGTTTTTCATTTATCAAATACAATAACAATTTTATCAAGCATAACATGCAACATTTGTTGCACCCAATATTTACAATAGCATGCACATAAAACAAACAAGTGCATGTTGCAGTATTGTTTTATGGCTGAAATAATGAAACTTTGTGAACTTTTGTTATATATTTTGTGGTTAAAACACCAACATCAAAATAAAAAGTGAACACACCAAAAAAAGGGGTTAAATTGCTTTAGAACGGAAAAAATGTGGTGGAATGTAAAAAAAACAAGCAACAAAACTTTTGAAAAAAAGGAAATGCAATATTATATGATTGAAAATACAGAATACTAGCGGCAGGCGACAAACCACAAGTCTTCAAACATTTTAGTTGTTGAGAGAAGAAAATATGTAAAACTTAATCAAAAGGAGTAAATATCTTTTCAAGAAAAATAAACAGAATTATGATAGTTGTATAATCAATATATCTATATAGTGGAGAAAACAACTAAACTTTGATTTTAATTCAGTTAAAAAAATATTATTAGTAGAGATACAATATCATTGTTTTTGGCATAATTCCTAGCAACATGAAATGTCGCTATCGCCTAACACTTTAAGTGTAAATCTCTCACAAAAAAAAAAAAAAGTTCATGACTCTTTATTTTTCAAAACGAAAAAAAAGTGCAATCGATTTTGTTTTTAAATTTTCCTTTGTTGCCCTTTTTTCTGTATTTGTTTCTCCAGTTTTGTATATTATTTTTTTGCACTTTGCGGTCGCTGTGAATGAATATGTTCAGCGTGTTTTCTTTTATTTTCGATATGAATTTATACTCAAAATACCAAAAAAAACTTTTAGCATACAAACTGGCATTGTTTAAAAAAACAAATTGTTTGTAATTTTTTCTTCTTTGGGCTCCGATTTGGCAGTATTTCATCGTTCCTATGAGTATATTTATTTGAATACTTTTACACACTGTCAAAGTTAATCTCTTTCAATAATATAAATTACTGTACGTGTATTGTATATACAATGCAATTGTTGTTTTTATTGTCGATGCTGTTATTTTTATGGTCTTTCACATGTGGCTATAAGATAGCCTTTCCTCACCCTCTAATTCTTTTGTTTATGGTCTTTTTTACTTGGTTGTTTTGGTTTTTTGGAAAAAATTTTATGTTTTTCCCCTGTTTATCAAAGTTCAGTGCAGGTTGAATTTTTTAGTTTTTCATTTAATTTTTATACTCCATAAAAAAATACATAGGTTTATATTTAGTAAACATATCAAAAGTGTTAATATTTTAAAGCTTTTATAAACATTTAAAATAAATTGGTTTAACATTTTTTAAAGAAAAGCTATTTTAATTAAAATAGAAGAATATTAAAAAATTAAATGCATTTTTGTATCGTTGGATTTGTAAATATTTATTTGCTGGATAAAATAAATAGATAAAAAAATAAATAAAAAATTTACAAAGTATTTAAATAATAAATAATTATAATTGATTTTTCGCTTTAAGAAAAATGAATTCAATTTTTCATTATATTATTAAATAGCTACATGAAAAGCAAAACCCCGCTTATTTATATTATAAAAAACATTATATAAAGATAAAATTAGTTCCACCTTTAACACAATTTTTTATTACTAAAATTTAAAAACTCATTCAGTTGGTTTGCTATTAGTTTCAGGAATTGAAACTTTCATAATTACTCACTAAAACATTAGTTAATTAAATAATTTAGAGTGCAATTGCAATTATTTTAAATAGAAATAGTTTTTTATGAAAACAAAGGTTATTTTTTCAGATGATTTTAATCATTTAATACTTAATAATTTTACTTGGTTTTTAGTTATTCTAGTTTATAAGATATCAAAAATTAAAGTAACCATTAAAAAAAAAAATATATAAACAAAAATAGTTTTTGGGTATCTTGAAAGCGTTTTTACAGGACTTTGCTTAAGCTCTTCTCCATTGCTGGAAGTAGCAGTAACAGGAATGGAAAACTCAAATATTTTCAGTATACAAAACTATTCAAAAGAATGTATGTCAACCTACTAATTCTAAAATTCTTCATATTCCCAAAATCTTGTATTTTTTTTTTTTAGTAAAATCACAATCTTGATAAAAGGATATACAAAATTTAAAAACTTCCTAAACCAAGTGAATACAGAATGAAACGAATTTTGCTCATCGTGATTCTATTCGATACATTTTATATATTAAATTGTATTCAAAATATATTATCGTTTGAAAATGTTTTCTTTCAAAACGAACAGCAGCCATCTCTACGTGACCAGTTTTGCGAGAGTATTAAATTAGTCGCGGGAGTACTATGATACTTATGAATATTAAATACTTTTCAATCCCTGATCAGAGTGTTCCAAGGAAAGGCTTTTTTGAGACTTCGATATAGGAAGAGCACTCAAATGATGCATATTTCTGAGTTGAATATAGCAAAAATAGTTAACAAATTCTAACAAGCGCAAATATTCGGCCCGGCCGAATCTAAATACCAACCATCAACTTTTTCAAATTTTGCGTTATAATGAAGGGGGTGGTAAAGTCTTTGAACTATTTGAAAACAATTTTGTTGTTTTCAAATAGTTCAAATGGGAGGTGGGCGGTAAAGTGGGCGGACCACGCCCATTTTTGATTTTCGAATTTACATCGATCCCCAAACTATACATACAAAATTTCGCTGTCGTACATGCTTTTGTTGCAGAAATATCGGCAGAAAAGTGTAAAATGGACACCCTGTGTTTCTAGTTTTAAGCTCATAACTTTTTTGTTTATTAACCGATTTTACCCATTTTCAATCCCAAACAAACCTTATATAAGACAAACATTTGTGCCAAATTTCGTCCCCCTACGTTGCTCCGTTCGAGCCCTATCCTGCTTTCAACAGACGGACAGACGGACATAGCTAGATCGACTCAGGAATCTTAGATGATTCCTTCGACATGTTACACACGGAATGACAAAATCAATATACCCCCCATCTTTTTGATGGTGGGTATAAAAATTGATTTTCAGTTCCCGTAGCGCCAAAACGTAAAAAAGCACAGACTTATAACCCTGCAAATTATCCCGTCGTTTCTTCTGAGATTACCAAAATCTCAAATATTTAGACAATTTACATAAAGACCATTTCAAGAGAGACTTTTCTACCTTTTAATAGGAAAGATAGTGGCATTTAGCAAAAGTGGTGACACTAGATCAATTTCGTCAAGAAGTACCGCAGAGCCATAAAAAAAATTTAAATGATGTATTTAAAGCCGTGATGCGCACACGTACTACTATACATTTGCATTTGTATATGTGAATCAGAAAAAAACATGACTTGATTTGCTTAGAAATAAATGAGAGAGCAGCAGCCGAACGAAGTAGTTTATAGTGTACGTGTGAAGCAGCATTGCGTAAGCAGCATTTGTAGTCTAACCTCGCGAGTCAGGAAATTTGCAAATTGGGCATCTCTGATTTAAAGGTATTCTTTTTAAAATCACTGAATAAATATTAAGGATTTGTGATGTTCATACTAAAAACATTTTTTATAGTGTCATTAGAAGCTTTCAAATGCCTTAGATTTATGAACAATATAAAAGGACCGTAAATAACGATTATTACAAATTTTTTAACTAAAAAAAATCAAGATCATCCAAAGATGTTAGACATATGCTGTAAAACAATTTTATTTACTTTTTTATTTTTTTTGACGCGCTTTCGAATTATGCAATAAACTAAAAATTAACAAGCGCGAATGTTATATTCGGCCGAATCCCACCATCAACATTTTCAAATTTTATGTTATATGGGAGGGGGCGGTAAAGTAGGCGGTAAAGTGGGCGCACCACGCCGATTTTTGGTTTCCGAGTTATCGATCCCCAAACTATACGTACAAAATTTCGTTGTCGAACATGCTTTTGTTGAAGAAATATCAACAGAAAAGTATAAAACGGACACATTTTGTCCCGTTCATCCTCCTACGTTGTCCCGTTCGAGCCCTATCCTGCTTTCAACAGACGCACAGACGGACGGACATAGCTAGATCGACTCAGAATCTAATCAGGATCCAGAAAATATATACTTTATGGGGTCTTAGATGATTCCTTCGACATGTTACACACGGAATGACAAAATCAATATACCCCCCATCTTTTTGATGGTGGGCATAAAAATAAGAGTTATTTTTTGAGCAAAAACTAAAAGTCAAATATAATATTTTGAGCAAAAAATAACCATTAAATCATGATTTTTATTATAAAACTCATAATCGTTACCGTCTCTGATATAAAACATACATTATTTCTCCTTACTATATATACCACCTTAGGGTGACCCTCTTTTATATGGATGTCAGTAAAGGCTTTTGGAATTTCAGTTTCACCTAAAAATGTTCGATTAGCCCAAAAACTATAAAATACAAGGTTTTAGGTTGATTGAAAGATATTTTGAAATTTGTATAAATAATTCATTCAAAATTTAATTTTTCTCTTTTTTCACCTTTTCAAATTATTACCCTTTCAAAATTTCCAAAATGAAAAGAATTAAACAAGGTTATATTGTGAGGAATTCAACAAGATATAAACCCAACAAATAGCTTTTAAAATTAATTTTTTATGATCGATGAAATGAAAAAATTTTTTAAAAAACATAATTTTCAAGATTTTAATCGCTTTGAGCCACCTCTAAATTTTTGTTCAATCAGTTTAAAACTTCTTATATCTTAGTTTTTCGACTATCCAAATATTTCCATGGGGCGAGAACCAAAATCTGGACACTTTTTGTAATTAGGGCCACCCTAATACTACCTCTATTCGACAGAAATACCACTTTCATGTATGAAATACCACTTTAGCTGTATTGAACTCACATAATTAAAACAGAGTTCAAGCAGAAGTATTTTCTGTCCTGACAAGTTAGAGGAATTAAATTTTAATGTCTAAAAGCATTACTTTCCCATTTTCTCTCTTTTGTAATCTTAAGCGAAGTATCTGCTTAGCAATATTCCATAAGTGTTTCTTCATCGAAAAAAAAGTTATTCTTATTAAGTTTCAGAATCAATATTTAAGTAAAAATTCAAAGACAATTGAAATCTCCTTCATAAAGCTATAAAATCTTAGGACTGTAATAAAAAATCTCAAAAATCTCTTTCCATTTTTTTTAATTCTTTTGATTTCTTCTCAAAAACATAAATGCCGGCAACCTACAAATTTTGTGATTAAAATATCAGATTCAAAGATTTATAGCTCTACCAATTCATACGAAACAATTTGCAGCTTGTTTTTTTAATTAAATATACAAAGAAATTGATATGTACCGCAAAAAAAAAAAAAAATCTCAAAGAAAAATTCTTGTAAATGCAAATACTATAAATTGTTACTGCTGCTATAGCACGCGTAGGTTTCAAGTTGGTTTATAAAAAAAAAAAAAAACTATAGCCTTCTTCAGATAAAAAACGCCAGGCGCGAAATCAAAAAAAGTAAAACATGAATTTAATTATATTTTTGAACTTCTATAGAGGTAAAGAACATGAGTATGAAATCAAGTAGAAGGGCATTTTTTTTACGTATTTATTTGTTTTAATAAGTTTATTTTCGATGCCATGTTAACACATAATTTGTTGCTACTTATAAAAAACGAAAAATTTATTCAACTGAGTAAGGTAGTGTTTAAAAAGGTGTTTATGTTAAATTAAAAAAATATCATATTACTTGGTCAGTAAGTTGTTTTCTTTGTTGTTTTGTACACACACGACAAGGAACAAAAAAAGAAGGGAACTTCTTGCCTTACGCATTTGGATTTTTTTCCATGCAACTTAAAGTAACCCAGTAAACAATTTAGTAACATATGTTTTAAAGAAAGATATACACAAATCCCTTTATTTACTTTTTGATTTATTTACTGGGTTATCTTTTATTTTTTTCCTTATTCTTACTGCAGTAATAATTTAAAGGTAGCTAAAAAAAGACCTGTGAATTTAAATTATACTCCAAACAATGCAAATATTTATGTATTTAAAGTTAAATAAAGTTATGTTTTAGTTTCTCGTTTTTTTGTTTTTTTTTTCTTGAAGTAACATAACTCTACAAAATGGGTAACACCTCTTTTAATAACTTAATTTATTGTTAGCTCCCCAAAAATAATGATACATTCTGTTATAAAATCTTTAAAAAATCTAAATATTTTTAAAAACCTTTTATAAGAAGGAGACTTCTAGCTTAAGTCTTTTTCTTGTTTTTGCCATTTAAAAAAATATTTTTCTCTTTTAGTTTTTTCGCAACAAAGATATTTTAATTAAATTCTTTAACCTTGTAAGTTTAAGTATTTTGTTGTGCATTTTTCCCTTTAGCTACTTTTGCGAATATTTTGCGTTTTTGTTTTTTCGTTATCATTTAAGCAAAAAAAAAAAAAAAAAGGACAAGAAAAATTATTGAAGTTTTAATTAAATTTGAAATTCTTAGAAAATATTTTGGTTAGTTTAATAGAAATTTAATACAAGTACAGGCATGCTGTTGATTTTTTTTTTTTTTCCAAAAAGATAATATATTTTCATTAACTAGGGTTCTTTATGTTTTAATGTTAAAATATTAAAATTTATTATGGGAATATGTTTTTTTTTTTTAATAATGTGTAGATGTGTTTAACTCTAACCCTGTTAAGCAAATTTTAATATTAGAACCAGCATTATTTCTTTGTTTTATACTATTTCATTAGTATTCTTAATATTTTACTCTTGTCAATTGCTTTAATATTTTATTTCTCTTTTATTATGGGGGGAGGTTTAAGATGTTTTTAATTTCCTTGATGTACCACATATAGTGCTTTAGATTTTTTTATCCCTTGTTAGAGACGTTGCTTTCAAATGCTTGCAAATCATGTAGTTGATGTTTTAATTTTTAATTTATATTGAAATTTTTTTCCTTATTTTCCATTTTTTGCCAATTAATTGGCTAAAGTTTGTGAACTTTTGGCTGCTTTATAAAATTTATTGCTAATTAGGGTTGAATATTAAGATATTCTAACAAGCGCTTATTTTAACGCTAGAATGCTAATGTACATAAATTTTACTTTAAGATGGCCTTAACGTATAAACAAATATTGTTAGTATTGTGGGGTTAAGCATTGGAAAAGTTTTCTTGTTTAAGGACAAATTTTGTAGAATAAAAAATATTTTAAAAAGAAAATTGATTTCTAAAGACAATTATTTTGACCATTGTAGAGCCAATTTCTAAAATGTAATCTCCTTGCTAATTTTTTGTTTCCGAGTACATATAGATCCTTTAGCTACTTGTGCAAAATGTCGTTGATGTAAATAAACTGGAGTTATGAAGAACTCCCTGCTTATGTAGTACCTGGCACTATTCTGATTCTAACAGAAAAACGAACAGACAGACTGACATCGTTAGATTTTTACGGAACCTCGAATATAAAGCCACTCACTGGTCAGTGTTACATTTGAAAGTTTTAGAACAAAAAAAATCCAGTTTTATAATATATAAGGACGTAAACATTCCCACTAAAAATGGGCGGGTAGAATCACTGCTACTCCTATACTAAAAAAAAAAAAAAAATTATTTTTATGGTGTCGGACATTAATTTTATAAATTTTATTAAAATAGAGAATACCTTAAAGATAGGCCTGGCTGGATCTAATTACTCCAATTTGCATAAAAAATGTTTAGCCAATCCTTGAAATTTTTAAATAATTCTTTAAAAAAAATTAATATTAGATACCACTAATTTTTTATTAATATTTCAAAAGATCGCAAAAGTTCGCAGCTGGCATTCTCAAATATAATTTTATTAATATTCTTTTATATACAAATTGTACTTTTGGATTGGAACTCGCTATAGCTTTTAGTTCTAGACCATTAAACATAAAATTTAAAAAATATATATATTTTTTAACATTACGATTTCATTTAAATCAAAAATCAGTTTCACTAAAATAATTGGGATAAATTTAATATTACTTAAAAATAATATTTAATTCATCCAAGATATTGCAGCATTTACCGAGATATATGAATTTAAAGTTATATTATTTCTTAATAAAAGTTTGAAGTAAAATTAAAATTTTTAAAATAAATATTCTAAGTGTTTTTTTATTTTTTTTTCATATCTATAATATATTCACTTGTAAATACTGGCAAAATTTCTTCAATTAATAAGGTTTTATTTTCGTATTTTTGTCGTTCTAATTTGGATATATGTGACACTGTGCACAGCAGACTTTGTTTAAAAAAAAAAAAAATAATGATTTTTTCATATATTTTTATATCCACCATCAAAAAGATGGGGGGTATATTGATTTCTTCATTCCGTGTGTAACATGTCAAAGAAATCATCTAAGACCCCACAAAGTAAATATTTTCTGGGTCCTGGTTCGTCTGTCCGTCTGTCCATCTGTCCGTCTGTCTGTCTGTTGAAAGCAGGATAGGGCTCGAACGGGGAACGTAGGGGGACGAAATTTGGTACAAATATTTATCTTATATAAGGTTTATTTGGTATTGTAAATGGGCAAAATCGGTTAATAAATAAAAATGTTATGGGCTTAAAACTAAAAACACAGGGTGTCCGTTTCATACTTTTCTGCTGATATCTCTGAAACAAAAGCATGTACGATAATAAAATTTTGTATAAATAGTTAGAGAGTCGATATAAACTCGTAAACCAAAAATGGGCGTGGTCCGCCTACTTACCGCCCACCTCCCATGTAAGGTGAGACTTCAACGAAATTGTGTTCAAATTGATCAAGGACCAATGTAAACTCGGAAACAAAAAATGGGCGTGGTCCGCCCACTTTACCACCCATCTCCGATATAACGTAAAATTTGAAATTCGCGCTTGTTAAATTCATCAGTTTGTAATTAGTACTGACAAAGTTAATATGTCCGCTTACTTTATGATGTATTATATTAAATGCCAGTGAAAACGTGTACTTTAGGTCACTGAAATATTTTAAAGTTGCAAAATAAAATAAGTAGTTCAATAAAAATTTGCAAGAATTTTTAACTATCACTACAAAATTAGGATTTGTTAGAACATATGATAAATGAAATTGCAAAATCGATAACAGTTGGATTCACATTAACCATTTTTGGTATCGGTTTTTGGCAAATTCAAATATTCCGACACTGCCATGAGTCAAGTTAATGCTAATTTTGCATAAATTCTGTACTTATTGAACAATTTGAAAACATACGGGGTTGATACATTATTGGCACTGAATGTTGTCATTTTGTATACAAATGCACTCCATATGGACATTGTTTTAGATAATTTTAAAAAAAGTTGAAAAATATAATTTAAGTATTTTAAGTTTAATTCATTCAAAAGTAGTTGTTCGATAAACTGTGAAGGTCAATTTTATAAAAATTAAAGAAATCACAAAAAATTAAACAATATACATATATCACAAATTTGTAGACTTTTTATGACATTTCCCACTTCCAGGTATATCAATCGACTAAAAATCATTTACTGTTTCGTTTCAACTGTGTCCGTCAAACAGTCCGTTTTATATATGTTCATTTTAGTCACTGACTATTTTTATACCCTACAATACTATAGGTGGTTGGGGTATTATTATAAAATATTTCAACCCTCACTTTAGAGTATATCTTTCGACTCAGAATCACTTCCAGATTTGATTTAACCATGTCCGTCCGTCTGGTTGGTTGGTGGCTGGCTGTCCATGTATAGCTTGTGCGCAAAGTACAGGTCGCAGTTTTGAAGATAATTTGATGAAATTTGGTACATTTTATTTTTTACATTTTTAACCTGTTTCTCTATTTCGAACGAAAATCTAAGCGATCGAAAGCAAGTCGAACGAATTCGAATCAATTTGGGTTTCTGTATTTCTTACGCTTTCGTTCGCATGGAGTTACGTCTTTTTGTATTGTTTTTGTTTTATTTTTCTTTCAAAGTAACTTTTTTCGCAAAAATATTAAAAATACTACTAAATTGTTTAAACGTAGATACAACCAAGTAAATAAACAAGCAAAAATAAATTAATTTAAAAAAATTACAAAACAAAAAATTTTTTAAAATTTCTTTAGAAATTGTTTTTTATATACAAAATCATCATTTATCTATACAATATTTATCAACATGAATAATAAACATGATTGAGAACCATTTGCAATGTCCTGATGAGAAGTTTTCCTATTTTTCATTAAAATATTCAACCAGTCGAAAGTAAAATAGCAAGTGACTGATTTTGACATTTTTGTTCTTATCGTTCGAAATACAGAAACCCAATTTTATATGAAAACACTTACGTTTTCTTTCGACTTGTCGTTCGACTCATTGTTCGCATAGAAGTAAGTTAGAGAAACCCAAATCAGTTTTCGTTCGCTTAGAAGGCGAAAGAAAGCATTCGTTCGACATAGAGAAACAGGCTATTTATTTATTTATTTTTTTTTGTTTATTGGACTATTGAATTTGGCCCATTATTTCACTTGACCCTCTTTCGAATGTCCTCCCGGAATAGTGTTTCAACATTCGTAAACATTTCAGTGTCAACTGAATATTCGACAAAAATAAATTTTATGAAGATTGGTGCATAATTTACCATAGCTCCCATATAACACCCAATTTCAGCAATCACACAAAAGAGAATAAATACATGTGAATATTAGTATCGATGAAATATTCTGTATTAGTATATTTTATTTTACATAATACAAGTATCGGTTCACAATTGGCCTCTTCCCGAATTTGGTACACATAGACAGTGGTGTAGGGTATCTTATGGACATGACCATGACCGAGTATACCTGCTTTTCTCGTTTGAGTTTTGATTTTTATAATTTATATAAGCCGCAACTTACTACAAGATCAGAAAATCTATTGTCCAAAGTTCACTTTTAGGTATACCAATCGAATCTCTTTTTGAATTTATTTAACTGATCGTTTGATTTTTTTGATAATAATTTATATAAGGCTATTTAAGTTTAAAGCAATATATCATATAAATTGAATTTAAGCAAAAATTTCATGACATCTTCCCTGATATACATTTTTGTATAATAATTGAAATAAAATATCTATACATTTCTTAAACTTTAAGTAGATTAATATTAATGACCATAATACCTCTAGTTTCAAGGAATACATACGAAATGCAATAAAAACTGGAGATTAGCATTGAAAAATAATATTTTTTATATGTAAACATCTTATTTCCTTAAATTAACTTTAAATCTTATTTGAATACAATACAAACAATAGTGCCGATCTGCTAGCTTAATTGTACAAAATAATTGTATCACCCAGACTTTTTGTCTTTCATAGTTATATCTTCAGAATACATAATATTATTAATAGCGAATTATTTTATAATTCTCCCTATATACTCTATATACACTTTTTCCAGAAATACTTAATATTCAAAAGAAAGATTAAAATTCCCATAAACTAATGATATAATGAAGTATATAACATTACTAATGACAACCTGCTGATAAGGCTGAAATTTATTAAACCCCAAATGAATTTATTGCTAAAATTTAAAAGCCCTAAGATAAATTTATTTTTGTTTTCTAGTTAAATAAACACAATTTATTTGATTCAGCTTATAAATAAAAAATACGAAAAACAAAAAAATTCAAATTTTATTTCCTTGAAATAAAACTCACTTCCTTTTTCCCCCCAATTTTTTTAATATTCATAAAATTTTCGAAACATAATCAATCAACTGAAAAGTTGGGAAAAAAAAATATACGATTATCCTTGTTTGCATAAACAAACATGGAGTCTTATAAAAAAAAAAAAAAAAAAAAAAAAAAAAAAAACAGAGAAAAAAACTTGTAAAAATAACAACACTAAACCATTTTGAAAGAAAAACACACTGAAAAGAGGCTTATAAAAATAATAAAAACAAAAAAAAATCCTATAAGAAATAAAAAGGGAAAGAATTAAAACTCATATACAAAAAGAAAAATTAAACAAACAGAATAAAATACTATATTCAAATTCTTACACTCACAGAAAGAATAAAGCAGCGAGAAAACAAAAAACCCAAGAATAATAGAAAAATGTACAAAAACACATGTATGAATTTGTTTGTCATGGAAAGCAAGGAAATAAAACATAAGTAGGCACCCCCCCAAACTACTGCTAAAAACACTTTAACAAACAAACAAAAGAACGACCAAACGTTAGACAAACTCACGGGGACGGACAAACTATACTTGAACCCATTTTGGGCTCTTTAAACAAAACAAAAGAAAAAAATCCTTGCTCATATTCCTATTTCTACACTCTTTTCCAAAAACACTTGTAATTTCTCTAAAAAAAAGAACCAAAGAGAAAAATTGCAAACAATAAAAAAAAAAAGGAAAGGAAAAATAATACTACCCCCCTTGAAAGAATAAACAATTTTTAACATAACTTTTGCAAAATTATAATGAAGAAGAAAAATACTAAACTAGAATTTATCATGAAAAGAAAATGTCAAAATGTAACTGACTGATTAAAGACAAAATCCATTTGTACGACCCCTCCAGCTGTCATTCTTTTGCAACATTCTCTTTAAAAACAATTGTCACCGAGAGAAAGAGAAAGAGAGAAAGCCGAAAAGAGTGCCTGATTTAGTAAAGGAAATCGGCATAAAATAGAATATATAATGTTGAAAAAGCATGGTAAATATAAACAGCAGCATAAAATGGGGAGTATGAAAATTCAAATACATTTACACTTGCATGGATTTTCTCACACAGTTGAATTTTTTCCACTGTTTTTTTAGTATATGTATGTATCTGTGTGTGGGGAGTTTTATCAAAAAAGCATAACAATTTATCGATTTTTTTTATTTTGTTTTTGCTACTGTAGAATGTTTATATGATGGGTTTTCTACCATGTCTGGCTTTATTTGATAGAGTATGTTTGGTGCTGCACAGTGGGTGCCAAAAAAAATATGTATGAGAAAAGAAGTGAAAGAATTTGTACATAAATGGATTCTCTGTAAAAGCAAATATTTTAATATTTCATATAATATATTTTGATTTCATACAAGTGAACTTCAATTAGTGCTGAGCAAGTATTGAGTATTAGTATCGAGTACCGAAAATTTGCACGCTTTTTTTGGGTACTCAATACTGTAATAATGATCATAATAAAAATATAACGGCTAAAATATATCCCTATATAGAGATAAAAGTAAATTTTTAAATATAGGAAAATAATTTTATTGATTTTTATTAAAGTTGAATTTAAAGTTAACGTTTTTAATTATTATGTGTTTTGTATAATCAAATTAAAAAAATTTCATAATAATTTTAAATAAAATTACATTTATTAAAAATGATATTTCAAATTAAAAAATTCGTTAATTATCGAGTAGTATTGGGTACCCAAATGAAAAAGTATTGAGTAGTATCGAGTATACAAAAGCAGTAGAATTTGCTGCACTAACTTCAATTACGAAATTGCTTATATTAATTAATTTTTGTTTGATTTTGCTCCAATTAAAAATTATAATATAAATAAACTAGAATAATTGATTTTATTTTCATTGCTTTTTTTTAATAGAAACAATGAGCTGAAAATAGTTGGAAATTGGTTTTAATTTATTTTATTTCTATATTTTTACTGAAAAATTTTTAATTTTTCTTTATATTTTTTTAATAGCTGTCAATTTACTTTAAAAATTTAAACCAAATAGAAAGTTAATTATATTAATAATTAATATAATTAAATTCCAATATAAAGTTAGTTAATCATTTCATTAAAAAATAATTTAAAATATTTTTTTCTGTGTATGCAATAATTAAAATTATTTTCGGGTTTAAGTCGGAGCTATGCTGAGTTATAAACTAATCTTCACGAAATTTGGCTCTAAGATTTACACTTTTGTAATTGTGCTGAATTTTATTAAAATATTGTTATACTTAAGGGATTTAGTATAGCAATATTATAAACCCATTTTTTGAGAGTACATTTTTATGAGTGAAGATAATGAACCAATCATAATTAATTTTAATAAGCTTTGTTCTTGTACCAAAGTTATTATTATTTCGCTTTATTCAATTTCATCAAAATATCTTTAAAATTAAACCTATACTTTGTTCAAAAGTTTTAAATAGATGGCCAGTCAGACGCACATCCATATGGTATAGGATATAATTAAATCGGCTTAGCTCCTCTTGAATCTTAAACTTCAGCTTTGAAACAGTTCCTTAAATCTTTGCTAAGTTCCCTTAAATTTAATAAGGAAATTCTTATCTTTCATTCCGTAAGGACTTTTTTAATATAATTAATTCTTTATGGCTGACGGGATTCATAAAGGGTTAAATTTACTAACGACCGAATACTCTACATTAATTTTGTGACCAGTCACGTAAGCTAATGGACGAAATTTTAATGAGATATAACATAACGAGTTTTGAACATTCTTGAAGTAATTTTTAATTTCATAAAAGTTGAAAGATTGAAATAAGTTAAAAAGTTAGTAAGCTACTCAGTCGTGTGATTTAAAAGTTGTGGAAAGAAGTTGCAGAGATTAGCTATGTATATTAGCTATATTAATTTGACTTATAAGAAGATGATTTCTTATAACTAAATTGACCAATTTTTACCAACGAATTTGAAATTTCAAACTGTTAAATATAAATATATGTAACCGATAAAAATTCTAGTTTAAATTGGTCGGGAATGTCATTTTACCCTTCATCGCTTTATTGCTACTGTACTAATCTATCTCATATTTACACCCAGAGAAAAATGTACCATATACATGTTGAAAACCATACCATTCAGTGTTAGAAGTGAATCTGCCCCGTATGATGAAATCTTGACACTATTTCGGTAACAAATTATTAAATTATATTGCGTTTTCTATTAAATCAAAAAGAAGATGCCATAAATTACCAATGTGACTATAACCGTAATGGATTTTGAATCGATTTTTTCCCTCAGTGTACTACTACTGTACTTCGATAAGAAAAGACTTGAGTATAGTAACCAGCGTTGCCAGTTTAGCCTGTTTAAGGCTAAATATAGTTTCTTTATTTTGCTTTTAGCCTCAAAATTTTCGTTTTATCTTCTAGCCTTTTTGCTAGCCTTTTTTATTCTTATCATAGCCTTAAAAAGGCTAAAAACATACTAATTTTATTTTTACAGAATCATCAATTTAAGCATTTTTGTGTATTATTTTGCACAATAAAATTTAAATTATTTATATTTAACAAAAGGGTTGGCCTGCGGCACTTCATTCTACAAAAATATTATAATTATTTTTTAACTTTATTACCCACAGAAACTTTTTATGTTATATTTACAAATTCACTAAAATATCTTTAAGAAATACCAAAATCTTATGAGGACAAAAAAATAAATGCGTTTTTAAATGAAACAATTAATTAGATTTTTTTCGTTGCTTGCAATTATTGAAAACAAAATGACAATACGTCTTTTAGTAACAATTAATTCTTTAATTTTCTTTTCTTCTTTTCTCCCTAAACCTTCCCTACCTTTTTCCATCTCAATTGTAAAACTTGATAAGATTCTTATGACTCACTGTTTTTTTTTTTTTTAACGTCATATTCTTGAACCAGATTTTGCTCTGAATTAAGAGAAATCAAATTCGACAATGACGATTGTACGACCATTTTGATAAGGATTCAACCCAATTTATCTATTTAAAGAAGGGATAAATTAATGTGGACAGTATTTTTGTATAAATTACTTTTTAATCTTAAATAATTTTTAAAATTTTACATTTTTGATTACACAGAAAAAAATATTTCAAATAATTTTTTAATAAAATTATTAATTAACTTTATATTGGAATTTAATTATATGATTTATTAATATAATTAATTTTCTAATTGGTTTACAGTTTTGTTTTGTAATAAATTGACAGCTGTTAATAAAATATAAAAACAAATTAAATATTTGTCTATAAAAGTACAGAAATAAAATAAATTTAAGTAAATTTTCAAAAATTTTCAGCTCATTGCATCTATTTAAGGAAAAGAAGTAATAATAATATCAATTATTCTAGTTATTAATATTATCATTTTGATGATTGGAGCAAAATCAATTAAAAATTAATTAATATTACAAATTTCGTAATTGAAGTCCATTTTTACTTTTTTCTGTGTATTTTTAATTGTTTTTAAATAATAACTTTTAAATTTTTTTACTTTTAAATTTTAAACTGATTTATTGAACAGTTTTGAATTAATTAGTTCTAAGTAACAGCATTCTAAATTGCTTACTTGTAGTAATATAGGTAAGTAGTTGCATACAGCTATACCAGCAAAATCTTCGCCCTCTGAAAAACGTGTTTTATAAGCGAAACCAATATGAAAAGCTGCTTCCTTTTTTAGTGCTATAACTGATAAATATTGTTTATGATGTTCAAAATTTCACAAATTTTTATTTGGTTACCAAAACAAACCTTTTGGATGCTGATTATTTTTTTAACGCACAGATTATTTGTCTCTATTGAGAATTAGTTTGCCGCCTTACTCGCTATACCTCAAGCGGGATTTATTTTAGTACCTTAAAAAGATGTTTTCATATAGGAGTATAAATTAAAATTATTTATTAAAAAAATGTATTTCTCTCAGTTGGAAGTTGGACCCTATTTGATTTTAATACTATTTTTTTTCTTTTTTTGTATTTTTTGTCTAGAGTATCAGTTGTCTAGAGTAACTGATATATGTAAACATCAAATTCCTAAAAATCGGCTTACTTATAAATATGTTTATCCTACAAATCTTAATGATGCCAAATTTGTTTATCGCGGATGTTCCGAATTTTTTTTTTTAAGAAATTTTGATTTGCTGTACTCATTGTCTGCTCTCCAATCAATCAGGGAGCAGAAATAAGTGGATTTATATGTCATTTTCTAAGCATTTTTTTTTTCTTTCCAGAGCTTTTTGAAGCTCCCAGACGTGGTAGAAAATTAAAATTCGGTTTACTTATTAAGCCAAATCCTAACGGAGCCAGATTTTGAAATTTTTACGTTGGTTTATATATATTTATAATTTCCTAAGCCTTTTTTCTCTTTGTGGAAAATCAAAATGTTACTCACTTATAAAACTTTTTGTACTACAGATCCTTTTCTAAGAATTTTGTCTCTTTCTAGAGCTTTCTGAAGTTCCCAGGCGTGCTAAAAAACTAAAAATCAGCTTACTTATAAATATGTTCATCCTACTTTAGTCACTATTATCCCATCCGATTCTAACAGCTTCGAATTTTTAACTTCGAAAAGGGAAAGGAAAAGCATCAAAATGTTTTTCATAATTTTTTTTAAAGATCTTAGGATTTGTTTGTGCATATTTTTATTACTATAATATTATATGCCCTGGCAAAGGTAGGCTTATACTCTCGTATAATTTATAAATTATTGGGTAGTTTTCATTATTTCATTCATGGTAATGTTGCGAATACTTTTGTTTTCTACTTACATATATTTAAAAATTCTACATTGATAATAACAAATTTCAATTTTAATGTCATCACTCGTTAATTTTATATAATAAATTAAACAAAAATAAATTTAATTAATTCATTTAAAATCCATTTATATACATGATATAGGTATAGGTAATTTAGTAAAGCAAAAACAAAAATTTAATTTTTCGTGTGCATCAAATTCCTTTTATCAATAAATCTAATTTACAATATATTACTATCGTAAATATTTGAAAAGAAAAAAATATTTTCGATTATTTTAAAATAAGTTTAAACCGTCGTAATAAATTTATTTATGTCGAGATTTAATATTAAATACGAAAAACTAATTATCGTTAATGGCTTTTTAATCCTTTTACATTTGACAAAAGTAATTATTTTTAACAAAAAATAAACCAAAAAAAAAAAAAAAAAAAAATTATACATTTCCCCTCCCCAACCCCACTGTACTTGCATTATATCGAGATGAATATGAGACTGAGGATAATAATGATGTAGGCAAGGGAGTTGGGAGATTCTTTTTTTTTTTTTTTTTTGTATTTTATATGGCGGTAGTATTTTGTTACTGATACGTACGTACGTACAACTTGTATTTTATGGATTTTGCACAAGTGCATGCGCGTTCAAAAGTAGTGAACTTAATATGTATGTATGTGAATACGTATTTTTCCCCCAGAGTAGCACCAGAATAGGCCTGTATTTTTTTTTTTTTTTTTGATTATTTTTTCTTTCGTTCTTCTTATTTGAGTAAAATGCTGCTTCTTACTAAATGCCAAAAACTGTGTGAGTGTATGTGTGTTTTTTCCTACGATTATGTGTATGTATATAAAACTAAGGTGTGTTAACCTCCGCAAAAAAAAACCAAAGAAAAAAATTGGGGAAAACTGCAAAATTTATAGAAAATTCAATAGATTTTTTTGTTAATAAGTCTAAGGAAATTTTATTACAAAATTGATATATTTTATTTAAATTGAATAAAACCTTTTTCTTTGGTATTAGTTTTGGGGATTTGAAAAATAAAGAATCTTACTTTTCGTGTTAGTTGTTTTTTTTTTTTATTTCTTTCTTTGGTATGTCCCGTTTATTCCTTGTTTAAGTATCCTTTATTTGCTGCTGCTAATCCAAATTATTGATTTTTTTACTGGATGATTTCTTATATTTTAAATCCTTTTTATTATTTCTAAAATTGTGTAGTTTTATTAAATTTTTTGCGGGTTTTTCTTTAAATAAAACTTTTGTATTTAATTATGATATTTTTGATAAATTATAATTGAACACTTTATTTTTTTTGTTTTAATTTTTTTGGGGATATTTTTGAGATTTTTTTATTAGACGGTTTTATATATATTTTCCTTATTATATTTTATATTTTTTACACACAAATTTTTAATTTTAAATAATTTTTCTTAATATTAAATTTAGATTATTTTAAAATTTTATTAATATTTTTCTTTAAATTTGCAAAATTTTCTTTAAATTATTAAAAATTTACTTGGAAAATGTTCCCATTTTTAACTTTCTTCTTCTTTTTTCTATATCTACTTTATATATTTTTTCAATATATATATACACACACACTCACAAATGTATAGTAAAGTAGTGTTAAAGAAAATTTATTTCACTTTTTTCTACTCCAAATGAACCGTTCAACGTTTAAATTTAAGCGTATTTAAACGTTCACAACGTCCTGACTCTAGCAACGCAAACGACACAATGAGAGCATATGAGTGTTAGAAATTTAAAAATCCTTTACTATAACGGCACTATTTTCACCACCACCAACTTGCTTTGTATCCCATTAGCTAAAAAAAATTTCCCTTAAACTCAAACTACCCTTATGTTAGAAACTCTCTCAATATTTTTAAACCACTCTCAAAACACACGCTCTCTCTTTGGCTTCAGGAAAAAATCTCAGAGTATTTGTTTAACAAATTACGGTAATATTTTCTTAAGTTTATTGTTGGCAAACATTTTCTTTTGTGAAATTTAATAAGAATTTTAAATAACGCGAAATTCCTTTTCGTAAAAATATCATCCAAGCGATATGAAAGAGAAACTTTTGGATGATTATCAGTTTATGTTATTTTATTGCTAAACAATAATACTGAAAAAAAATTCTTAACTCTACACAGAAAAAACATAAAAATAGACTTCAATTACGAAATTGTTTATATTTATTAATTTTTATTCGATTATGCTCTAATCATCGAAATTAATGAATTTTTATACACAAATTTTTCATTTCTCTTTATATTTTTTAAGAGCTGACAATTTATCTAAAAAAATTTAAAACCAATTAGAAAGTTAATTATATGAATAAATAATATAATTAAATTCCTATATAAAATTAGTTAATAATTTTATTAAAAATTATTATGAAATATTTTTTTTTTCCTGTGTATCTTAGCTAAAGAAAATGGCTTTGAAATTTTATTAAGTTTTGTGAGTAGCTAAATTATTACAATTATCTTCTAAAAGTAACTAAAGCGTGACAATAATTTTTATCTCCTTAATGTTTATGGGGTTTAAATGATTGCAAAAATCTACAACAATAAAAAATTTCTTCTCCCACAATATTAAACTCATTTTGGCATTTCACAATTAATAATATTCTCTCTGATTTTTACTTTTTCTTTTATATCCCACCATATCTCCCCACTTTATACAACTTTCATATACAAAACAAAACAAAAAAAAAAAAAAAACAACTCATATCCTTTAAATTCCGTTTTCTATTTGGAAAACACACACTCACTTATAATCGTACAAATAAAGCAACAATAAGAAAAAAAGAAAAACTAAACCGCAGACGGATATTTTGTTTTTACGTTTAATTATAGTTGTATGCCTTTTAACATGTTCTTTTTTTCGGAATAGGTTCCTTTATTTTTCATACGCATTTATACATATGTATTGTACGTATGTGTAATTTTATGTTTTGCATTATAATATATACACACTCACACACCATGTGTTTAATTTTTTTTTTTATGTTTAAATTAAACTGCATATGTGCGTGTTTGAACATTATGTTGTTGTTTGCATTTTTATGAGATTTATAATATTCTTTATACCCTACACCACCATAGGTGGGGAGGGTATTATGCGTTTGTGCAGATGTTTGTAACACCCAAAAATATTGGTCTAAGACCCACCTTAATTTATACCAATCGGCTTAGAATCACTTTCTGAGTCGATTTAACGATGTCCGTCTGTCCGTCCATGTAAACCTTGTAATCAAACTACAGGTCGCTATTTTGAACCAAAATTAATGAAATTTGGTACACAAATTTAGTCCAGGGACAAAGCCTATTGAAATTGATTATGATCGGTCCATTATTTCACCTAGCCCCCATACAAATATCCTCCCGGAAAAGAGTTTAACGATCATAAATCCCTTAAATATAGCATTATTATCACATATAAGTTTCATATAAGTCTTCATAAGTGTGCCGATTTTTAAAAAGGTCGGTCTATAATTAACCATAGCTCCCATATAAAACCCTTTTTAGAAAATCACTTTAACTGGCATAAATCCTGTTAAAATGATAGTATCAACTTAATATTCGACACAAATAAGTTTTATATGAACATAAACGATAGTGCCAAATTTTACAAAGATCGGTAAATAATTTACCATAGCTCCCATATAAGGTCCTCCTTCGGGAATCACCCAAAAGTGGAGAAATTCATATAAATGTCAGCATCAACGCAATATTCTGTATTCGTATGTTTTATTTTACACTTATCGGTCCACATTTTAATCCAAGTCTAATAAAAGACCCCTCTCCGAATTATAATGTACACAATGGTCGGGCTTGACCGACTATATCTTTTTCTCTCGTTTCTAATTATGTTTTCTCTCTCCTCTTGCCATTTTTGTGGATGTTGGAAAATACATATTTTTCCGTAGATTTTTAAATGTTGTTTTGTGTTGTAATGTTTACATACAATATTCTTATTAGCAAATTTTTAGTTATTGTTTGTTTGAATACTTTACACAAATATTACAGGGTGTTGAGGGAGTTTATTTTGTTGCGAGAAATGTATTATAGGGTTTAACGTAAAATAGTTGTGAGGAAGTTTATTAATAATAACTTTACAAAACTAAAGCATTGACTTTTTTAAATTCGTAAAAATTGCACTAAAATGTTTAGTCCTCTCTTATGAACTTAAAGAATATCTAATTCCCTGCAACTTATAGTTGGTGATCCGATACTACTTTTAGAGATATTGATGTTTAAAGTTATACACTTTTCCGATTTTTTCAACTTTCACGGAAAGTGAAAAATGTGTATGCGTATGCTAAATGTTAGCAAAATTGGAAGACATAAAAATATTTTTGGGCGTTCTATGGTGAAATAAACGATATATTTTATTCATATATTAATACTCATCATTTGAGTGGTCTCTGTACATCAGAATTTCAAAAATAGTATATTAGTGTGGCTTCAAAATGAAAGTTATAAATGGAGAATACCTCAAATGAGAATTTACATAGAAATATTTAATGAAAAAATACCAAATTTAAATGATCACATTCGAAGTATATTTTTTAATTTAATAATATTCGAAGTTTTTTAAGCATTTTACTGTATAAAAAAAATAAATGTTTTTAAATAAATTCGATTAAATTTTCAGCAAGTTCGAATTTAAAACACGGAGAGAACAATCTTGTCGTAATATTTCTTTGAAAAAAATTTCTTATTTGTTTGTAAAAAATTGCAGTTTTGAAACTAGTTAGATAATTAAAACTATTTATTTTAACCCATACAAAATTTCATTGAAATTAACTTGCATTAAAGAGAAATTCTGGAATTTTATACATACATATGAACTCTAGACTGAAACACAAATTTGCAACTTTCGAATTACGACCGTAACCCCCCTAGAATTGTTCTTTGGGTCGTAAAAATCATTAACCCGTGCCACATCGGACCTGAAGTTTGCATTTGTATGGGAAAAAGTTGGCCTTTTTACTGTTTTTAGAAATTTTTTTCTATAGAATAGTTTGTTTTGCAACCAAATGTTAAAAAATCGTAAATTTTCACATAATTATCTTTAAAATAAGATATAAAGAGATAAAATCGGTTAAAAATTTTTAAATTTATAAAGAATTGCCCAGACCATTAATGTGTTTTAGAACACTTGTGTTAGGAGTGTGCAACAAAATTTTTAAGTTTTTGATAAATGTTTAAATAAACAACTATTTTTAATTAAATTTGAACCATAATTACTGAAAAATAACTTTATGTTTCCGCAGGATAATCCAAACACATTTCCATGCTCGGTTAAAAACTGCTCACTTTTTTTAAGACGGTTTCAAAAATCTATTTTCAAATTTTAAAGAAGTTTGTTCAAAAAATTCCAAAAAAGTTCGAATAAAACTTTGCAAGTTTATAGATAACATTATAGAAAACACTGAAAAAGATATATGTAAATCAATATTTCTGCAGATTTCGGTAAAAGAGCATTTTTTGCGATTTTCTCATAATAGCATAACATATGTACATTGTTCTGATAAACAATGGTCCAAAATTCCTTTTTGCGATACTTGCTAAATTTCAACTTCATACGATGACTGGAACAGGATGCTTTTCGCACCAATAGTAATTTTATAAATTTATACATCAAACGATAGCTAAAGAAAAATAAATATACCCGTATTTTTTACAAAATTGCTAGTAGGAAGAACAAAATCGACATTTTAATAAAAATATCTATATATCTAATCTAATCTATATACCCAATAAGCGAGAATGTTATATTCGGCTCGGCCGAATCTATATACCCACCATCAACTTTTTCAAATTTTACATTATATGGGAGGTGGGCGGACCACGCCCATCTTCTGTTTCCGAGTTTACATTGATCCTTGAACTATTTGAACACAATTTCGTTGAAGTTTCACCTTATATGGGTCGCGGACCACGCCCATTTTTTTGTTTCCAAGTTTATATCGACAACCGAACTATATGTACAAAATTTCGATATTTTAAGAGATATCAGCAGAAAATTATGAAATGAAGCTATAATGGACACCCTGTGTTTCCAGTATTTTGCCCATAACTTTTTTATTTATTAACCGATTTTGCCCATTTTCAATACCAAACAGACTTTATATAAGATAAATATTCGAGCCAAATTTCGTTCCCTACGTTGTCCCGTTCGAACCCTATCCTGCTTTCAACAGACAGACAGACGGACGGACATAGCTAGATCGACTCAGAATCGAACCAGGACCCAAAAAATATATACTTTATGGGGTCTTAAATGTATAAAAATTAAAAAAAAAAATGAATTTTTCGCGACCTTTTCATAGTTTTATATGGAGTAGCATGGATGAGCATTCAAAATAAATTTAAAACAATAATTTTATAGACTTTTGAAAATAACGCTAAGCTTCGGATTTTTTTTTTTTTTTTTTTTTATACAGAAATTACATGTTTTGTTTTTTTTTTTTTTACAAGTATTCGATATCTTCTTTCTAAGTATGTAATTTTCTAAGCATTTTTCACATTCCACAGCTCCCAGAGGACGTAGAAAATTAAAATTTAGCACACTTATAAATCGTTTAGTCCTACAAATCCTAACGGAGCCCGATTTTGAAATTTCAATCAGAGAGATAATTAGATTATTCCCAGCAAAAAACGATGAAGTTCTTCATAAAAAAGAACATTTTCACAACTTCAAAAGTGGAACAAAGCACATATTTTAAACTTTTTTGGAAGTTCTTAATAATTACTTCCAAAAAAGTGAAAATAAATTAATTTTTAGCGGGAAAAAATGGTAATAACTTCTAACAAAATTCCAATTTTACAAATTTTAATGCATTTTTGTTATTATTTAATAGGGCAAAAACAGAATTTTTATTTAAAAATTTTATAAACATAGTTTTAAGAGAAGTGCTTCAAAAGCAATGAACAAGAAGTATAAAAGAAGAACATCCTACCAATGCCAACCATGGGTTAAAAAAAGAACTTCTGCAGCTCTTTTTCACCACTAAGTACTTCCTTCCAATGACAACACAATGTTAAAATCATGACTTTTTCAGTTCTTTTTTTGCTGGGTTGTTGTAATTTTTGAAGCATTTTTTCCCTTTCCACAGTTTTTTGAAGCATCCAGACGTATTGGAAAAAATTACAATTTTGCTTACTTTTAAAACGATTTTCAAAACCTAATGGAGCATGATTTTAAAACTTCAATTAGGGAGTGGGTGCAATAAGATTTATGTGTCATTTGTTAAGCATTTTTTCTCTTCCAGTGCTGTCTGAAGCACCCATGACTAAAGTCTGTATTTTGAAAACTATTAAAGGTAATGTTACGAATTTTAGAACAAGGTATTACCATGAAAATACGAATTTAGAGAAATCGGACAACTGCTACGTCCACTACCCATATAACAGTAAGAATAAATATTCTCAGAGTGTCCCACCCAGAGATGAAAAGTGGTCGTCAGGGGATTCCTTAGGCCAAAAAAATAATGTAGATTTTCTAGGTCGTCACTACACTGAAAAAAATTTTATATATATTTTTTAATAATTTTTCTACAGAATTATAAAATAGCAGGTAAGTATATTAAAATTGCATTTAAATTAATTATTCCAAAACACAGCAAGTAGAAATTTAATTTTTATTTTCTGAAATAAACACGACATTAGGAGTACCATTACCTTATTTTGGTTCACATGTCTTCACTTTGGTATGCATTTGTTTATTACTTGGACAATTATCTCATAATGAATTCAAACTTAAGCTAAAAAACATAAACAAAATTTTTAGTTTAGTCCCCTAGATTGGGAAAATCTGATACTGTGCGCCGTCGAAGACTAAAACTCGACTTCCTTATAATACTATTCGTCCTACAAATCCTAAAGAAGCCGTATTAAATGTCGTTTTTGGTTTTAAGAAATTTTAAAAGCTGATTTTGCGCATCAGACAGGAACCGAACTTACATTGATTCTAACAGTTTAGGGATAGGAAAGGTGACCAAATGCTATTCATACATCTTTTTTAAATATATATTGTATGATTTTTCCTGGCATTGGTAAGCTTATACTAGGGTGATCGATTATTCGACTTTTTTGAGAAACCGGTTTTCGAATAGTTCGAATAGTTGGTATTTTAAAAAAACCGGTTGCACTTTTTGAAATTCAGAAAATACCGGTTAACCGGTTTTTTGCAGAAGTTAATATTTATATCAAAAGACTACATTTCTTATAGAAATCAATTCTTATAATTAAGTTAAAATTTTTTAAATACAAGCGTAAAAGCCTAAAAATGTAAAAAAAATAAAAATATAATAATGAAAATATGCACAAATAAATCCGAAAATTAAAAGAAGAAAATATGAACAACATTTAGATAACTTCCTCTCCCTAATCGAAGTCAATTATTTGAAGACGTTCAAATTTATTGGAATTATATTGATTAAAGTTTTAAATTCGTAAACCTTTCAAAATAAAAAAATCGTCGTAAATGCGCTCCATGGCCGAAATACAGAATCAGTTTTTTATAGGATTTGGAGAGCAAACAATAAGTATAGCAACTCAAAAGTTCTAAATAACAAAACAGACTTTTTGGTCCCTGATAGAAACATCTGGCACTGTTAGAATTTGTTGAACGAAGAGTTTTATAAGTATGCCGATTTTTAGTTTCTTACGTCATCTGGGAGCTTCAGAAAGCTCTAGGAAACATTGCTCAAGAAAGATATATTTAAATCCATATATATAGATCCACGTATTTTCGCTCCCTGATAGAGATTTCAAAATCTGGCTCCGTTAGGATTTGTATTTTAATTTTCTATGTCTTCTGGGAGCTTTAGAAAGCTCTGGAAAGAGAAAAAATTCTTACAAAAGACACATAAATCCTCTTATATCCGCTCCCTGATAAAAAATTTCAAAATATGGCTGCATTAGGATTTGTTGGACAAAAAGTTTTATAATTAAGCCAAATTTTAATTTTCTACGTCGTTTGGTAGTTTTAGAAAGCTCTGGAAAGAGAAAAAATGCTAAGCAAATTATATATCTAGATGACTAGAAGATAATTATGTTTCAAAATTGTAGAAAAAATCATCTAAATTTTAGTTAGCATAAACAGAAACCATGGCTTAATATGGAGATAGTATATTAATTAAGTCTCAATTGAAACGATTTTGCAGGTGAAACTTTTTTAACACAACAGCTTTAATAAATAAAGGAAATATTGGATCAAAAAAATTAAATTGGGTCATACAGGATAATTATTAATTATTTATTTGTTTAATATTACAGAATAAATTCCAATTTAGACTTAAACTATATTTTAAAAACATAAGAAATCAGTCTTTATGAATATTTAAAAAATTATTCCTAAATTTTCAAATATCACTATCACTATTTAGTACATGTTTTCTGAAATAAAATGCTATTTTTAAAACCGGTTTTTTGTGTTTAAAAAAACCGGTCTATTCGACATTCGAAAAGTGAACATTTTAAAAAAACCGACAGCACATTGACTGGAAAACCCGGTTTTAAAACCGGTTGGAAAACCGCGTAGATCACCCTAGCTTATACGCTTACATATATATACAAACGGCGACAAATATAATTTAAGCTAAAAGTCATTGACATTTAAAAACGAAACACTTTTGTCAAAACACATTTTGTTAAGGATCATCTTATGAATGACACAAAATTAACTATAATTAGCATAATTAGGTGGTGTTTCTAATCACGAAAGTGAAGAAGTGCGTAAAAAATTTTATGGACCAACAAATATTCATTTGTGTTAAAAAAACTGCGATTTTTTTATGAAGAATTTTTTTTTTAATTTTACATTTAATTTACTAGGAAACCCTAACACCATCAAACATTGAAAATATTATACACTTTATATGAACAACTCGGTATGTTTTGGTATTACGCGAAATTTTTAAGCGTTTAACTTAAAATCACTTTAACTTTCGCATCCCTCTCCCTAAATGATTACCGCGAACTGATTCTACAGGTATTCGAATCACTATATTTATACAAAAGAAATTTAATGTGCCTTAAAAAAACATGTATTTAAGTTTTTTTAAGGTCCAAAATTAAAAATTTCTACATAATGGCCCATATACGTACATTAAATTTAATATATACATGTAATAAGCATGCACAAATAGCAAGACTTTAATAATTTCTGCTATAAAAAAATATGGAATTCATTAAAATTTCCTCTAACAATCCCCCCATTAATAGTGTAATTGAATCATATGAAGATTATCAATGTAATGCAACGTTTTCTACTCAAGCATAAAACTATTATAAATATAATTTTTGTTTTTGTTTACTGATGAAGAAACAATTGAAAACGGAAACAATAACGCACTTTTCAAATAAAACAACCGGACACTTACAAAATATAGTGCGCACGCACTTAAGGAAACAACATTCATAAAAAACAAACTAAAGAAAGCCAAGAAATTATAATCAAGAACATAAAATCTAAAGGATACAAACAACAGCATACACTCAAGCTCTCAAGATTAAGAAGCAGTCGTAGTTCAAGAAGACAGGACAAGGATGCAAAAGAGGGGTGGAAATATAACAATAAGCAAATAACATCTTAACACAAAAAAATAATGAGAACATTTCAAGTGTTTAAGAAATAGAAACTAAAGAATAAGAAAGAAGAATGACAACAACGGCAGCATGAAATATGAAGTGATTTTAAAGGACTAAATATAATTATTTAAATGTAGTTGTGAATATTACACATAACACTTGACAGGACATTCATAAAGTAAATAATTTTTTTTTTTTTTTTTTTTGCAGTTTTTCATTTCATTTGATTTATTATTTCACCAAACTCACTTGTAAAGCCAGTCACTCTCACTCCCACACTTTGTACTCACTTGCAGCAAACTTTTACTATATCTTTACTACAACAACAAAAACACACTCTCATAAAAATAATTATGATGATAATAATGATGATGATGTTGTTGTAGCTGGTAGTAGTTTCAATTTCTTCTTTTCTAATTTCACTACAAATTATTTTTGTTTTTCTTTTCTTTTAGTTTTTTTTTTTTTTTTTTTTTTTTTTTGCACTATTGCACTATTCTTCTTCTTTTATTCATTTAATCCTCTTTTGTATTTTTACTGTCTGTGTTTGTGTCTGGTTTTGACTTTGGTTCAACAACTTTCACGGACTGTTCGTAACGAAAGCAAACAGGATTCTGATTTGTTTTAATTGAAATTCAAGAGGATATAAACTTTCATGTTCTGCCCTTTTTCCATAGGAATGTTGTGGTAACGATACACAAATGTGTTCATGTTTTGCAGAATTTTTTACTAAAAAAAAGAGAAATTCTTGTTTGTGCTTTTTAAAAATTTACTTTATTATAGTTCATCTTGTTGCTTTTGAAAGAGTGCAAGCAAAGCGAAAGTGCAATAGAAATGAAGGTGTTTGGCTGAATATGGTAATATGGGAATTTATAATGAAGTTGATTGTATGGTGAAGCGTAACGTTTTATATTGAGTCGGATGAAATGATTAAGTTTGGTATGTAATATTTCGGAAGAAAATTAATTAATTACATTAAAAAAGGACATTAAATAGATCTTTAAATACTTTTTTTTACTATTTTCCTGGATCGAAAAAAATTACTAGTTCACTCTATTCTTCATAAAATCGAATGATTTATTGATAATCATCAGTAATGATAAACTTTATGCCACTGAATTAGAAAAACAAACTAGAAACAAAAAAAGAAACTTTTTTTCTCTAACATACAATACTTAAACTTGCAAGCTTTGAAAACGGCTCTATTAGAACCACCTGATTCAGGGACAGTTAAAAGATCTTACGTCCCAAGAGTTGAGGAAAGAAAAATGCATTAAGTTGTATTTTTTTTTTTTTAATATTGTAACAAATTTATAAATAAAGCATAGAAAGGATGCCAAATCGCCCAGAAAATTCCAATACAAATTTTGGTTATATTTCATATGAAAAACTTCCTAACATTATTCATAATTTTTGAATTATAATTCTTTCCAAATTTTTGGGTGATTTTTTGCAATTTTTTAAATATATTCACAATTAGTGTCTATTATTAATGAAGCTTATTAAAATATAAGTAATTATAATAAATGATTAAGTAAGTCTACGAAATGATTAGCTTTAATATAAATAAATGAGGAGTAGCAGAACAAAACGTATTTTTTTCGTTATTTGAATTTGCGATGAAATTGATAATTTATTCATTCCTTATAAAGTATTTTCAATCTGGAAATGTTATGAAGCGTTCTCCTTTCCATAAAATACATCAAACAACATCAATTAACCACATAAATAAGTACGTTCTGTTAAAAAATTTTGGAAAAGAGTATAATTTATTTTTTTTAAGGGAAATATTTTTTACTAACGTATTAAATGATACATCAAGCGTGAATGTTATATTCGGCTCGGCTGAATCTATATACCCACCATCAACTTTTTCAAACGCCTATTTTTTGTTTCCGAGTTTACATTGGTCCTTAAATATTTGTAAAAAATTTCGTTGACGTTTCACCTTACATGGGAGGTGGGCGGTGAAGTGAACGGACTACGCCCATTTTTTGTTTCCAAGTTTACATCGAACCTGAACTATTTTTACAAAATTTCGTTATCGCACATGCCTTTGTTTAAGAGATTACAGTTTGTTTGGTATTTTCAATACCAAAAAAGGTAGAATTTAAGACAGAAATTGTAAGGCTAACTACAAAAAAAAAGAGCAGATTTAGCTTTAAAAATACTAAACTGGTAACATTGATCTCCAATATCAAACATAATGAAAATATGCGAATGGAAAATATTGCAATAATTTACAAATTAGTATGTACAGTGGCCAAAAAACTATTCGACAAAAACGATGCTAAATTAATTTAATAATAATAATAAAATTTTCTCAGAATTTTTAAGTAACAAAAAAAAAATCTTAATTTGATTACAATATAAAGATTTCAAATCTACATAAATTTTAAAGTTAACACAAATAAAACTTAATTTAAAATGCCATTTATGTATGCAATGACATTGAAATTCAAGCTAAAAAAGTATTCGTCATCATGCTTCGAAAAATAACAAAAGTTCAATATTTTATTTACACGTAGCTTTCTATAATTGTGGCAAAATGTTTTGTGTTATTATCCTGGTAAACATAAATCTGTCGGAAACTCATAATTTCTTAGCACTTTTCCGATGAACCATTATTTCATCTATTAATACTAAAACACTTACTCCAGACCCAGTCGTATTACCCCTAACCATTACACTTTAACCAATGTTCTCTCTTCTCTAGACTAGCACATTGCGTATTGCATACAAAATAATTTAGCTTGATCTGAATTGAAAACATTTTATCTTCTCAGAACTTTTTTGACTTTTTGCCATATCTTGCAAGTTCTAATCTCAATTTCATATCCTTTTTGATATGTGGGGCTTCTGTATACCAGACCTGACGCTAAAATTATGTATTCCTTTAATATCTCGAATCTCATATTCCTAAGTATTTTTCACTATTTTTAGCCATGTTCAATGCATTTACTTTGTAATTTTGTTTCACTCAACGTAAAATTTTACGTTCAACCAGCTTTTGCAAACTTGAATGACCTGCTGATTTTTGGTTTCAAATGAAGTTTCTTTGGGTCCTTTAAAATAATGTAAATAGATTTACAACACCTGTAATTGTTATCCTAGTTGTAAAATAAATAGCAAAAAGAATTTAAGAAAATTAATATACATAGTTACTGGAAATAGACAAATAGAAATCATGTCGAAATATATTTTTTTTTTTTGCGTTTGAATTCGTATGCTGGTGATAAACTGGCCGCTCTCATTAAAGTTTTGTGCATTTGGGAGCAAATATTAATCAAAATAGAAGGAAATGCACATTTTAAATAAATATTTGTCATTTTGTTCGAAATAACTCAATACCTTTTAACCCATTTCCGACCACTACTCGATTCTGTTGAGATAACTTTACGAAATTTGGCACAAGTTTGCTTTTATGATTGTGATAACAAATAAAGAAGATTTGAACACCTAGATGTAGAAATCGTAGCATTTTTGGATCCGGAAAATTTTTTTAACATCATTTTGAAAATTTTTTAACTCAAACTTTAAGCTATTTACCTTTAAAATATACCCATAGCATAAAAGCACTTTTTCGGAAAGCAGATTTAGAAGCTCTTACTACACCTTTAGGCATTAAGTAATTTAGTACAAAGTCGTTGTTCGTGTAGATCATGTGCCAATTGATTTACTTAAAGCAGTGTAAATTTATAAAAAGTAAAAATGTGTCATACTATCTGTATCTATGGATATTAGAATGTCCAGAGGAAAGCTATTTTTGGAAGACGCCTCAATAGATGAGAACAATTTTCTAATACGAAAAAAATTATTTAAAATTGGTCTTCAGTTCCCTATCAGCACACAATGTATCTTTTTAGTTGTATGAGTGATCAAAAATCAATAACTTTTGAACGGGTTAATATTTTCGTCTGTGATTTTTTTTAAATTATTTTGCACAAAATTAGCAATCACCAAAAATACCATAATCATTAAATATTTCCATATTTTGCCTTGCAAAATTACAATAAAAATTATCTAATATACATATTACGGTAAAATTCATTAAAGTATTTTGAATTTTAAAATGTATGCATCGGAATATTTTAGCACTACGTCCACAACATGTATGTGTAAAACTTTCACCAATGCTAATAATTCCAATGGAACGTACGGAGGTCAATGATCCAATTTGCAGACGGAAGTCCGGACGGGCACATTTAAAAGTCAATATGGTTATTAAATGACATCAAAATGATATAAGTATTATCCACTATTGCGTTCTCCATACGTCCACAAATGTTCATAGTATTTTCATAATTTGTTCCTAAATTATTAACAAAAATGCTCTGGTAAATATAAGATCTTCATACAATTTTTACACTTTTATTGAAAATAAAGAAATATTTTATTTCAATGAAACTTCTTCCTATCATTATGTCTAAATGAGGTTTTTTGTCAGAATATTCACAGTAGCCTCAATTTAAGCGCCCACAGATTTTGTTATTTTTTGATTTTATGTACTTTTTTATGGAATGTTAATACGTTTCCTTTTTTTCCCTTAAAAAGTAAAACAATTATTTTGTTTTATAAAGTACAAAACAACATGATTTGTTTCTGTTAAAATCATTCCTACTTCCCGTCTTGCACTTTCTTGCAGCTAAATTATACATGAAACAAATCAAGATAACTTACACTACACCCAGAGAAATATCAATCACATACGTGTTGAAAACGATACCATTCTGTGTCAATAGTGAATCTACACCGTATGTGTTTAAATTAAGCACTGCGTGTTCAATTCTTATTGAAAATCGATACCTAATTGGCACCAAGTTGAAACCATTTCGGTATCAAATTGTTAAACTACATATGTTTTCTATTAAATTTGTTAACGAAAGGTATTAAAAAGCTGTTACCGTAAATTACCAATGTGAGCACAACCGTTGTTGATTTTGAATCGAACTTTTTCCCTTAGTGTATAAGCCCATGTAAGTAGAATTTTTTGTTGGTTTTAGAAATATTAATTCTAGGTAAAGATAAAAAATAAGGTAAAACAAAGGTTTTTTTGAAAACAAAAAATTAATACGTTGAAATTATCAGGAATTGAAAATAGGATTTGCACTAGACTAGACTTGAACATATCTTTCAAATAAAATAGTAAACAATTTAATGTGTCTAAGGATTTCAAAACAATGTGTATCGAAATACTAAAAATTTTTCTAACAAAAATTATTTTTTATTCTGACAAAATTTAGCCTATTTGCTTCTCAACTAAAAGAGATATAATAAAAGCAATAACATATTTAGAAATTCCATCATGTTTTATATTAAGATTAATATCACAATTTAAATTAAACAAACATTGATTTCTATGTTTTTATTTCCCAGCAAGAAAGGAACTGAAAAAGTCATGAATTTAACATTGTGTTGGCATTGGAAGGAAGTACTTACTGGTGCAAAAGAGCTATAGAAGTTCTTTTTTTAACACATGGTTGTCATTGGTAGGATGTTCTTCTTTTATGCTTCTTATTCATTTCTTTTGAAGTACTTCCTTTAAAACTATGTTTATGAAATTTTTTTACAAAAATTCAGTTTTAGTCTTATTAAAAGATAATAAAAATGCATTAAAATTTATAAAATTTTAATTTCCTTTGAAATTATTAACGTTTTTTCCAGCTAAAATTTCATTTGTTTTCACTTTTTTGGAATTAATTATTAAGGACTTCCAAAAAAGTTTAAAATATTCACTTTGTTCTACTTTTGAAGTAGTGAAAATGTTCTTTGGAAGCTCTAGATCGTTTTTTTGCTGGGTTTATTTTCGAACGCTCACATCCAAAAAAAAAAAAAAATTTAAAAATCATGTGCCCCATATATTTTGGTAAAAAAAAGTTTAAATTTTTTTATCGAAATGGGTGTCAAAAAATCGCAATTTTAAGGTGGTTATGTAAAAATTATTTTATAAAATTTTCCCATTGGTTTTGTTTCGCTAAAATACTTTTTAAGAAATTTTTATGAACAATTTATTTGATCCATTTTTCAGGAAAATATATAGAATTTTTTTTGTTTGCGTTATGTACTGAAAAGACGGTTTATGGACCAACATTTTTCAAAATACTTATTTTTTATACCACCATCATAGGTATTATATATTAGTGCTAATGTTTGTAACGCACAGAAAAAATAACCGGATCCCCCACCTTAAAGTATACCGTTCGACTCAGAATCACTTTCTGAGTAGATTTAACAATGTCCGTCCGCCCGTGTGAACAAAGTACAGCTCGCAGTTTTAAAGATATCTTGATGAAATTTGGCACAAGGACGAAGCCTATTGAAATTTGTTATGATCGGTCCATTATTTCACATGGCCCCCATACAAATGTCCTCCCGGAATAGGGGTTTAGCGATTATAAATGCCTTAAATGTAGCAATATTTCGAAAACTCGGTACAAAGGAGTTTTGTATAAGTGTCAGTCTTTGTGCCAAATTTAATCAAGATCGGTCCATAACTGACCATAGCTCCCATATAGTGTTTATAAAAAACCGACTTTTCAAAAAACCGGTTTGACGGTAACCGAAAATTGGGTAAAATTAAACAACCAGTTTTTCGGTTAACCGTCTACTAAAAAACCGGTTAACCGACATTTTAATAATTGCTCTAATTTGAAGTTTAATAAAAATATTTTTGTTTTAAAAAAGTGTTTATTATTGGTTTAACCATGCCCCAAATTATAAACAGTGCACTGCAGAGCTCTTTATAAATTGCAATTGATATAGATCGAAAATTTAGACTTTTTTTCAACCTATAGACTAGTTTTAATATAATTTATAAAAACAACTTTTGAAGCTTTATAATGATCTCAAATTATTCTATAAAGTATTTTTTTTTAATTTTTCTATTTAAAAAAAAAAAAATTAAATTATCAAAATTTTACAAAAAGGAGGCTTTAGACCTAGGATAATGTACTTTATATTATGATGTATGTATATTCATCGCTTTTAAAGTTTTTCTCTCAAGGAAAAGTTTTTATAATTTTTATAAAAAAATTTAATAAAAATATCTGCATAAAATTGGAAAAATAATTAAATTTTTTTCTGCCAAAAAGGGGATTTGTTTTTAATTTTTAGAAGATTTTTAATCATTTTAAAGTACATTTTCTGCACTTATTTAGTTGTACTTTTGAAGTCTTTATTCATATTATCCTATATAAAATCTTATTTTTCTCTTAAGCTATACATTAGTAGGTTCTAATGGAAAATAATAATTATCTATCTTATTTATTATATATACAGTTTTAAAATATATTTAAGTTTCCACAAGTAAATATGTATATCTATCACCTGACTACTTGTTAACTCATACAGCGAGCATTTTTAGTAGTTTCAAAATATTTTCTTATATTTTAAATTCAAAAAAAGCAACTAAAAGACGAGATTTAGTGACTTTTTCAAACCGGTTAACCGACACAAAAAAACCGGGTAAACCGGTTAACCGAAATTGAATATTTCAAATAAACCGGTTCGCAAATAACCGAAATTTGAAGAAAAACCGGTTTTTCGGTTAACCGGTTCATAAACACTATTCCCATATATATCCCCTCTTCCGAAAACCACTTTAACGTGCATAAATCCTATATGAATGATAGTATCAAATTAATATTCCACACAAATAAGTTTTATATACATAAGTAGAAACAACATTATGAGAAACATTATACCAAAATTTATGAGAATCGGTTCATAATTTACCATAGCTCTCATATAAACCCACTTCCGGGAATCGCCCTAAAGTGCATAAAATCATATGTTATTAGTATCAATGCATTGTTCTGTATTTCTTTAACTTATTTTACATTTAGTAATAGTGTTGGTCTACAATTGGCCACAGGTCTCATTTTTAGCTCATACACAATGTTGTAGGGTATCATATGGTCCGTTTTGACCAACTATATCGTTCTATAATTTGCTAAAAATTACGATTTTTTTGATATATATCTCAAGGCAAAACTCAATACTATTTTTTTGACGAAATGCTCTATACCCATGACTTTCATTCGCTAGTAGGGAACTGAAGATCAATTTTGATTTTTTTGTTTAATATTTTTACCAGATTAAGCTAATTTTAAAGCATCGTTTAAAGGGCCTTCCTATAAAATGTTTGTCTACGGGACACTCTAGATTTTTCAAATATTTTTTTAATAAAATTATTAATTAACTTTATATTGGAATTTAATTATATTATTTATTAATATAATTAATTTTCTAATTGGTTTTCAATTTTGTTAATAATATATAAAGAAAAATTAAATATTTGTCTATAAAAGTACAGAAATAAAATAAATTTAAGCAAATTTTCAAAAATGTTCACCTCATTACATTTAATCACAGAAAAAAGTCACCAATTAAAAAAAATATATATGAAAATAATTCATTCAATTATAAACTTGTTTAAATTTGCACCTCTCACCAAAATGATTATATCAATTACTAAAAACTATAAAAAATACAAAACAGAAAAAAATTCCCAATTAATAAATTAATTAAATGAATTAAGTAGATGATTGAATGAATTAAAAATGTGTATAGGAAAATAAATCTTATAAAAATTTATTTTTTATTTTAGTTTTTCTTGAACATATTTATTAAATTTTGATGCAAAATTAAACAACTGAGTTAATTGTAAAAAAGACGGTAATAATTTTTTCTGTGTTTAAGGAAAAGAAGTAATAATAAAATCAATTATTTTAGTTATTAATATTACTATTTTGATGATTGGAGCAAAATCAATTAAAAATTAATTAATATTACAAATTTCGAAATTGAAGTCCATTTTTACTTTTTTCTGTGAAAATATATATCTCAAAACCTAATGATCGATATATCTAACAGATTGTACCTGAGATTTTCAAAATCCAAAGTCATCTGTTAAAATGAGAAATAAAAACATTGATATGATAGAAAAATAAAAAAAGTAGTAGAGAAATAAAATACGTGCTTTTTACTACATGCTTTCCCCATCTTTAGCCACCAACAAACATATAAAAGTTACACTGTTAGATATGCTATATACATGTGTATATTCTTTTCTTTTTTATTTCTTTTATATATTTAAGTATATGTGAGTGAGTCCTTTAGAATAACACCAACCAGCAACAGCAGTACCAGCAACAACCACTACAAATAACATCTTGATAGACGCTGGTGAAGTTATAACATTTATATTTTTTGTTGAGGGTTGTTTGTTGTTGTTCTAGTATTTACAGGATTTTCTAGTACACGTAGAATTTATGTTATTTTGTTTTTTTGCTGCCTGATATTGCATGGACATACAATTAAGATAAATGTCGACTTTCAACAGTTCATAAAAAAAGTGTATTTCAAAATTGGTTGTGTGAATATGAGTACTAGTATTTGTACTAAAGTAAAGTGGTATAAGCATGATGTTTTTTTTTTTTTTTTTAAGTATAAACATAAAAAAATATATGAAGTTAAGCACACTTATACACATTAACTCATACATATATTCTATGCAATGGTCCTGTCTAAGGTTAAACATACATTTATTAGAGATGTTTTTGTTTAAGAGTTTTTCTTATTTCTTTTATACTGTAAACACATCTTTAAGGTAGAAAGACTAAAGTCAAAGATTTAACCCTTGCAGCAGATAAATTATAGAATTGGTAAATGTAAAAATCGTATAATTATCAAGGCTGTAATTTCAAATTATATATTTTTTTATACCAAAGCAAACAATTAACTTTCTTATTGGGTATATTAGGAAGAGTAAAGTCACAGAGGGCAATATATATTTTTCACTAAGTATAAAAATATTTCTATATATTTATAGTCATTTAGGCTTAAAGGTATAAAATATTTTTTATTAATAATTATTATTATTATTTTTTTTTTTTGTAATCTTGACTACAAGTGTTAAAAGTTATAAATAAAAAAAAATGATTTTAATGATTTTAGCACATAAATAATATTTCAGTTTTAAAAGCGATATCCCCTTAAAGGGTTAAAATTGTTATCCTCAGGTTATTTTCGTAAAGAATTTTCGTTTAGTACAAATTTGTTTTCTTTGTATATTTTCTAATAAAAAATATCCTTAAGTTGTCTTATTTTTAATGATTTTTATAACAAAAATTTTATAAAATAATATTATTTCGCATCTTTAGATTAAAGAAAACAAAAAATAGGATTTAAATTTCAAACAATAACATCCATATTTCATCTCTAATAAACTCAATATGATTTTTTATTATTATTTTTTTTTTTTTTTTCTGATGAATTGCAAAATACATGAAGATTTCTAAGAATCTTTACAAACATTTTGGCACTCACCCTGCAATTTTTTTAAACAACAAATGTCAGCACGTATTTAATATAAATTGTCACATTGTGTTGAGTACTTTTTTTATTTTGTGTACAAAAAAATGAATAAAAAAAAAAAATACAAAATTTAAAAAAATAACTTGACAGATGCATCAAAAGCTGGTTAAAAAATTTTGGCAATTTTCTTTACATTATTTAATAATTTAACAAAAAAAGTCTTTAAGTTTACCTTTAAGGAAATAATAAAACTTTAGTCAGTTTATGAGTTAGAAATATTAATTTTAAAATAATATTTTTAACCCAAAACTCAGAATATATTTAATTTATTTTAAATACAAAATTTTCAACATGCTTGTCCAAATATATATATTTGTTTCTGTTGAAAATTTATGTGTCTGCGTGAAATTTTGTATTGTAAATTTTATGAAGTGTAAATTGTTTACACAGCAATATCCTAATTAATGATATTGTTTAAACAAAAATTTTATTTGTACTTGTCTGTTGTCGTGGGTGAACAGCAGCCAATAAGTTCCCACATGTTACCACCCCTGACACATGTTCAAACAAATTTTATGCATTATTTTATTTATTTATTTGTTATAAATAAAATAAATTTGATTTTTTCATTTGTAAGCTTATGAAAATTTTTTTATAATTATAATATTAAATTAAAAAATATTCTAAATAAACTTTAATAAATTAGCAATACTTCAGTTAGAATATTTAACAATCAAAAACTATATATGTACTTTTAAAAATTGTTATAAAACTTACCATTGTAAAAAGTTAGCACTACATTTTAAGTTTAAGTTTAAGATTTCTGGAAAAAAAATAAATTAATTAATTAATAAAAGTTTAAATGTAGATAAGAAGTACACCAGAGAAAAAATATGGTTCTGTAACTTGTGAAAAGTTCTCGAAACGAAAACAATTTAAAATTCTTGTAGTCATCCAATTTTTAGCAGAATGATTCATATAATATTTTAAATAAAAACACTTTAGTGTCAACAAAAAACAGACAATTTATTATTAATCACCCTTTTTTAAACAAGAAGACTATAATTTCTTGAAATACAATTTTCTCACAAAGTTACAGAACACGGGTACTGGTGTCTACAATCTAAGAGCGACATGCTATGATTGTAATAAATGATTACAGTTAAAAATTATTATGTTTTTACATTATATTATTATTGTAATTCCATTTTATAATTTTTTCATCATTTAATGATTCGATTTATTAATATGTATTAATAACTTTTTTTTATAATATTGCTTCCGATTTCATCATATTATTATCATTTAATGATTTGACTTTATTATATTATAAAAAAATGTTATCATATTATAGAATGATTTTATCATATTTATATATTACTAGCTAATACCCGGTGTGCTTCGCCACCCCCCCAAATGAAATACATAGTAATTAAAGGATTAAAAAAATATACTAATTTTTGTATTTAATTTTTATGGGAGGGACCATATCCCCATAATCCGCTAATTTATTAGACAAATGTTTTCATGGATGTCAAAATTCTTTGTGCAAAATTTGAGCATTTCAACTCCAATAGTTTCCCAGATATACGAATTTTTGCATTTAATTCATATGGTAGGTACCATGACCCCTACTTCTAGTACGCCCATATTTTTCTTAAATATTAATATTGATACCAAAGTGGCTACGACAAAATTTTAGAACTCTAACTGTTATATTTTCTCGGATATGATAATTTAATATTTTCTTTATATGGGAGGTGCCACGCCCACTATTGCTAGTGTACCAATTTTTGCTCAAAGTATTCATATTGAAGCTAATGCTAGTCGTACAAAATTTGAGCTCTCTAACTTTTATAGTTTCCCAGATATAAAAATTTTGGTATTAACTTTATATGAGAGATGACACGCCCACTATTTCTTTTCCGCCCATTTTTGCACAAAATGTTCACATTGACACTTAAGTTTATTGTACAAAATTTGGGAAATGTAACTGTAATAGTTTCCTAAATTTACGGCATTTGGTATTGGCAAGCAATATTAGGCGTGGGATGTGCCACACCCCCTATTGTAGTTCGCATATTTTTTTCCAGATTCATATAGGTGTTAAAGTTGTTCCTGCAAAATTTGATCTAGAGTCATCAAATTTTGCAGGAACATTACCAATTTTCGAGATATACTACTTTTAATAGTTATTTAGTAAGTGGGCGTGGCACCTCGCCCACATGGAATTTCAAAATAAAAAGTAGCATATTTTTCCTTCCAGGCATATAGGAACACACTGTGAAAAATTCAAGAAAATCGGTTTAGCCGTTTAGGCGGCTATAGACTTCAAACAAACATACTTACATACATACAAACACTTCACTTAGGACCTTACATCTTCAATTTTATGTTTCTAGGATGAAAAGCACCATTAAAAGAACAAAAAGGTATCACAAAGTCTACCCTGTGAATTCTCGATCACTTAGGGCCACACAAAAATACCACAAAGTCCTTTCTTATGAATTTTTATTCACTTAGCACTACATATTTTTAATTTCATGTTTCCAAAATCATAATTATAGAAAATTCAAAATGTACTATTAGAAGAAAGAAAAGGAATTTACATATATATTACTAGTATCACCATTTGTTGTACATTTATAAAATAAACCTTGTCAATTTATATAAATAAACCTTGTCAATTTATATTTATTCATATACAACTCGATGAAAATTACAATGAAATTGAAAAGTATATTTAAAAAAAGTTAAAAACTTTTACTAAGTTTGTGAAAAGGATAAATATTAATTTTTTTGTAACATTTTATTGTCATGGGGTTAATAAAATATTTTATAAAAATATTTAATGGTTGTAGAAGTAATGATATTTGTCATATTAAAAAAATTATGTTTCTGGTAAAAATATTCAAAACCATATAATTTTTGTAGTCAACCATATTCAAATTTTGATTAGGTGTAAACATTAAATGACAAAATTTGAACAAAAACATTGGCATCATGAACAGAGTTATTAAAATTAAAAAAAAAAAAAAAAAAATTGGGAACATAACATAGACGTAGTGATTATGCTGTAACTATTTTTTGATTTTTTTTTCTCTGCGTGCAGTTTTACCGTTTGGTTATATTTGATATATTTTACGTAACTTTTTAACTCTCACGTAATATGTAATTGTTTTCTTCTTTTTGAGCTGATTTCCTTAACTTTTGTAGGATCAAATATTTCATAAAATTATAAACTTGCAAGTATTTGACATCCTACATATTTTCCAGGAGCACATCACTTCATTTGAAGTGAGGTAAATCTCAAATATTCATTTTTCTTGTTCATAACAATCAGTGTTGCCAGTTTAGCCTTTTGAATGCCAAATCTAGCCTTTTTATTTTGCTTTAAGCCTCAAAATTTTCCTTTTAGCTTCTAGCCTTTTTTTTCTTAAAATTGCCTTTAATAGCCTAAAATTTTTTGGTATTTCAAGAATGAAGAAAATAATTTCTTATTTGTTTTTACTAATTTTCTTTCTACAGAATCATGCATTTAAAACTTTTTGTGTATTAATTCTCATAAAAATCGTGATTATTAATATTTCACAAAAAATTTAATTTTTAGACTTAATCAATTCTTGTAACTATTCTTTAATAAACTTCAATAACCATAGAAATTAAAAAATTTTTTTCTAAACGAAAAATTACCCAACAATTTTGAAAATAATTATAATTAAAAAACGAGAGAGAGGAAGATTTAGTCGGTCAAGCCCGCCCATATGATACCCTACACCATTGTGTACATCAAAATTCGGACAGGAGTCTTTTATTAGACTTGGGCCAATTGTGGACCGATATTCTTATTAAGTGTAAAACAAAACATACGAATACAGAATATAACGTCGAATATTGTTTGTTCGATTAATCGACAAATGAAAATAAAATAATTGTTCGATTAAATTAAAATCAAGAATTTCGAGTAACACTTTATTCGAGCAAATTATGCCGATTAATCGAATAATTCGAGTAAACAAATATTTTAAATATTTGCTTTCTTAACTAGTTTTTAGGATGTTATAATTTTAGTTTTCCAAAAAATTTAGCTTAAAAACAATGTTTCAAAATTTGTATAGAATGTTTCGAATCTAAAAGTGGTACCATAAATTGGAATTTTATTAAAAAAAATTGTATTTAGTAAAAAGAACCAAATATATGCCTAAATTACAATACGTAGTTAAAGGTAATTTTTTAATTACAAAAATTAAATAAAAATATAAACGTCAATTTAAAAAATTATAAAGTAAAATTCAAATAATTTTAATAGGTATAAATAGTAAGAAATAAATTGAAGGAAGGTTCTACGAATGAAAGTACATAGTTTATATACCAATAAATGCTCAGTCTGGTGTGATGGTTTGAATGAAATTTGTAATATAGAAGTAATTTGGATTTAAAAGTAAGTTTAGCATGTAAACTCTTTCTTTATGTTACGAATAGCTGAACCTTTATCTAAAAAAAGGATGATTCAAAGTGCTTTTTATCATTTTCAAAATGCAATAACTCAGAAACTAATAAATATATTTTCGCAATTCTTTATGTAAAATATATACTGAGTGTTTTTTTTTTTTTTTTTTACATTTATTATTTTTTGTTTAAATTTACAATAAATTTGTCCATTAAATGGAGAAAAGTGAATAGTTCAAACTAAATGTATATTTGACTAATCTATTATATTTTCTTATATTTTTACACTGATATTGTTAAACATTTTTCCACAAAATTGAACTAAAACATAGTCATGATATCATTGTAAAACAAATAAGAGTAAATTATCTTAAAATTATCATCTTATTGCCTTTTAAATATTGAACATAATTGAAAAATGAATTATAAAACATTCCAAAATCTTATACCCAAAATAAATCTGGGTTTAGTAGATCTTCGATACTAAAAAATATTGTGCAAATATTTTTATTATAACTAAAAGCTTCTGTTGTACATAGGTTAGTATGTGCCCAAATTCAAAATTGAGGTTATGAGACAAAATCGCAAATTATTATTATAAAAACTCATCATTAATTTTAATTTTTATCAAAAGTGTTGATAATTACCTTTAAATGGGTATCATTTTTTTACAGTGTAAAAACTAGTAATTTTACAGCGTCATAAATGTTACAAAAAGCACTTCAGATTACCCTTAATATAAAATTTGGTTCAAATTGATAGACCAAATTTGTTAGACCTATTTATTTAACTATCAATGAACATATTAAATATAGAGAAACTACGCCATTATCAAAGCAAAAGAAACAAATATTCATAAATATTTACGCAAATTTTAATTTTATATTAATTTGGAAAGACTATTTCTTATTTTAAGATTTCTTTTTTGATAAGCATTGAAAAGTCGAGTAAAATTTTAAGGTATAAATTAATCGAACAACTCGAGTAACTTAAAAGATTTATTCGATTATTCGAGTAACTTAAAAACTGCTTTTTTGAGTTATTTGATTATTCGAACAATGAAAAAGTCGAGTAAAGTGAATACTCTAGTCGATACTAACATTTATATGAATTTAGTCATTTTTTGGTGACTCCCGAAAAAGGGCCTTATATGGGAGCTAAGGTAAATTATGGACTGATCTTCGTTAAATTTGGCACTATCATTTACATTTATATAAAACTTATTTCTGTCCAATATTAACTTGATACTAACATTACAATCGGATTTATGCCTTTTAAAGTGATTTTCGGAAGATCTTATTGAAATTCGGCACACATATTAAAACTTATAAGGAACTTATATGTGCCAAATTTCATTAAAATTACAATACCAGTTTTAATACGGTGTGTCCTTGACCTAATAGAAGATCGTGTGCTAAATTTCATTAACTTATCATTAAAATTGCAACCTGTAGTATGATTACAAGGTTTACATGGACAGACAGACGGACGGATATCGTTAAATCGACTTAGGAAGTGATTCTGAGTCGAGTGGTATACTTTAAGGTGGTGGTCTGATGGTTTTTTCTATGCGTTACAAACCTCAGCACAAACGCATAATACCCCAACTACCTATGGTGGTGTAGGGTACAATGACGAAAGATCCCCTAAAAAATCATGTAATTTTTCATATAAAATATAACCCAATTTGAAAGGGAGTTTTGTGACCAACCCAGCAAAAACTTTGCTTGCCATGTAATGAGATAAGAAGCTAATATAATGGCTCTACACTACTTTCACATTAGATGAATAACTCATTATTTTAACACGGTGATGTCATTAGAGGCAACTACTTACTCTATATTATTACAGGTAGGCATTTCAGAAAGTCATTACTTAGATGTCGTTACAAGAACTAATTACTTTGAAGCTATTCAATCACTCATTAGTTTCAAAGTATTACAGAAGTCATTATTAGCAAAATTAATAGTAACTAGTTACATTATCGGTTACAAGTAAGTACTGAAGTATTAAAAATAAAAAGCAGATAATTTTTTTTTTTAATTTATTTATTTGAAAATATGCGGAAATCAGGATTTGACATACTATTTCATACCATAGATTTGGAGTTAATTCTTTAAGCGCATTCTTGTGAGCCGTGCAGAAATTGAATAAAATACCGGACCTTACTGACCTGCCCCCGTCTGAAAATTGTTAAGAGTTTAATACGTTTAACAAATTGTTTTAAGATAGCCAATAAATTGTTCTTACCTTTATGTAATTGTATTTCCTAAATTGCAATCGCTTCAAATTTGTTGCCTGTTGAGTTTCATGGTAATATAAATTTGTGCCAATGTGCCTAAGAGAAACAACACAAATTAGTGGATATTTTTTAGTAATATTCAGATACTTACCACTTTTAAACACTAATAATTTACTAATAGCTTTTTGAAATAAGAAATTGATTTTTGTAAACATTAACAAAAAAATTTTATTTTCTTGAATTTGTTTTTTTATGTCAAGAATTTTTAATTTTGAAAAATTTTGACAAACATTTTTTCACACACAAAATTTATTTAGTACACAAGACAGTAAAATTAATTGAATAATACGAGCATAATACGTATTTTGATGTTAATACAACATTTATAGATAATAAAATTTGCTACAAATTTCCTCTAGTACATTTTTATACCCCTTTATTGGTTTAAGAGTTATACCGTATTTTATGTTTGATGTAGTATTTTACATAAACTCAAATTACAGAGTTCATGAATGAATTCATGTAAGTATAAAGTGGCCTAATGGATTTGTTAACAATAAGCTATTCTGTCTGCTTACGTCGTGGTTTCGACTTCACCGGTGTTTACGATTAATTATTTGTTTTAGTCTTCGTGACTTTAACAAATAATTAATGTATTTTCATATTTTACCCACTTTTAAAATATATAATTTTTATAATATAAATGAAGAGATAGATAAAAAGTAACATTTCCAAAAATCTGATCTTAGGTAACTGATTACATATCAAGTTAAAAGTAAATAGTTACTAATCTACTTTCATGTAATGCAGAAAGTATGTTGTTATGATTGAAAAGTAACTACATCCGTAACTACATACCATTACCAAGTTTTTGCTGGGAATTTTATATTTTATTGGATGATTTTGTTGGCAGTTGTTCTATGTTTTATTTATAAATTTATTACAATATCAATATTAAACAAATAATAAGTTTAAAAAAAAATAGCTTTTTTCTGGCTTTATTTTTTTGGGGTATTTAGTATTTTCTGACCTTTTTTAAAGTTTTTGGCAACACTGATAATAATATCCTTTTTTACTCTCGGATAAAATTATAAAAGCTTCTTTAAATATTTAGGAGTCTATTATACTCCATGCAAATCTTGTTATACGAACTGTTCTTTACATTTTTTAAAATAAAATACTTCATGTTGCATAAAAAAAATAAAGCTGAGACTAATTAAGCAATTAAGTGTAATAATAGTAATATGTATATATATTTTTACATCTTTTTCACTTCTTCACCTTTTTACAAGTTACTATTTTTTCTAGTTGGTAGCACAGAGCGGTTTCAAAATTATTTTAAATTATTTTTGTACAACTTTTTGAGATATTTACACGAATATTTTTTTTTAATAATGGCCTACTATTTGATATTTCAATTAAACACTTAAAAAGTGCTCCCCTGAAATGTAATAATGTTTAATTATTTATTTTTTGTTTTTATGTATTTTTTTTTTTTTAACCCGATGATAATTTTTTTTTTCTAAGTCAGTATTTTTTTAACAACGATTAGTTTTTTAACTTAATATTATATCACTTTCATTAACGTTTATTAATATTCTCTAACAAATATGTATTAATATTTTGCCTTTAACAAATTTTCGATTTTATAACATTCACCCTCTAAGAAAAATATTTAAGTAAGAACAACGATGTGCTTAGAATTTCATAAAGAGAAAACTACTCCCTCACTTTTTATTAGACAAAAACATCGCACGTACCATTCCCCCCTAAATATATGAAGGTATTTTGTTATCAAAAAGTGTTTTTTTTTTCTTTAATATTTTAACCGGCATTAGTTATTTTACCCCTAATTGTAGACTATATAATATTTATGTTGTAAACATATGTGTTATGGTATATATTTATTTAAGAGTTTGGTAATGTGTTTATATCTTTTATCATAATTAATATTTTATATTTATTTATTAGTATTAAACATATATTGTACATACTTTTACTAGCTAAACATTAACAGGACTATGAAAATATTCTCAAATAAAACAAAAAAATGTAATGGAAAAGAAGTTACACACATTAGCCAAGTATCATATTGGCAAAATTTTCTATAATAATTCTCTAGTGCAATGGTGTATTAACATCCTGCATATGTACGAATATCCTTGTATAAATGTTTTGTTATACATATATGTTTTTTTTTACTATTTGATCGTATATTATTTATCCTGCACGTGTGCTTTAGTTATCATATATATGTAGGTGTTTGTGTAAATGTTTTGGTGTTCTAGTGGAAAATCGAAAAAAGGAAAAATAATAAGTGAGAGAAAAACAAGTTTTGCAATTTTGAACTTTAACATTTTCAATATAAATAAATATAATATTTTTTTTTTTTTTTTTTTTTGTATTTTATCTCAAGTGCAGATTGCTTTGCTAAAAGTTTATAGATTTCGATTTTATTTTTCAAATAAGGACTAAGAGAAATCAAACTAGAGCTTAAGTAGAGTAATAACCAGAGCAAGAAAAAATGTATCAGTTTTGGCATCGATTTGTTAGAGCATATTTTTGCATATTTTAGTACCAGCATATTTTGTCATCATTTTGTAATAGAAATCAGAGCATATTTTACCAATTTAAATACATCTTTAAATGTATATAACTAAAATTAAATTTTCTTGAAATTTTCACAGTATCAGCATGAACCTCAGAACTTAATTTTTTGATAAAAGCGGGGGTAGTTTTACCCCCTGTCCTTCATACTAAGATATTTATTATCGTATAACTTTAAAACTATCTCTGCGAAAGACTAAAAAATTTAGGAAATAACTGTTTGGGTTTTAACAAAACTGAAATGAATAAGAAACTATGAATACTGATAAAGTGTGTAACGGCACAGAAAATATATATTCCATGCTTCTGGTGTCTAACTATATCCCACAAACTCTGCTTTGGTACCTCCAAATAAAGACAACAAGGTAATTTACTATTGTAAATTTGTTTAACTCCCTTATTAACCTTTATAATTGAGATGAAAATGGAAATAACAGGACCAGGGGAAAATGATCCCCCCTGAATACGGAAATATGTACTTCTTAAATCTTAAAATATTATGGGAATAACTTTCTCAACAACTTCAAAACTCAGAATGAAAAGTGGAAGGATCTTAAATTTTGTAGAAGTAATTTCGGATAGGGCAGATACACTATAGAGCAAAAGTTTTTTTTTTTTTTTTAATTTTTCTTTATTTGGAATCTTTTTTTACAAAAGAATAATGAAAATTTATAACAATTACATATTACTTAATATGTTGAGTTCCAATGAACTCAACAAAAACAAAGATAATAATACAAGATTATAGTTATAATAAATTACTTACACATTTTTTAAGTTTTTTTTTTCTATTTTCTAAAGGGTAGGTCAAGTAATGAAATCTCTTTAATCTTTGTATTTCTTCACTGTCATCTAAAAGGTTTATTGCTAATATATTCGTGTGGTAACTTAGTCTATTTAAATATCTTTCACTACCCAGCAAAAAACGATGAAGTTCTTAAAAAAAGAGCTTTTTCATTACTTCAAAAGTGAAACAAAGTGCATATTTTGAACTTTTTTGGAAGTTTTTAATAATTACTTCCAAAAAATTTTAAAAATTTTTAAGCATTTTTATTATCTTTTAATATGGCCAAAGCGGATTTTTTTGTAAAAAATGTATAAACATAGTTTTAAGGAAAGTATTTCAAAAGAAAAACATTCTACCAATAACAACCATCGGTTAAAAAAAGAACTTCTACATCTCTTTTTCATCACAAAGAACTTCCTTCCAATGACAACAAAATGTTAAAATCATGACTTTTTCAGTTCTTTTTTTTTGCTGGGTAAAGATTCCAATCTCTTCTTTTACTATAGAGCAAAAGTGAACACTTTTTTGTAACTGTTTATGTTTTTAGGTGATATCTTCTTATCATCTAAAGTAATACAAAAAGTAATTAATAGTATTAATTCATGATGAATTTATTTAATGTAATGAAGAATAAAAAGTTTTAAAACTAATTTAGTTTTTGCAAAATATTAAGATGTTTTTGAAATAAAAAGTATTCAGTTTTGCCCCACTTAAGAAAAATTAAAACAAAACATACTTTTAGTAATATAATACTTTCTTTTCGCAAATTTGTTTCATAGTTTAACAAGTCATGATGTTAATAAATATAAATAAAGCACCAAAACAAATTTTATCCCATAGTGTCATTACAGTTCATGGCTGATGTTCTAGGATTTTTAGTTTCGGACCGGCATCTAGGTGTGAGATACCTCCCTAATTCGCTATATAACAATCCCTTTACTCTAAAAAATTTAAAGCGTAGCAATACAAGTCGAACATTTATTTTGAAACCTTAAAAAAATCATTATTTTCTAATCTAATTTAGTTTACGATTGTCCATTTACTATTAAAACTCATTTTCAGTTTACCATGACCAAATATTAATAGATTTCCAGATATTGAAAAGGGTCATATACTTTCACCTAATAGATAGTTACAGATTTTGTGATTTTTGTTAAATATTCTCCTGTTTTTTATGTTAGTTTAAATACTAGCTCTACTATTAATGAATTTTATACGTTTTAATGGAATCTCATCTCTATTAATGAATTAACGTAATACATTTTATAATTTTTTTTATTTCCAGTACCCAGGATTTTATCAAGGTTATTACATATTAAATAACTTTTGCAGAACTCTAACAAGTTTGTATTTGGACTAGACATTATTCTTTGATTATTCACGATTATATATCTAATCAGAAAATGGCGCAAAATTTAAATTTTTTTTTTTTTTATGTGCACAAACAAATAAATTAATATTTATTGTACATATATTTCAAATTGGACCTTGAGGATTATATTCTACTATTTATTTTTCAATTCCTATGGGTCATTAAGAAGATACCGCCGAAAAAAGTAAATTATACCAAAAAAGTGTTAATTTTTGCTCTATAGTGTATGTAGGTTCCATAAACATTTGTAGTTTTAAAAAAGAGTACCGAAACGCACCGGGAAAAGTTAGTATTTTATATACGCAGAGAATATATATAGTTGAGCATGGTTACGGTAAACATATAATGATTATTTATGAACACTGAAATAATTAATTATATTTAAGAAAGAATTGCCTTAATAATTTCATAGAAAAATTAAAGCGTACAAATAGTTTTGCGAAACTGCTAAAGGGTTTTCTATCCTCTTGAAGTTTGAATTTTTCCTAGATTTTTAAATGTGATTGGAAACAAAAATCATTTAAAATATATAATTCAAACGTTATTATATATTATTGCTATTTTATAGATTATCAGTATTTTTATTCTAGACTTTTTTATTCCCATTTTTGTCATAATGTTGTGTAATTTCATTGATTTGATCTTATGTTTAAACTAAGATTAAAATGAAACATGGTAGTATGTTGAAACAAGTACTGACTGGATTACACGCTTACGTTTTTCAAGAGCAGATTACTTTGTTTCGTAGTAATCACATTTTACACGCAAGAAAAAATATGGTTCCAGTGACCATAAACTAAGAGCAACATACTATGATTGTAATATATAATTCCAGGTTACAATAAGTATATTTGTACGTAATCATTACTTTGATTCCAGTTTATAATTTATTAGTAAGGTTCATAACCTTATTAATAATTTTATTAAGTTTTATAACCTTTTCTTAAGTATTGTTTTCAATTTCATCATGTTTTTATCATTTAATAATTCCATGTTATCATATATATAAACTAATTTCATCATATATATAATTCCATTTTAACATATATATAATCCCATGTTTTCATATTTATATTCATTTGTACCACGATATGTGGTACATTCATCATACTGAATAAAAACAAACCTTATCAATTTATATTTGTTCATATCTAAACTAAATGAGAATTAATATACTAACAAACTACTGGACTGATACACAAAAAAGTGTATTCAAAAGTTAATGGCTTAATGATTGTAGAATTAACCAAATTTGTAAAATGAACTGAATGGTTGCAGAATTAACTAAATAGGTGTAGAATTGACTAAATTATTGGATTTATCATAAATATGATTTCATATAAACATATTTAAATACATATTATAATTCAGTAAACCATATTAAAATTTTGATTTTATTGAATAAATAAAATAAAATAAATAATCATTAAATAATTAAACAGAATCATAAACGTTGCTATCATGAACACGGTATTATTTACATTAATGAAAAACGGCAATATAAACATTGAATAATTGTGGTGATCATGCTGTAACCATGTTTTTTCTCTGCGTGTGTAGACATTTTGTTGACAGTGGTAAAAAATAGTAAAAAAAAGTGCCTCAAAATATCTGAAGTTTAGTACTCCAAAAAATCGAATTTTACCCAACCCTTTGGATATTTTAATAATCTGATGGTATTCTTTCATTTCTTATTGGAATCATAGTGGCTATATTTGATGACCCACAGAGTAAATCTGTGTGTAAAATATCTGAGAGAACAATTGAAACCATTTGCTTTATTTTTCTGGGTAACGGAGTATAATCTCTAATTTTATTAACCCCAGTCATTATAAAGCAAAATAAGTGACTATGGGTATTTAGGCTATAATAATCATAAATTCATTTAAATAAAGTTAAATTTTCAAAAAATAAAAAATGTTATAATTTATAAAGCAAACATTTCATATTAATAAAAATTATATACCTAAATAAAAGTAAAACCAAAATTTTTATTTTCAAAAAATTCATCATTTAATTACAAACATCCGTTATAGTTTCATTCAACATCAACATTGAACTGCAAACAATCATCTACTTTTTAATTTACCCATAAATGTTCTGAAATAAATATGAATTTTTAAACTAAATTTGTTTTGAATTTTTGAAAATACATTTAATATTTTCTATGCAAAAAGCATACCATTCATATAAAAACAAAAAAACAGCATATTTTCTGCACATGTTTAATTAAAAAACAAATTTGCTCTCAATATAGTTTTATGCTGCTGCTATTTGTGTTTTGCATTAAAAGTTGTGTTTAAAAATACGCGCCCGTTTGTTCTTTTTTCATTTTTTTTATTTTACTGTGTTCATTTTTATTATTTTTAAGCTGAACGTTTGTCTGTTCTCGTTTTTTATGTTGTTCATGACCCTTTTTGTTTAACTGCAACTTTCCTCCTCTGCATTGGGTAAATAAATGTCACATAAACATCACTATGACATCGTCAGCATCAAATGGTAAAGAAGTTTAGTAGACCCGGTATAAAAATAATAAAGGCACAAAGATTTATATGGAAGAAGTATTTATTTATTTTTTTATTTTTTTGAGTTTTAAGATACACAGAGGAAGTTGTTTAATAAAAAGAAAATGAGTTTGTAATGTAGAGTTAATTTTAGCAATATGCTTAATAAGTGGATGGGCAATGTTCTAAAAATAAAAAATTTTGAATTGAGAAAAATATGATTTAAATTAAATATTTTTATTATTTTTTTATTTTCTGTTATCATTGAAAAAATATGAATTTAAGAATTCAAATCATAAAATTATTTACACAGAAAAAAGGAAAAATCGACTTCAATTAGGAAATTGCTTATATTAATTAATTTTTAACTGATTTGCTCCAATCAGAAAACTATAATAATTGATTCTATTATAAATGCTTTTTCCTATATAGATACAATGAGTAGAAAATGATTGGAAATTGACTTAAATTTGTTTTATTTCTGTATTTTTATAGACAAATCTTTCATATTTCTTTTTATTTTATTAACAGGTGTCAATTCATTTAAAAACAAAATTGTAAACCAACTAGAAAATTAATTATATCAATAAATAATATAATTAAATTATAATATAAACACAGAAAAAATTATTACGGTCTTTTTTCAATTAACATAGTTGTTTAATTTTGCATCGAAATTTAATAAATTTATTCTAGCAAAAATGAAATAAAAATAAAATTTAACTATACTTTTATATTCTATATACATTTTTAATTCATCCAATCAACTAATTGATTGATTTTATTAATTTATTAATTTTGAATTTTTTTCTGTTTTGTATTTTTTACAGTTTTTAGTAATTGATATAACCATTTTGATGAGAGGTGTAAATTTAAACAAGTTTATAATTGAATGAATTAATTTCATATATATTTGTTTATTGGTGACTTTTTTCTGTGTAGTTAGTTAATAATTTTATTAAAAAATAATTTGAAATATTTTTTTCTGTGTATTAAGATCTGATTTTTTACTATGGTATATTAAAATTGTATTACGTTATGATCCGTTTCAAAAATACTCAAAACGTGTTTCATATTAATCATATTTTAATAAATATTTAATTGTAAATTATTTAAGGTTTATAATTTATATCATAAATTATATTTAGTCCAAAATAATGCTAAAATATTTCTAATAACTAGACTATTATTTAATAATTATCTCATATAATTTGAATCAGTCTGAATATAACCAAACCTTGTCTATTTATATTTATTTATATATAAACTAAATGAGATAAAAATATATTTAAAGGGAAACAACTTATGAATTTTTCAACAATATTTGTAAAAATCATACGTATTTTACTTATTTGTAACATCTTATTGTTATGGGAATAATAATATTAATATGATTTAAAAACAAGATGTTGTATACACACAAAGAAAAAATATGGTTCTAGTGATCATAAACTAAGAGCAACATACTATGATTGTAATATATGATTACAGGTAACAATATGTATATTTGTATGTTATCATTATTATGATTCCATTTTATAATTTATTAGTAAGGTTTATAACCTTAATAATAAATTTTAATAAGGTTTACAACCTTTCTTAAATATTGCTTTCAATATCATGTTTTTATTATATAATAACCCCATGTTATCATATATATAAACTTATTTCATCATATATATAATTCCATTCCATTTTATCATATATATTTACTAATTTCATAATATTTATAATCCCATTTTATCATATATATAATCTCATGTTATCATATAGATAATTCCATTTTTTCATATATATGATCCCATTTTATCACATATATGAACTAATTTCATCATATTTATAATCCCATGTTTTCATATTTATATACATTTGTACGATTTGTAGTACATTCATCATACTGAATAAAAACAAACCTTGTCAATTTATATTTGTTCATATCTAAACTAAATGAGAATTAATATACTAACCAACTACTGGACTGATGCACAAAAATGTGTATTCAAAAGTTATCAAAAGCAAATAAAAATATTAGCTTAATGGTTGTAGAATTAACCAAATTTGTAAAATTAACTGAATGGTGTAGAATTAACTGAATAGTTGTAGAATTGACTAAATGTTTATAATTTTTATAAATATGGTTTCATATAAAAATATTTAAATACATATTATAATTGCAGTCAACCATATTACAATTTTGATTGTGGGTAATCATTAAATGATCAAACAGAATCATAAACGTTGCTATCATGAACACAGTATTATTCAAATCAATGAAAAACGGCTATACAAACATTGAATAGTTGTAGTGATCATGCTGTAACCATTTTTTTCTCTGCCTGTAAGATTGATAATGTTCAATGGTTATAAAAATACAGTATAAACTCGATAATTCAGATAATTGATTGCAGACCGCAATCCGAATTATCCGGATTGTCGATTTTTTATTCTTACACGTTTTTTGTTAAAAATACATATGTATAATAAAGTGCCTTACGAAAAAAAGTTGCAAATGTACCCCTCTAGAAATGAAGATTAGTATGTTCTTATATGATTCCCAAAATATTACTTCTCAATGTTAAGATTTACGCGAGCTGGACCATTTTCAAAACACCTCCGAAATTACGTATTTATTTCAATATTATTATCAAAATTTTAGTTATAAGAAAATTAACTTCAAATTATAATAGATGCATACTACGACTTTCAATATTTATTTAAATAATTATTATATCTCTTTTCAGTCACGAAATATTAAGATTTTACTAATATTTTTTATCATATTTTCTTTTTGCAAATATGTAATTTTATAAATTTCAGACATTTTTCAAAATATATTAGATTTTAATGTACCATAGGAATGGTATATCCTGTTACTATTGAAAATTACACGTAATTTACCCATTATGAGCCAGAGGGTTAATTTTATGCATTTAGTTCCCAAAAGGTTAAATTAGCAATTTTTGCAAATAAGTCGCATGGAAGTACTTATTACACTTAAATTTTGATAAATTTATGAAAACCATGCTATGTTCATATAATCAAATAAAAAGGATTTTTTTAAATTTAACCGCCCTTTTACACCAATTCGCCGCTTTTTTGATAAATGTATGATTTTGAGGACATGTATGTCCTAAACTAACCATTATTTGCCGTTAAAATTAACCAATTATGGTCCGAAAATCCCAAAATATTATTTGTGCAACTAAAGGGTTAAATGAATGCTCATATCAATAGTATTTAATGAGAGCTTTCCAATGATATAATTTACGATGAAAAATTTCTAAAATATTCAAACCTTAATAAAATACTATTTAAAATAAAATCATTGAAAATTTTACTAAACTTTTAATTTCGCGAGACTGAAAACAAATTTTAAATTATTTTTCGTTCAATATGTTGTATACGTAGTTTTTCCATCAAATGTTGTAATTTTTTTGACAAAAAGTTTAAAACTGTGTATCTTTATTTTATTTTTCGACTTAAAAAATTTTCAATAGCTTTGAGTCGTTAAATACTCAAACGCTTTTAAGATTTTTGGATTAAAAACTCATTTACAAAACCATATTTTTGGAGGTATTTTAAAAATGGTCCAGCTCACGTATCAAACTTTAGTTTTAGGGGGGTACATTTGCAACTTTTTTTTTATTCTTTTTTTTATTTTTTATTTTTTTAAAACGTAGGTATTGAACAATAAAAAGCTCAGTACGCATAATTTTTATTATAAATTTCAATTCACTTTATTTTTTTTTTAATAAAAGTTACTATTTTTATACCCTTCACCAAAGGTGTAAAGGGTATATATAAGTTTGTCATTCCGTTTGTAATTCCCACAATTTTCGTCGGAGAGCAAAAAAGTTGACATTTTCGGGATCCTTGTATGAAATGATGACGATAGGACCATGTCCGTCCGTCCGTCCGTGTCGGTTGAAATGGCGTTTATGAAGCCCACCGATAACTGACATATATAATATATATGTCAAAAGATCGGAAGTGCTTTCGAGAATTTTGCTATTGGAATTCAGCAAGATCGGTTCATACAATGCGGAGATATGTTAAAAAAACCGGTTTTTAGAACCGGTTTTCCAGTTTCTGAAGCCTCTGTATACACTACGGACTTCGTTTTTACAAAGAATTCTCGGACATATTTTTCTGAATTTTTGTTCTGAAAAAATGAAATAAATCGGTTCAATAATAACTAAGATATCGGGCAAAACGCATTTTTTATTTTTTGAAGCCCTGGTTTAAGCTATAGATTTTTATTTTTATACAGATCGGTCACAAATATTTTTTTAAATTTCGGTTTTTTGAATCAGCAGGATCGGTTTGTAAATGGCGGAGATATGCTTTAAAAACCGGTTTTTGGAACCGGCAAGTAGTTTAGTTAGCAACAAGTAGTTTAGTTAGCAACAGAAGTAATATAATGAATAACAGTGTTGTTGTTGTTCTTTGTATATGCAGTCAGTTTGTATGTACACACATAAAAAAATAAATAAATATGGAATTGTTGTTGTTTATTTTTTAAAAGCAAAGCCTGCTATGATTGTTTTTTTTTTTTTTCATATTCAAATTTTCGTAGTTTGAAAAAAATTTAGATTTAAATATGTGAAAATATGAAAACATACGTTAAGGTGAAAATTTTATTATTTGTCGGTAATATGGTAATATGATGTCGATAAGATAGTAAGATGGTAAATATGGTGAAGGGTATCAAAGATTCGGCACAGCCGAATCTTTTTTCAATTTCATTTGTTCTAAATTCGGATTAAAATATACAATCAATCCGGATTATAGTGTATGTAATGAATTTGGAAATGACGTTCGGATTACCGAATAATCCGGATAAGAGACATTCGATTTATCGAGTTTATACTGTAATAATATATTGTCATATTAAGAAAATTTTGTTTCTAGTGAAAAATATGCAAAACCATAGAATATTTGTTGTCAAGTATATTAAAATGTTTATTGAATGTAAGCATTTAATTATAAAACTTAAATAAAAACATTGCAATCATGAACACAGTGTTATTCAAATTAATGAAACTTAAGTGGTTTTAAGTTGAGCATAAAAAAATTACATATTTAAACTTTATGTACAATTTTGGTAAAAATTATATTAAAAATCAAACAAAACTATTAATATTTTCAATGTTTAATCGTATTAGTGTTATTTTGGTCATATAAGTAAATAGTATCTGTAGTGTTTTTGGAAAATTTTTGAGCTAAAATTTTCTTTATTGAAAGAAAGATTTAATCAAGTAAATATTCGCCATTATTTTCTTTAACCTTTTGACATTATTTTCAGTAGTTGCATCAAAACTTCTCAGCCTAGTGTAGTCAATTTTTTGGGGGCCATCTAAGATCTATGTGGCCTGGTATTGTCATAATCAGTGCAAGTTTTTATATGCACAAAAAAAGATGAAATATGAGCTTGAAAAAGCACGAAAAATGGTATAATATGCAAAGAAATATGCAAAAATAGCATGAATTTGTATATAAAAATCAATGAATTTATGCACAAATATGCATTTTTTAACTTTCAATCTCTAATAGATTTCAATGTTTATAATAATATAACTATTTTAATTTTAAGTATCATATTTGACGCTGCTAAATTTTTTTCTATACAATATTTACAATGTACTCAAAATACTCACAAAAAAGATTTTTAGAAATCATTTGATTGAACTCCAGAAAATCAGAAAAAAATTTTGTTTTTGTTAAGAAAACTAACTTTTGTATCCATTATAAGCAAATTTATGCAAAGATTTAAAATATAAATATATAATTACATAGAAAATGTAATTCTTTTAAAATATGCAAATGCTTACTTTCCAAGCGAAAAGCTGGAAAAACTTGCCCTGGTCATAATGAATCACAACTCTTTTTCTGTTGAGTTCAAACGTTCGAATGGTAAAGTATAGAATTCAGATCGGCTTGCCAGGTTGTAGCAGCTCATAATAAATAATTCCCCTTCCATTCGCACCAAACACTTAACATAACCTTATTTGCTACACTACACTTAAAATTTTTTTTTTTTATACCCACCATCAAAAAGATGGGGGTATATTGATTTTGTCATTCCGCATGTAACATGTCGAAGGAATCATTTATCCTCACAAAGCATATATATTTTCTGGGTCCTAGTTCGATTCTGAGTCTAGCTATGTCCGTCCGTCTGTCCGTCTGTTGAAAGCAGGATAGGGCTCGAACGGGTGAACATAGGGGGACGAAATTTGGCACAAATATTTATCTTATATAAGGTTTGTTTGGGATTGAAAATGTGCAAAATCGGTTGACAAAAAAAAAAGTTATGTGCTGATATTTCTTCAACAAAAGCATGTACGACAACGAAATGTTGTAAGTATAGTTCGGAGATCAATATAAATTTGAAAACCAAAAATGGGCGTAGTCTGCCCACTTTACCGCCCACCTCCCATATTAGGTGAAAATCAACGAAATTGTGTTCAAATAGTTAAAGGACAAATGTAAACTCGTAAACAAAAAATGGACGTGGTCCGCCCACTTTACTGCCCACTTTACCGCCCCCTCCCATATAACGTAAAATTTAAAAAAGTTGATGGTGGATATATAGATTCGGCCGGAATATAATTCATGCTTGTTTTATAGATGTTGTTGTTTTTTTATACCCACCATCAAAATGATGGGGGGTATATTGATTTTGTCATTCCGTGTGTAACATGTCGAAGGAATCATCTAAGACCCCACAAAGTATATATATTCTGGGTCCTGGTTAGATTCTGAGTCGATCTATCTATGTCCGTCCGTCTGTCCGTCTGTTGAAAGCAGGATAGGGCTCGAACGGAGAAACGTAGGGGGACGAAATTTGGCACAAGTGTTTGCCTTATATAAGGTTTGTTTGGGATTGAAAATGGGCAAAATCGGTCAATAAACAAAAAAGTTATAAGCTAAAAACTAGAAACACAGGGTGTCCATTTTATAGTTTTCTGCCGATATTTCTGCAACAAAAGCATGTAGGACAGCGAAATTTTGTATGTATAGTTAGGTGATCAATACAAATTCGGAAACCAAATCAGGTGAAAATCAACGAAATTGTGTTCAAATAGTTCAAGGACAAATGTAAACTCGGAAACAAAAAATGGGCGTGGTTCACCCACTTTACTTCCCACATTACCGCCCCGTTCCATATAACGCAAAATTTTAAAAAGTTGATGAAGGGTATTTAGATTCGGCCGGGCCGAATATTTGCGCTTGTTTAAATTGTCATGTGGTGTCCCTGAGAAGTTTTGTAGGCCACCTAAAATCGTTTTTCGAATCCAATTAAAAATAAGAATTTAAAAATTTAAATTTGTTTATTTTCAAATTCATTGTTTTTTATTAAGTTTGAATTTAAAATCGAGTTTCTAGGGATTTTTTTATTTTTATTATTATTATTATTTTTTTTTAAGTTTTACTCAAATAATTTTGACTCTTATAAACTTCTTAACCAGTATTAAAAAATGGTATTCTTAGGCTAAATACGTTTAATTATATAGCATTATATTTCATGTATAGCGGTAAGTTATACCACATAAAATAGCTTATTAAATTGTCAAGGGGTCAACATGTATGTTCCTGCACTTTTTCTTAAGCAACGTCAAATACAATAAAAAAAAACAGAATAATAAAATGAACATAAAACCAACATAATTATTGGCTCATTAATTCATTATATGGTTGGCATATACAAATATCAATTGTTCTTCTTAGTAATTGACGACAATATTAATTTTTAAAACACACCCCTACAAAAGCAAAAAAAAAAAAAAAAAAAGGAAGAAAAAAAGTTAAACATACCCGAAAGTGTCACTCAAAAACCACAATTCTTTTTTCTTTGGAATTATTTTTCTGATTCGTTAATAAAATTTTAAGAATGAAACATAATTTTATGAGAAAAAAGTATTAAAATTTGAAAAGGGAATAATAAGGGCATCAATTCATTCAATGAAAAAAATCATGTTATGAAAACCAATACATTTCTATTAATACTCACTCGTACTTTCAACAACCAGCATTCATAAGACAGCCGACATAGTACACAAGCTCATTATTTATGTTGCTGATTATGACGATGAATGCTGAGGACGTTGTATAAAAATAATGATGATCCATAATGAACTGAACCCCACTTCAATAAGATGTAATATCAATTTTCATGTTTGTAGTAGTTTAAAATGTATGGTATGAATGAATAATAATTATCAGTTAATTTTTCTTTTATTTTATTATTTTAGTTTTTCCATCATACATAACTTTTGTTTTCATGACAGTTTTACCATAACTCTAAGAGTAGAAGAAAGAGAGCTTGTTTGATGTTAATTTTATACCTTGCACAACATCTGTATATTATGAAAGTAAAATATAGTAAAATGGTGTTAATTTACACTTGATTATCTAATAGATACAATAATATAAATTTTAATTTTATATATATTTTTTTTTTTTCACAAAGTACTTTCATTTTTAGTTAATTTTTTAAAAAAGTATATATAGCATTACCATTTTTTATAATTATTGACATTTTCTCTAGTCAACCATGACATCTGCTATTGTATGTATGGCGTGTGTATTAAAAATAATGTATCTGTTATAGTATGTTATATAGGAGGACTCTTATGTATGGAATATATATTTTAATGATGTTGGTGTGTTTGGGTGTATATGCGTTTTGTTATATTATTTAACGGCTATAAATTTGTTTAATGTTCGTTTATAAAACGACAAATGAAAAACTGAAATAATTTTATAGACTTTGACATCAAACAAAAAAATTTGTCAACAGTTCTATTAAATGTGTCAGTATGTGACAAATAAACATGTTAAATTAACGATTAGGCAAACACATTTGTGACTTTAATTAAATAAATAATGAAAATTGCACGTAATTATAATTTATTGAATTTACAGCTAAGTTTTTAACACATTAGTTTGAATGTTAGCAAATAATAATAAAAATATCGTTGTATAAGAATTAATAATATCATAGATTTTTTTTTTTAATATTACCATAACTGAGTATTTAATAGGGTATTCACTCGAATATTGTTTGTTCGATTAATCGACAAATGAAAATAAAATAATTGTTCGATTGAATTAAAATCAAGAATTTCGAGTAACACTTTATTCGAGCAAATTATGCCGATTAATCAAATAATTCGAGTAAAAAAATATTTTAAATATTTGCTTTCTTAACTAGTTTTTAGGATGTTATAATTTTTGTTTTCCAAAAAATTTAGCTTAAAAACAATGTTTCAAAATTTGTATAGAATGTTTCGAATCTAAAAATGGTACCATAAATTGGAATTTTATTAAAAAAAAAATTTATTTAGTAAAAAGAACCAAATATATGCCTAAATTACAATACGTAGTTAAAGGAAATTTTTTAATTACAAAAATTAAATAAAAATATAAACGTCAATTTAAAAAATTATAAAGTAAAATTCAAATAATTTTAATAGGTATAAATAGTAAGAAATAAATTGAAGGAAGGTTCTACGAATGAAAGTACATAGTTTATATACCAATAAATGCTCAGTCTGGTGTGATGGTTTGAATGAAATTTGTAATATAGAAGTAATTTGGATTTAAAAGTAAGTTTAGCATGTAAACTCTTTCTTTGTGTTACGAATAGCTGAACCACTTTATCTAAAAAAAAAGGATGATTCAAAGTGCTTTTTATCATTTTCAAAATGCAATAACTCAGAAACTAATAAATATATTTCCGCAATTCTTTATGTAAAATATATACTGAGTGTTTTTTTTACATTTATTATTTTAAATTTACAATAAATTTGTCCATTAAATGGAGAAAAGTGAATAGTTCAAACTAAATGTATATTTGACTAATTTATTATATTTTCTTATATTTTTACACTGATATTGTTAAACATTTTTCCACAAAATTGAACTAAAACATAGTCATGATATCATTGTAAAACAAATAAGAGTAAATTATCTTAAAATTATCATCTTATTGCCTTTTAAATATTGAACATAATTGAACAATGAATTATAAAACATTCCAAAATCTTATACCCAAAATAAATCTGGGTTTAGTAGATCTTCGACACTAAAAAATATTGTGCAAACATTTTTATTATAACTAAAAGCTTCTGTTGTACATAGGTTAGTATGTGCCTAAATTAAAAAGTGAGGTTATGAGACAAAATCGCAAATTATTATTATAAAAACTCATCATTAATTTTAATTTTTATCAAAAGTGTTGATAATTACCTTTAAATGGGCATCATTTTTTTTACAGTGTAAAAACTAGTAATTTTACAGCGTCATAAATGTTACAAAAAGCACTTCAGATTACCCTTAATATAAAATTTGGTTAAAATTGATAGACCAAATTTGTTAGACCTATTTATTTAACTATCAATGAACATATTAAATATAGAGAAACTACGCCATTATCAAAGCAAATGAAACAAATATTCATAAATATTTACGCAAATTTTAATTTTATATTAATTTGGAAAGACTATTTCTTATTTTAAGACATATTTTTGTTTTCTTTTTTGATAAGCATTGAAAAGTCGAGAAAAATTTTAAGGTATAAATTAATCGAACAACTCGAGTAACTTAAAAGATTTATTCGATTATTCGAGTGACTTAAAAACTGCATTTTCGAGTTATTTGATTATTCGATCAATGAAAAAGTCGAGTAAAATTAATACTCTAGTATTTAATTAAACAACACTATCAACATTACCATTTAAGTATTTAGAATTATGAAGATCTGCTACTATTAATATTTTAGTTGCAGTTTCGATCGAGGTGTTATTGTTCAGTTCAACTTCACACATGTTTTTAAAATTTTCCAAACCGTATTTATCACTAGATGCAAAGAGATAATTGGCCATTTTATTAAGATTTGGTGCTTTATTAGTGTAGATATAAAGTAACATTTCTTTTAGAACATTAGGATTAATATCTGTTATAGTGACCAGATTCGATTCACTTTCATTTTATGTTCAAACATTGCTACAAAGACGTCACTTGCTACTAGACCATATATGCCCATGACAAAACTGTAGTTGTGTTAGTAAAAAACAAAAAAAAAAAAAAAAAAAAAAAATGCACTTAAAGAAAAGATGGGTGAATTAAATAAAAAAGTAATCAACGTTAATTAATAAAAAAAAGATATAGTATTTCTTTGGAAAATAACACAAATAATTATTATTGAAACTTTATTGCTAAATTTAAAAAATAAGGAAATAAAAGAATTTTATTTTTATATTCAATATAACAAAATATAATGTAAGTTAGAACCTTATAATATATTTTAAAAAGCTTAATTATAAACATAGGTTGTTAAAACATTTTTCCTTGTCCAGTAATTTGTATCTAATGTGTTAAAAATCGAATACAATATTATAAAATCAATGTTTAAATTGAAAGATTCAAAATAGTTTTAAAACATCATGCTAAGTTTTTTTCAGTGCATTCGAAAAAAATATTAATACACCCATTCAGCATGTGTACTCACTGTCGTCTCAGCGAAGACTAAATGAAAGAGCGTAAGTATATGTGTGAGGCTCTCAGCACAAATGTTCTTTGAATGGGCATCTCTGTACTAGACATTTGTGTCAATGGAATTCATAACCAGTGGTTGCTAAAGTTATATTCGCATGTTTTCCATTTACAAAGAGTTTGACAAGGTTTTTTGAGAAGGTATTTTAATGCAAACATTATAGATGGAACCATCAACTTCAGGTATTTAAGTCTACTTTTATTCAAGTATTTGTAAATTATATTTTATCCTAATATTTTTGTTATTTTTTTGAATATTGTCCTGAAATACACTAATTTCCAATTTTCATGCAATGGAACTCAAAATGTTACAAGATGTTTGTACTGAAAATTTTCCGAAAAATAGTATATATAGTCCACTTTAATATTATGAAAAAAACAATTTTGGGCATATATAGCCCGATTTAGCTAATTAATTTTTTTTTTTATTAATAAAAATCCAGTAGATTTCGTATAAAAAAACAGCTTAAGTGCAGACATTTTCATTGCTTTATCAAACAGTGGGGGAAAATGGAAATAAATCTGTAACTTCTAATTGACTGGCTGGATTTACATGAAATTTCACACAGGCTTAGAAGAGAATAGAAGCAGGATCTCATATATGCTCCAGAAGCGGGGCTATGGGGTTCAAAATATGATTTCAAAGATTTTTACATCACCTTAAAGTTCTTAATAAGTCCTTTAGATAAAATGCTTATATATTATTCGAGATATATACATATGATATTTCAACAAACTCAACTTTTCCACACTCAAAAAAGTTTTAAATTTACTGACTGTAGTTTATTTAAAAAGTTTTCGTTTATGTTGAAAAGTAAAGAAAATTTAGTTATTTCATAAAGAAAATTATTTTTTTAACTTTTTATACACGTTGTTCAAAAAACAAACTACCAAATAAAAGTATTTTTAGTTACAGTTAATATTTTCAGTAATTGACTTGTCCCAAATCAAAACAGAAATACTTATTTATAAATTTATATTCAAAGGCTTTATTGTTAAGAAAATAAATAAAATAAGAAGGTAAAAAACTAAAAAAATAAAAATAATATAATCTGATAAGTAATTTATCTAAATTGTGCTAAATTAATGTTCCTTTGCAGTTGTTGCTTGGCCAGAAATGTTGTTCTGAAGATGGAAATTTGGTGGAAGTTCTCTATATTATTTTAAGAAAGTGGTCTACGAACTACTAAGAACTAAGAAGCTGATATAATGGCTCTTCACAAATTACACATTAGATGAATAACTCATTATTTTAAATCGGCGATGTCATTAGAGGCAACTACTTACTCTATATTATTTACAAGTAAGCATTTCGGAAAGTCATTATTTAAATGTCTTTGCAAGAACTAATTACTTTGAATATATTCAATAACTCATTAATTTCAAAGTATTACAGAAGTCATTATTAGCAAAATGAATAGTAACTAAGTTACATTATCGGTTACAAATAAGTACTGAAATATGGAACAATAAAAAGCAGATATTTTTTAAATTTATTTATTTAAAACATAAATAATTTAAAATATTCAAATTACAGTTATAATTTTTCATGAATGAATTATCATGTATGCATGGATAATGAATTTGTTGACAATAAGCCTGCCTTTCTTCATGTGTTCGACTCCACCAGAGACTCTGGTGTTTATACGATTGATAAAAAAGTAACATTTCCAAAAATCAGATATCAAGTAATTGATTATATATCATGTTAAAAGTAAGTAGTTGCTCATCTACTTTCATGTAATGCATACAGTATGTTGTTATCATTGAAAAGTAACCACATCCGTAACTACATGCCATTACTAAGTTTTTGCTGGGTTAGTAGTAAAAATAACAGAAAAAATAAGTAATTTGTAATGTTTTCTTTAGTTAAAAATCAACATTCAAAAATAATTGAAATTTTTCTTTGATTCAAATGAAATGTAAGTAGTCCGTTTTTTAAATAAAATAATATTTGTTTTTACTGATTTGTGCAGTTGTTGGTCAAGTATTTTCCATATATTTCTTAATATTTTTAACCGATTTTATCACAACTTTTACGGTTAATTAAAATTAATTAAATTGTCTATCTAATAAAGAAAAAGTCGATATTTTTATTAAACGATTTTGAATTGGCAAATTTGCAAAAATTAATAAATAGACGGACGGTAGGACAGGCAAAAAATTCTTTCAAAAAAGTCTTATAATTCCAAAAGTATATAATTTTTTTTACTTCTTGATCAATATAAAAACTAAATCTAAATATTAAAATATTGATATCACCTTTGCCTGAATTAGGTGACATTTTGGACCCATTTAAAAAAATATTATAGAATTCTAAAAATGCATTTTTTACTAACTAATAAATATAAAAAAATGGAACATGATCATAAAAATGTAGATAACAGTTTTTCCTGAATTGAGCGTAATTTTCGACCCATTTATTCCAACAGAAATTGCCATTCAGCCAAAAAACATCTTATAATTATAAACGAATCATTATGTTGTCATCCTGTAATAATAAGAAATAAGCTACAGGGTGTTAAGTTTCACAACTTAGAGTATAAGTTATCTACTAAAGCTAAAAAGATATCTAAGCATGAATTCCTGATTAGTTGCCTCGACGTTATTTAATGTTTCAGCAATAAGTTCTGAAATACATGAAAGCAGATTCATTTTGAAATATTCTAAAATTTTTACTATGTATATTTCAAAATAATATGCTGACAAAAGGAGAAGAACTAATGGACAGGATACAGTAAATAATTCTAATGACGGAAAAAAACGAAGATATGTTATAGTGGGATTTATAATTGCATGACTCTGGGTTGATATAAATTCACAGAAACATAGTTTTACAATAGTGAAGATGCAACTCAATGAGACAGATGTTCTTTTCTTGTGGAGATCTGTACAGCACACGAACTGGCGCACATGAGCGCTATTGGGAAGATTTTCCGTCGGGGTGAGTTGTAAAAAATTGCAAAATTCAATCTACTGCCAAATGAATAAAGCCAAGAATTACATACGGATGGATAAAAAGGAACTGATTCTATTCACGGCAATTGATAACTGTCCAACAGAAGGTGTCGCATACTTAAAGGCCCTAAAAGCAGACAATTAAAAAAGGTACCTATGTATAGAGAGGATATCGAAATATTTTCAAAGCATTTTATAGAATCTTGTTTAGTGTTAACTTATTAAAAAAAATGGACTAATAACTATCTCTGAAATTTAAAAAATATTAATTTAAAATTAATGACCTTTAATATTAAATTTGTTATAAATAAAATCCATAAAAAGGTATAGAATTTTATTAAGTGATATGTTCAAATATACCGATCTGGATTATTAATTTAAATAAAATAGAAAATTAAATCATTTGGGAGTTTCATAATTTCATCAAATACCTTAAAACTTGCTAGACAATAATAGCTATAGATTTATCCTAAAAATTCTCACACAATCTAAACTAAACTAATATAGAACAGTTTATATATTTTTATTCAAAAACTTCAACCAATTCCCAGATCACTTTAAATACACATATAAAATAAATCATAATAAAATTATAATTTCAATACATGTTTTCCTCTAAAGAAGAAAAAAAAAAAAAAGAAACTCCTATAATATTCCAAACAATTTGCAATACCAACAAAAATGACAGCATATAACAATAATAACAACAACAGAGCAATCAAAAACTCATTTCCTGCTAGAAATTTACAAACAACAAGACAAAACTTTAATATGTCGCAAAATAAAAAAAAAGTAAACCCTTTTTTATCTAAAAATGTGGTGGCTGCTCTTAGGAGACATTTAAAAAAAAGTTTATAGAAAAAAAAAAAAAGAACAAGACACAAAAAATTAAAATCAAACATACAATATAAATATATAAATGTCATTAAGTTATTAAGTAGGGAATGGATGTATAGCAAAAGAAATAACTTTAGTAAAAATAAAAAAAAAGACGAGAGAGACAACCATGAAATAAATAAATCAAATAAACCATAAATAAGTTCTACTAGCAAAAATGATGCACAAAATAACAACAACACCAGCAACAAAAGCGACAAGCAACACGAAAAATATAAAAAAAACAGCACAAATCAAAAAGCCACAAGAGTAAAAACCCCAATAGCAGTAAAAAAAATACAAATAGATAGACTTTTAGGTTTTATATACTGGAATACAGTGGGCCATAAGGTGAAATTTTAAAGCGGTATAAGTTTTCTTTTAAGTGTAATGTGTTTCTAAAAATCTTGAGGGAACTTAAACAAAATAATAGAGATTCTAAGAAGTCATCTTTCAGTGAATTATAGCTTCAAAAGTTGCACAATTATTAAAAGAAAACGTCTGTGTTAAAGTAAATCGAACGAATTCGAATCATTTTGTGTTTCTATATTTCCTTAAGGTTTGTCCTTATTAAGTTAAGCCTTTTCTTACTGTTTTTTATAAAATTTTTCTCAGAGTAGCGCCAAATATGAATTTTTTAATTTTTAATTTTTTTTTTATTTTTTTTATTTTTTCTAAAAAGTATTAAAAATAATACTTTTGAAATTGAAATTAAATAGAACCTTGATGATATTTATATGTATATTATAATCATCTAATCAAAATGAAAGCAAACCAAATTAAAAAATAAAAATTTATATTTTTATTTTAAAATCTATTATCTTAAACAAAACTTTTTCCAAAGTAATACCGAACATGATTAAGGAATATTTTCAATGTCCTAGTAAATAAATTTTTGTATTTTGCATTAAGCAATGCAAGCAGTCAAAAGCAGAATACCAAGCGATTGATTTTGACATTTATGTATGAAACAATTACATTTTCGTGACTCATTGTTCGCATAGAAGTGTTTTAGAGAAATCAAAATAAGTTTTTATAGTCTTAGACGGCGAAGGAGGAACAGGCTATAGGATATTTTACTGTAAATAAAACTACGAACATTGCACAGTGGGGTAAAATCGAAATTTTTTGGAAATAAATCTGTAACTTCTGATCGGCTGAATCTATTTGCCGAAATTTGGTACAGGCATAGCAAAGGAGTGTACAATGTTAAGTTTGGAAGGGAGGACCGACCAGACTCCTCAGGGGTGGAGCTAAAGGGGTTCAAAGTTGGATACCTCTGACATGCAAATTTTTTAATCGCTTGCCAAATTTTTGTTTCTTGTCCAATTTCATCATACATTATTGTAGACACTGATAAGACCTACAAAAAACATGCTTACATGTCCTATTTCTCTCTTATAGTTTTTGAGTTATTTGCATTTGAATTTTTAAGTACCTAAATTTACCATGTTCTTGATCCAGTTTTTTTCATATATATCCTAGTATTTCCGACCGATCTAATTTGTTTTTTCTTTAGCTAATTAAAGAACAAAAATATCTATTGAATACAAACAAGCGCGAATATTCGGCCCGGCCGAATCTATATACCCACCATCAACTTTTTCAAATTTTACGTTATATGGGAGGGGGCGGTAAAGTGGGTGGACCACGCCCATTTTTTGTTTCCGAGTTTACATTGGTCCTTGAACTATTTGAACACAATTTCGTTGATTTTTACCTTATATGGGAGGTGGGCGGTAAAGTGGGCGGCCCATTTTTAATTTCCGAGTTGATATCGATCCCCGAACTATACTTACAAATTTCGTTGTCGTACATGCTTTTGTTGCAGAAATATCAGCGGAAAACTATAAAACGGACACCCTGTGCTTCTAGTTTTTAGCCCATAACTATTTTGTTTGTTAACCGATTTTGCCAATTTTTAATCCCAAACAAACCTTACATAAGGCAAATATTTGTGCCAAATTTCGTCCCCCTACGTTGTTCCGTTCGAGCCCTATCCTGCTTTCAAGAATCAGAAAAAGTATAAACTCGATTTTTTTCACTAAGTTACTTTGCTTAGCTGACATAATTCTTCGTTATACAGAAAAAGATTGAAATCAATATCTTTTACAGAATCGAAACTATGCCACATTAAAGTTTATTAAGTCTCGAAAAATTCCAAAAATATTGCAAAATATTACAAAAAAAAAAAAAAAACATGCAAAATTGAGGTACTTAAAAATTCAAATGCAAATAACTCAAAAACTATAAGAGATAAATAGAACATGCAAGCATATTTTTGTAGGTCTTATCAGTGCCTACAATAATGTAAAAAATTGGACGAGAAACAAAAATTTGGCAAGCGATTAAAAAGTTTGCATGTCAGAGGTACCCAACTTTGAGTACCTTTAGCTCCACCCCTGAGGGTCTGGTCGGTCCTCCCTTCCAAACTTAACATTGTATACTACTCTACTATGCCTATACCAAATTTAATTCAAATGCATCCAGCCGATCAGAAGTTACAGATTTATTTCCAAAAAAATTCGATTCTGCCCCACTGTGCATTGGGGTAAAAGGTTTCGAAAATGGCGGTTAATTCATTTTAAGATTTTTTTTGGCAAAATTGTAATGTCTGTCCGTCCGTCTATACATTCGAGGGTCGAAAATGGTGCTTAATTCAGGGAAAGGTAATATCAATACTTTCATAATCACTTTCTATTTTTCCTATTTATTAGTTGGTAAAAAAAATGCATTTTTAGAATTCTCAAAATATTTTTTGGCAGAATTACAATGTCTGTCCGTCCGTCTATACATTTGGTTTAAATGGGTAGAAAATGGCGCTTAATTTAGGGAATGTGATATCAATACTTCAGTATTTAGATTTAATTTTTATATTGGAGATGGAGCATAAAAATAACATATTTTTTTTAATTTTAAAACTTTTTTTTAGAGAATTCTGTCCTTCGGTCTGTCTGTAAGTTAATTTTTGCAAACTTGCCACTTAAAAATCATTTATTTTTTTTACTAAATAAAGATATCGACTTAAAAATTTCTTCATTCAATAGATAATTTTGTTCTTTAATAAATTGTAAATAATATGATAAAATCGGTTGAAAATATTGGAACATACATATATGGAAAAATGTTGGTCAAGCATTTTGCAAACTTGAGATTGATGAAATTTTAAATAAATATATCTCGAAGAATATATAAGAAAAATAGTACAAGCATGTGTTCTAAAGTATTTATTAAAAGCTTTAAGGTAATATAGAAAGCTTAAGTGGATATGGAATCTTGCTTCTAAATTTAAAATGTTAAAGTTCTCTGCTACTCCTATGTAAAATTTCACGTAAATATGGCCATTAGATATTACAGATTTTTTTCGTTTCTTCCCTACTGTTTAATGTTTGATAAAGCAAAGAAAATATCTGTATTTAAGGTGTTTTTTGTATGAAATCTACTGGAGTTTTTTCGAAAAAAAAAAAAAAAAACTTCTCAAATCGGGCTGCACATGCGCACGATTTTTTTTTCACAGTATTAAAGAAGACATTATGTACTATTTTTCAGAAAATTTTCAGAACAAACTTCCTGAAACATTTTAAGTTTCATTCCAAGAAAGTTTGAAAATTTGTGTATTTTAGAACAATTTACAAAAAAAAAAAAAATAACAAAATTTTAGAATTCAGAATCCATTTAAAATTTTTACTTTAAAAGACCTTTTATTTTAAATAAATAAACTGAAAAATAAAGAAAATTAAATTTTTTGCTCTTTTTAAAAAATGTAAAAAAATGTTTAACTTTGATAGCTTCTTATAAGAAAACAGCACAATCTATCTTGAAGATTTAAATTGATGTTTGTATATAATTTTATCAGTTTTTATTAGGTATCTAACTTTATTACAAAAATTAAAATTTCAAAATTTAATTAAGCGATATATTTTACGCCAACGTGCTACGTATTAACGAATAGTCACCAAATTTTAAATATAACTCGTTTATGAGAACACGTTAGCACTTAACTTTCATAAACAAAATGTGTCAGCTGATTTTTTACATTTTGCATAAATCTGATAAAATCAAATGATATTTAAAGATATAGATTTTTATGAATATTTTCTTCAATCTTCTCCACTATGCATACATCGAGAATAAAAATATTGAGAACAAAAAAACTTCAACGACGATGTCAAAAACATACATACTCATACGGAATGGTATGAGTTATACTATAAAAAAAGGATGTTTCTCTCTGATCAATGATGTAGAAACATTTAGTAATACTTTTTCTTTCCATTTGTATGAGTGTCTGTGTTATTGGATGTCTGAAATATGAGTTTGTTTTTATTCGTTTTCCTCTTTTTATTTTTTTGTTTACTTTTTGTGTTACTATGTATTAAAAAGTTAATTAGAATGTAAAATCTTTAGAAGAAAAAAGTCTATTAAAAAGCCACATGGAAATGCTTTTATCAAGTTTTTTTTCTCTAAAGATTATTTACTTAATCGATTTTTACAGTTCTAAGATTATTGTAGTAGAGTGAAGGTCTTAAATAGCACTTAGAAAAATAAACATTAAAAATTAGTTTCTTTATTAAATATTTTTTAGTTATACATTTCTAAAAAAAAAAAAATAATATATTTTATATTTTTATTAATTAAATCTCCCCTGATTTCAATAAATATTTTTTATTTATAACACTTAATTGTAATTCTCCCATATCAAAAACTTTCGTGTAGAATTTAAAAAAAGTTTTACTTTTTTTTTACATGCAGTATATCAAAAAAAGTTTAAATACACCAATTAAAACTTTAAATTATTATACTACTAAATAAAAAAAAAATGTATGAAAAAACTATATTTTCCCCTTGACAAAAATTTAAGTTTTGCTAGAGCAAAATAAAAAAAGTGAATTGTGGCAAATTTTGAACAAAGTATAGAAATGTTATGCCACACTCTATCATGGATTAAAAAAAAATTGTAAATATACTTGAGAAAAAATAATAAAAGAAAAGAAAACTTAATATATTTGAGTAAACAATAGCTTTTACTTTGCTTTTCTTCTCTATTTTCTAATTTAAATTGAAAACTAAGATTTTGACAGAGTGTTGGTTAAAATTAAAAAAAAAATTCACCAGATTCATTTAAAAGTTTTATATCAAACGCATTTAAAATCATCAAAACTCAATTATTACTTGAACTATGAGAAAAAGTTGTTTTCTTTACTTTCTGTTTATTGTTCTTTAAGCTAATGCCATTGTTTTAACGAAATTCATTTAAGAGAATGTGAGTATCACAACTAACAAATTCATTATTATCATGAACATTATCTTCTTAATTATCTAGCAACTAAAGAAACGAATTAGAAGGCAACATTGGAAGCATCATATTTTCATTAGCACCCTCTTAATATTAGCAGGAATATATGACAAGTTGGTATAACTTTTTTTTTGTCGCTGTTGTTTAATTTCAGAAGAACAACAAATTTTCTTGACACTAAATAATCATTTTCATAAAGTTTTGTAAATTTTTTTACATTCTTTAGTTTATTTAGTTTGATATTAGATAGCAGCTGTTTTAGTTATTTGCAAAAAAAAAAACAAGAACGAAACGAAACAAATAATCGAAATGAAATGAAAACTAAAACCTAATTTAAAATTTGTTCACACATTTAGTAACAAAATTTTAACAATGAATAAATGGTATTAAATGTTAAAGTCTTTTAAATCAACAACAATAATAAGGGGGTGTTGAAACTTAATTTATTTGGAAACCATAGTTGATAAATTAGATTACAATTAAAGCAGCAAGCGACAGAAATATATATTTACTGCATTACACTGTGTGACAGTCATTCTAGCACATGAAAAAATGAAACTGGAGACTATACGTAGTAAAACAGCGTACTCAGTTTTTCTCTAGGATATAAAATTTACTCTAAAAAGGACTAAAAAATTTCGAAGGATACACATTTTTAAAAAATGTATAAAATATTAATGAATATTATAACAAATGAAAGCTAAGAATCCCTGCTAGACTAATATATGTATATTATAAAAATGAAGTGTAAGTTTGTTTGTTTGTGCTTCAATCACGTCTAAACGGCATCACCGATTTTCACGAAATTTGACACACAGATACCAATAGCGGTGAGGTTATAGGCCAATTAAAATTTCGATTGGATGTTACGCCCACATTTCACGCTCACTTTCTTAGAACTCAGAAACGACTTTAAATATTTGATATCGTATGAAAAGGGGAGGCGAAGCGCACCGGCCTACCCTCGTATTATAATATTTTGTATTTATATGTTACACCAAAAAACTAAATAAAAAAAACCTTTTGAAAATATTACCTTTTACACCTACTATTTATTTTCGAGTACACATCAGCCTACAAAAATCATTCTCACATGTGAAAAAATCGTTATATGGATTAAACTAGAGATCTTCCATGACAAAGCTGTATAATCAGGTTTGCTCCAATATGTCAATTTTTTCTTCAAAAGGATTTAACATATTCGAAAGACTGACATTTTTAGGAATATTATAATACATATTTACGAAGATTATATTAATTCAATATGGGTGTTAAGCGAAGCTACAAATCTCTGCAATATAATAATGTTTTTTATTTAAATGTTCCGGTACAAAAATTTAAGAAAATATCTATCGGAAACTTTAACCCTGTAATAATAGATTTATTACTTAATTACTCTTTCTGGAACAAAAAGTAGATCTAGAGGCTCCATTACTGTACCATAAATGTAAATGTAACGAATCAACTGACATGTTTGGCTTATGAGAGACTAATCAAATTAGGTCGCCCTACGTTTTTTCATGACAGCTATAATATCAGTGTTGACACCTTTTTATTTTAAAAAATACATTTAATCTCCGTAAAAATAACTTCAAAATTTGTTTGTTGTACATTTTTTTTTTTTTGCAGTTTTCTTTACTAAAAAATTGAAGCAATAATTTAAAATTTTAAATTTTTGTATAAAAGAACAAATTTTGTTTTGTATACAAAACGCAAAAGAAAATAAATAAATCTTGCTACCTTGAAATTTACTGGAAATATGTTTAATTGACATCACTGGTATTGATGTGTACAAAAAAATAACATTTACCTTTTTAAGTAACCACCAATTTACGTTCCACTTACATTTACAGTAGAGTAATGGAGCCTTAACTTTGTCCTGAGTGGATTGTGGTTTGGATTAATTAAGTTTGTTAAGTAAATTAATTAATTTTGATCCGTAGAGTAAAGCGCCGCTGATAAATAAGTACATAAAATGTTTAAATGGATGATTAAGTAAAAATAAAATTAGCAAAAGCAAATAAGATTTTTTTTTTTTTTTTTCATTGTTTTTAAATTTCTAAGCTAAAAGATCAATAAAAGGGTATAGCCTTAAAAAGGCTAAATTGGCAACACTGCTTATAGACAACCTAAGATAAAGACATTAAAAATTTATCAAAATTAATAAAAATTGTATATTATTTCTTTTAATTCATCTTTTATTAGTTAAACTGCGTACTTATATTTTTAATTTTTATTTGATGAATATGAATTTTTATTTAATAATCGATTAAATAATTTATTTAATTTTTTACGAGCTTTTTGCGATACGTTTTGCTATTTCATTTGATGGAACAACTAATTTTTACTTTAAACTCCGCTCTATTAGAAATTTAATATAAAAAGTAATCCTATAACTTTTTAACGCTTTCACTATAATACTCCTTTAGTTAAGCGAAAATAAATATTTTCTGCCTCTCCCCCGGACGTATTCATTCTATTTTTATTTTATCAATGCTTGAAGTTTGAGGGCTTTCACCATATATATACCATAATGAATATTTGCTTTGTATGGGGGGTACCACTCCACTTGCTCCGATAGAAAAAATAAAATATATCATATTTGAATTTAAGGACACATAGGGTAATGCTGTGAAAAATTTAAGCAAATCGGGTCATTAGTTTCTGAGTTAAAAAAAATAGGCGTAACATATCAACAGTGTTGCCACTTTAGCCTTTTTAAGGCTAAATCTAGACTTTTTATTTTGCTTTTAGCCTCGAAATTTTCGTTTTAGCTTCTAGCCTTTTTTCATTCTTAACATAGCTTTAAAAAAGCTAAAAAATTATTAACTTTTTTTTTTTTACAAAATCATCAATTTAAGCATTTTTGTGTATTAACTCGCACAAAAAATCGAAAGTATTTATATTTAACGAAAATGTTTGCCTGCGGCGCTTAGTTCAACAAGAATATTATTATTGTTTTTTTAATAAACTTTATTACCCATAGGAATTATTTATATTATATTTATAAATTTACTAAGATATCCTTAAGAAATACCAAAAACTAATAAAACTATATATTAGCTTTTTTCTGGCTTTATTTTTTGTGATATTTAGCCTTTTCTGACCTTTTTTAAAGTCCAATTCTTTTTTTCTCAAGTCCTGGCAACACTGCATATCAACAACATCCAACATAATCAAATTTCATTTAAATAGCTACAATGATAACATTCAAAATTGAAGAAATATACTATTTTAAAAGGTGTAAAATGTGACACCCAAACGGGAAATAAATTTTCACTTAATTATTATTTTTTTTAGTTTTTATGTGTGTAATTATTTTTTCTATATCTTGCTAAGCATTTTATATTATAAAAATCTTTGAAATCGAACTTGATTATTTGAAACTTTTGCATACTCGACATTCAATTATGACTTCCTGTAGCTTATCTCGTGTTACCACAAAGTGAAATCAAGATAATTTTTCTGAAAGATTAGGTCTTCCTCTACAAATTTCCCATTTCGATTCTATACTACCATTACCCAGCAAAAACTTTTTGGTTTTCGGTAATGACAACTACTTATTAAAGTACTTTCCTGGAAAGTAGGCGTCGTTATTATTTGCCTTCTCTACATTAGATAAATAAGTACTCAATAGTATAATTGCAGAGTAAGTTACAATCACATGGAACAGTTGTCTAGAGCGCAGGATTAGCAACCAGAAGATTGCCGGTTCAACACCATTCTAATGGTAATCGTTTTTTTAACAAAATGTTTTAAAAATATACTTTATGCTAAAACAAGTTTTTTAGCTTTTAATATTAATTGTGAGATGGTGTACTGATTAAGACTTAGTCATTAAAAACGACTAGTTAATAGGGTCCCAAGTTCAAAACTCAATGACGGCAAATTTTTTCGTTTTTTTTTTTTTTATTTTTGTTTAGGTACATATTTTTTAGTATCACTAGAGTCTAAAAATAACTACTAGAATTCATGGACAACTCGAACAAAAATAACTAGTTATTGAGACAAAAAATAAGTAGTTTATTTTTATTTCCAATTATACCTGCTAGCTTACCATGAAAGCAAAGTTTTTGCTGGGTAGTTTAGGAGATACACATTTATTATCAAAATATTTTGTGATTGGCCCCACTGTGGTTCAATAGGATTAATATTACAATTATTTGCTTCATTTCCCATATTATCTGTTATATATAATTCTTCTCCAGGATGTTGCAAAAAGTTGGTCAGTACGTACTTTCTATCGACATTTAGACACCATATTGAAAGAAAAATATCATTAATTTTCTCCACATTTTATAGCGTTCCTAATAGGAAGCTTTTTGCTTTGTGTGTCTTAAGGCCAGTTTTTTTAAACTTTTATGTTAAACGACTTGAATTAAACATTTGCTTGGATTTTTTTCAATTTTCATTTTAAGAAAAAATAATTGCGCAATTATAACAAAATTTAGCTCAGAGTTACTGAGAGTAATAGCAAATATAAACGTGATAGCTAATTTTTGGTTCGTATAATAATAACTAGTTATAAGCCTTAAAACAATTTATTTCGTGCGCAGTCCTTAGTTTCTCTTGATAGTCACTTTCAAGTCAAACAAATATAGAGATTTTCTTTCCATCTTTCTTTTAATTTATGGACTTCATTTCAAATCCACTACTCATCATTTGAGATAGGAAATGAATCAGACCAATTTTTTATATTCTATTTAAGACCAATGGCAAATTATGAATTCCTGTCTGGTCTCATATTCTTACCGTTTCTCATTTGATACTCTCTTCAAAGGGATTAATTGTATTCGGTATATTCCTTGCATGAACATTTCATCGTTTTTAGCTGATTATAATAAATGACATCCTTCTGATCTCACCTTGGCGCCATTGATATTAGCCTTTGGTGTATATATTCCTGATTAGGTTTTTATTATAATATTTTACTATACTTTTTATTCTTCGGATGTATTTTTTCTATAGCAATCTTCTTTCTTCTAAACAAATCTTTTTTTAGTGACAAATATTCAGTTTAATGGAGATTATGCTCGAGATAAAAATTAATGGGTGCCATAAATTTCATCAAACTATTTTCAAATATAGATTTCAAGGCTCAAATGGATAGACTGGTAAACAGATAATTAAAGGCATGTGGAATTCATTGTAGTAGTGTTTCAGGAAATCGCCAACAGTTTTAATTATAATTTTACAAATTTCCCCCCAAATATAGTTTAAGGAATATCTTTCTATTTGCTTTTCCAATATAACTACTACTTCAACGTGCAAAAATTCTTAACCAAACCATCAACTACCGTCAAGGCTGCCACTACAACTTTAATAATAAACTAAAATAAGAAGAAAACCTAGCAGAAAAAAAAAAACTTTGTTAAATAGATTTCAGCCTCTTATGAATATTTTTTTGCTAACATACTTAAGTACATAAAACTTATTCTTCTGGTTGTTTTTCTTTTATTTTGTACGTCTTTAGTTTTATCTGTCTGTCTGTCATTGTTTTTATTGCAACCAAAAAAAAAAAAAAACGTCGGAAAAATATTTAAGAAGTTTTCTTGGCAAAAATATTTTGCGTTGAAGATTAAATTGATTTTGTTGATGTTTTTTTGGCTGACATTATTGTTGTTCTTAAGTTGTGGTGGTAAATTTATTATATTTTTGTTTTTTATTTTGGTTTAAGTTTTAAGTATTCTTACTTTTAGATAGTTTTAACTTTAAGACATTGAGAGGAATGATATAAATGCTTTATTTGTTTGTTTTAAATATAAATATGTTAGTAGTATTGTTTTGCCAAAAAATAAAAATAAAATATATTTGGGATGTTTTAGAGAGGAAATGAATAGACTTAAACAGGAATAAAATCACTTAAATATTTGGTAGTTTTTTGTTTAAAGTTATAGTTTTATAAGCTTTTTTTTAATTTAGTGGTACTATCGTTATTTTGGTACTGTAGATCTATTCATTATGTTTTAGAAATTTATTTATTTTGTTTACAAAATTTTTAGGTTATACAATATATATCCTTTATACACGCAGAGAAATAACATGGTTACGGCATTGTCATTAGAACAACATTATGTTCTGATTGTTAATTTTCATTAATTTTGATAAAACTGTGTTCGTGATAACAGTGTTTTCGTTTATTTTTTTGTTTGTCAAGACTAAGAATAATAACTTCGCAGAATTATATGTGATGTAATAATGTTTTTCGATTTTCTTAGCCTGTGCTATTAAATAGTTTAGTTAAGAAAATACATCTCAGTATTTTCTTGGACAACATATGATATATTTTATAAAAATGAATTAATGAATAATAATTTATCATAATAAAATTAATATGAAACATTTTTTGAGTAATTTTTAAAATGTTTCAATTTTTTTATAATAAAACTAAATCATTTTATGATAAAATTGGGTCATAATTGAGAAAATTTTTTTATAATGTGACAACACCGGATCATACCATAATAAAATTGTTAAATACAATATTAAAAAAAAATCTGAACATAATATGATAAAGTTAGATTGTTTATGACTATAATTTTTATATATATTATTATTTATGACCATAAAAGTTTGACATTAACAACATAGTACAATCATAATATGTTGCTCTTAGATTATAGTCACCGAAAGCATATTTTTCCTCTGCGTGTACATTGTAGTCCTGTATAGAAATGAATATATTTTACGCCTATGTTACAATTTTTACAAATTTTTATTTTGAACATAATTTATATTCAAAATCGTTGAATATTGATTTTTTCATAACAAAAACTTTATTTGAAATAATCATGAGCACCACTTAAAACAAGCTGACATTTACATAATGTTTCCGCTTAACTTCTTAGAATATTATTAACATTTAAAAAATATTATTTAGCTCAACAAAAAACAAAGAAATAATATAATGGAATCATTTATTGTAAACTGAAACGACTTAAAACAATGACTTACCTTGACCAAGAGGGGGAGGATGTTTATGAGTATAATTTCATCAACACCTGCAAATGAAACGTCGAAACAAAAAAATAATAAAAAATCATAATTGGTATTTCATTTGTTTATTCTAATTCATGGTTTCTTTTATTATATTGTGTTAATAAAATCTTAAAATCAAAATATTTATTTCAACAAATTTCTGGGTAAATTTGTTGAAATAAATACCAAACAAATATTAAATACCAAACAAATATTTCTCTTTAAAGCTTCTTAAATAAATACAATTGAGAAAATATAACAAAATTTACTTTTGGCTTAAGATTGGAAAATTTTATTTCTTTAATTTTGTTTCTGTGTTTCCGTTTTGTCTTTAGGAAAACCTTAATGTGTATAAAAATCCTTGAAAAAAACTCAATTTCTAAATCTTATTGTAAATGGCAGCAAAATCTGTAACAATTTTAATGTGCTTCCCTTTTTTGTTCTCTCTTTTGGCCATAACAATAATAAACCTAATAAAAAATTATGATACAATGGATAATATTGATAATCTTATATGATGCGCAAAAAAAAAAAAAAAAAAAAGCTGAAATAAAATCAAAATCATATCACACACATCCCGCTTATTTTAAGCGTACTTTTCCATTATTATTTTTTTGTCTGCCAAGTAGGGAGTCATTTTGCTTTCAATGTATTTTTTTCTTATTGTCTGTCTGCATGCGTATAATTTGCCAAAAGAAAAAAAAAATTGTTTAAGACAAAAGATGGCAAAAAGTTTTTGCGTTAAAATAATAAGTGTTTAACATAAATGCTACATAATCATTTTGTATGGTTTGTATTTTTTTTTTTTTCTCAAGTTTTATGATAAAAAGCTAATCATCATTGAAAAGAATTATAATGACGAAGATATTTTACACTCAAGAAAATTCTTAAAGTTATGAATATATGTAAATCTAATATGAAAATTTCAACAAAAAATACTCAAAGAAAATGTTACCAGAAAATTGCCGCTACCTTATTTAAATACATAACCTTTCTTTAGAAATATCAAAATAACGTTCGTCTAGTGTAAATAACATATAGAGAATATTACGAAATCTCTGGAATTGTCTTTCCTTTAAAACGATCTCTCAAAAATATAGAAACTTGAAATGGTTAGATATAGTCCAGACAAAGTCTATAAAAAGATTCCTAGAATGTATTCCGTTTGCCGATTCGTGCTTTGAAATTTTAGAAAATATAGACTAAAGTCAAAACTTTCATATAAAAGGAATCAAATTCGGGAGGGTGTGTACCTTGACCACTTGAGTAATTCAGCTTGTTTTTTATTTTAAAGTCATCTCTGTGAAGATACCTTTCAGAAAATTATAAAACTATTATATGTTGTTAAAGAAAATTTTGTTTTAGAGAAAAAAAAAAAAAAACTGTAGACAATTTTTCGGCCAAAAAAGCATAAAATGTTTTCATTTTTGCAATTTTCAAATTTAAAATGGTTTATTTTTGGACTCGGTAAAATTATTGACTTCAAATTTCTTTAATTCAATAAATAAATAAATAATTTCTTTAAATAGTTGAAAAAAATCTGATAAAATCGGTCGGAAATACTAGGATATATACAGTTACGGATAAAAAAATAGGGTCAAGCATAATTATTTGAAATATTTTGAGTTTTCGACAAAATTTTATGCAAAACAATAATACTTTTAATGCCAAATCATTGCGAATATATTGGGTTATAAACCTAAATAAAAATTATATCCTTTAACATTATCCCGAAAACGGTACATCATCTCAAGCTCAAATAGTCCTTTTTCACTGTGGACAAAAAATAGGGTCAGCAGTAATTTTGGTGAAATTTTTAAAATTTTTGGAAAAAATTTTATGAAACTTTACTTTTTTAAATCTCGATAATGATATTTAAAATAAAATACTGAAAAAATTAGAATCATCTATGATCTTCAATTCCGAGAACTGTTCGTAATACTTTAAAAATATGGGTAAAATCGAAGGTTCCAACAAAAGATAACTACCTAAATCGACCACTATAGTTAAATTATTTCATTTTCAAGTAAATGGCAGAACTTTATATCAATTAAAAAAGATTAAGTGCAAAAAAAGTTCTTCGGAAACGGAAAATCATTCAAAAAATTTACCAAGTCTGAAAGTTTTAATTCTATTACTTCGGTTGAAAATCTACTTGGAACACAAATTTGTTCTGGGAACATAAGAAAACAATTGTAGGAAACATTATTTCTTCGGAAGAACATTCTAGATTTCCTTGATGCTGAGATATCGACCTGGCAATTTGAAATGGTAGTAACCCTCTCCGATATATTAAAAACACCATTATGCTTAATTGTACATGGGGTATTAAATGTTTCCAAATCTGTATTATTTGGACCCATGCGAAAGTTTTACTACCAAATTTAACATTTATATTCTTCTATAAAATAAATACTTCTTTTTTTTTTAGAGGATAATACGCAATTTTTATACTTTTGGGTACATGAGGATACTATTTCAGGCCTTTCCCGGTATGTGTTATAAGACTGGTGCTTTTCACAATGGTACTCAGAAGAAATTTAAATTCCTACAGAATTTTGAATCGACTTATTGGCATTAAAAGTCGAGGACTTGATAACAAATGTTGGTGATTTTCTGTTCTTAAAGAACTTTTTTTACATTAAATCGTTTTAAATTGTCTGTAACTACTGCCTTTTAATTGAAAACAGAATTATTTAACTATAATTATCGATTTCAGTACTTATCCTTTGATGGGTCCATCGATTTTACCCATACTTTAAAAGTTCCAAATCTATAGATCCTTACTGAAACGAATAGTTTAGAAAGATGGAAATAATCGAAGATTCTCATCTTTTTCAGTTTTTTATTTTTAATATCGTTATCGAGATTTAAAAAAAGTAAAGTTTCATAAAAATTTTACAAAAATTTAACGAATTTTAACAAAATTAATGCTGCCTTTTTTATTTTGTATTGATTTATAACCCAATATATTCGCAATGATTTGGCATTAAAAGTTTTATTGTTTTGCATAAAATTTTGTCGAAAGCTCAAAAAGATTCAAATATTTGTTTGTCCGTAACTGTATGAAAAAAAAACTGGACAAAGAACATGCAAAATTGAGGTACTTAAAAATTAAAACGCAATTAACCCAATATATATATATTTGAATCGGACGAGAAACAAAAATTGGCAAGCAATTAAAAATAAGGTACCCTACTTTGAGCTCCGGCCCTCAGGGGTCTGCTGGGTCTACTTCCAAACCTAACGTTGTACACTCCTCTTATACAAAATGTCATGCAAATCCAACTAGCCGATCAGAAGTTACCGATTTATTTTCAAAAATGTTCCTAATCAATTTTATATTATAGACCAGAACCTCAGAAAACTTATATAAAAATTTGCTGGGAAATCATAGCTGCTGTGATCGAGAATGTGCTATTCACTACTGTATTGCCATCATAGTCAACAACTCAACAATTAGGTCCATAAATCGAATTTCCCATGGATCTTGATTTTGCAAAAAACCATGACCACATCAGTCTATAACGATTTATTGGAAAGTGCGACTCAGAAACCCCTACAAAAAAAAAAAAAAAAAAAAAAAAAAATGAAACTAAATGTTTTTCTCCACTTTTCACGAAGCGCCGACTTGTTAGACGACTCTAATTTTATGTGTGTTTCGACGAAAAATTCACTGAGTTCTCTTTTATACGGTCAAACGTCAAAAGGTAGATTTGTTAGGGCCTCCGCGAATTCGAGAAATGTAAGTAATAATTTTAATAATAAATTTGTATTATTTGTATTTACAACACATTATTGCCTTGATAATTCCACATCAGTGATTGAATAACAAGTAATAGTTTCGCAAATATTGTCTAAACAATATGGCTGCCAAAGATCACCAATATTGACCCAATGGTTTTGAAAACTACTTATTGCTGTAATGCTTCTACGTTTTTTTTTTTTTTTAATAAAGAAAATCGTATCTTTTAAACAAAATTTTGTTTTCTACAATAATAAAATATTTGCTTTTAAAATCAAATCATAATATGCTATAGTAGGAGCACAAAAAAATAATTTATATGTTATAACATCGCATCATAAATTTGGGTTGTATTATGATTATTTGGAATAACACTACGATTTTTATTTGTTTGATTGAATGTGTACCTTGTTAATTTAACTAGAAAAATAAAAAACATAGTATTAACCCAAATAATCATAATATAATATAATATAAATATAATAATGTAAATTTTTCAAGCGTTGTTATAATATATTTATATTATATTGTTCCGGGCTTATAGTAAATATTATTTAAATATATAAACAAAATATTCCGTTTTAGGTGAAACATGCTAAAATATACACTTACAAATCTATGCCAAAATGCTTTATTTTTTCTCAAACGAATAAATATAAACTCAGACCCAACTGCCTTTGTAGTCTAATTTAAATAAATTTAAATATGAGTGTAATATTTTAAAACTATTTTTTATTATTATTATTTAATATTTTTTTTAAGAACATAACCGTAATATTTGTAAAACAAATTTCAATTAGCAAACTTAAAAAGAAACGATTATTGAGTAGTTTTTCTTCCGTTCTTTTATAGACTTAAAACTTTACTAAAAAAGTTTTAATTTTAAAATATGATATCATTCTAACAACTTTAAAACCATTTGCTTTAAAAACATTATAAAATTACAGAAAACAAAGAAGAACGCAGAAACTGAAACAAAAACTATTCATTATTTATAAAAAACAAAGACTTAAGCTGGTGAAACATTAAAGGCAGCAGCAACAGTAGCCATCCTAGAAGTACTTACTCGTACTACTCATCATACGGGTAAATGTGTTCATAGCCTAGTAATTCTTTTTTTTTTTTTTTTTTTTTTTTTTTTCTATAAAACACTTTAATGTAAACTTTTTAATTTAGATAAAATGAAAAAGCCATAGAAAAAATTTTTTTCTTCTTTCCTCTTATTTAGAAAAAAAATATACTCGTAAATAAAATAAAATCCATTTAACAAAAAACAAGAAAAATTGGTATACAAAAATCTACAAGCGAGACTTTGAAACTTTATACTATATTTGTTAAAAAAAAAATAAAAAGAGATGTTACTTTAAAAGGAAATCATGGTCAAAAGGACAAAAACAAAAAGAGTTGGAAAAATAGTATCATGTAGATGAACTAAAACAAAGTTAAAACAAAATAGATATACTATGCAAGTACTAATTCATATGTACTTTCATTTGTATATGAATTTATACATATGTATGTGAAATATGTTGTAGTATAAAAAAAAAAAAATAACTTTTATGTGGCATATAATTTAATACCAATGTGTTGATGTACACACATTTATATTTGTTTTATATGAAAGCACTTTTATTTAACAAAACACTTTACAAATGCCTTCACAAAAAAGTGCAACAAAAATTCATGTTTCTATACACAATACATACCGAAAATTTTACTTATGCATAAAAATATGTTGTACTCTAACAATTTATTTGAAATCACCGAGGGTGGAGGCAAAAGTTTAAGAATACTAGCTTATAGGGTACCTACGATAGAAAAATTTTCATCTTAAAGCTTTCGATAAGACCTATGCTTGCAAGTGTTATTTATTTCCTATAGTTTTCAAGTTATATCCATTTGAAATTTCAACTATATTTTATTTAAATATTCACATAAGAAACAACAATTTGGAAAGTGATGAAAAATTATCTATGTATATCAGAGGTACCCTATTTTGAGTCCTCCATCTAAACTTAAAATTCCTCTTCTATGCCTGTGTGAAATTTTATGTAACATTCGATTATTTTTTTTTTTTTTTTTTTTTTTTTTTTTTTGAGCGAGAATTTTTATGTCCGTCCGCCCGTATGTTTGATAATTTTTGAAAATTTTCAAGATCGTTTATTTATGGACTTAATAAAGATATCGACTTCAAATTAAACTTACTTGATAGATAATTTGGTTCTTTTAACTAATTACAAAAATACAAAAACAGTTGATATTTTCTACCTAAATACGCATAAAACTTGATCTTGTAATTTCAAATGCATAAAACTCGAAAAAGTATTTTAAACATCTTTAAAATTGGTTATAGAACATATATTTGAATGACAGAGATACCCTACATTGATCAGTTATGGCTGCGCACCTGTGACGTATGTAGGGTCCTCCTTCCAAACTTAATATTTTACTCTCCTTTTTTATCTGGGTTCAAATTCACTGAATAATTATAGAAGGAAACATTGTAAAAGTTTTTTGGACACTCGGCTGAATGAAATGCATTTTCTTCATCAGCACTCTTCTCAAAAGCAAATTTTATGAGCAATTTCAAAACTATTTTATACAAATATAAACAATCTTTTAAATTTGTATGTAAATTTTTATAATTCAAAAATTGATCAGGGTTGAATCGCAATAGAAAATCGGGTCATAAGATATTTTCTAATCTTAATTTAATAAAAACTTATCGCAACATTACCAAATATTTAAATGCATAAAGCAAAAGCTCCGATCATAATATGAATAGTTGGATTATTATATGATTATAGTATTAAAATTTATTATTACTTACGACCATATAGTTCAATCATAATATGTTGCTCTTCGATTATAGTTACCGCAACCGTATTTTATTTTTATGCATGTATCTGGGATAATAAATTCAGTACAATTGTAAATTTTCAGTACAATTTCATATTCAAAACTATAGTAGTACTTCGGTGATTGAATTAGTGCAATTATAAACTTTTTTCTAAATACAATTTTTAATTGATTTGATATAAAACTCAGAAAACTCAAAGGAAATTTTCCAAAGATATTCAGATCAAGAAATATTGTAAAGTTTTGGAGAGAATAAGTTCTTAACATTTTGTTCAATTACGGCACAAAAATTACAATTTTATATTAAATTTAGTACAATACTAAAAAAATCACATTTAACATTTTATTAAGTTACAATTATATTTTTACAATTATTTTGTAATTTCTTTTCCAAATATTATAGTTTATATGCTTAAAGCTACCAGATAGGTATTGTTTTTTTTTTTTTTTTTTATTCTGACATTTAATAACAGTATGTATGACTTCACATTTCCAAAATAGAATGAGGAACATATACTCTTACTATCGTCTGAAATAATTTGTTAGTAACCATTTCAATATTTTCATTGGGCAGAGTTCAGAGGCAACTCGAATTTAAATAAAGAAGAACTAAACTCAGTATTTTCTTATTGTTCATTAAATGATCTTGTTACTCTTTAATCGTTTCTATACACAGTAAAAGAGATACCCGAGTTCGTTAACCAGCGCCTGAAAGATCATCCTTTCAACATAAGCCACTTTCTAGTAATTTTGTCCTCTGCTTGACTACAGTCTATGATAGCTCAGGCCCTGAAGTAGTTCCAAATTTTAATAAAATATTTTTGTTAACTTCAAAATTTTCTAGACAACCTTCTTATTACGATTTCATAAATTTATAAAATCCATCAAGCAAGTGATGTTTTCAATAAAACAATATTTTTTGGAATGAAAATATTGTTACATATGGACGAGGTAATTTAAAAGGCCAATGTACAAGTTTTTATATTTTTTGTTTTGAAATTGAATTTTATGTTTCATAAATATTATAAATTAAAAAATTTAAACTAAATTAAAGCAATTTGCTTTAAAAAATCAAATAAATTCAATAGAAATATAAATAAAACAAATATAAGCGCTTGAGGTAAATAAATAATTGAAAAAAATATACAGTTTTAGTCAGAGTAATTCTAAAAAAAACGAATACAAACAATAACTGCAAAAAAATCTACTTCAATTTCATAATACTGCGAAAACTTTAAAGATTTCACAACAGATTATTCCATGTAATTTTTTTTAGAACAAACCTCAAGATAACTTTTCTATAGAAAGAAAGAAAATTCACTTATAATCCCATGATAAGATAAATGTCTTCTTCTTATTTATAGGAAAATGCATTTTCTTCTATATTTATTTACTAAATTTTCTTAGCATATGTGTAATTTTCTATCTTATATATTATTATTTTCATTGAATTTTGTATTTACTTATATTTATCCAAAATTATAAACTTCGCCCAACGTGGGGCTCGAACCCACGACCCTGAGATTAAGAGTCTCATGCTCTACCGACTGAGCTAGCCGGGCATATAACTGCTGATAACAAGCTGTCAGTAATAAACACATTAACAACAATAAAATCGTTTAAACTAAAAATAGAAATCAGTAGCGATTTGTTTGTGTATTTGCTGACCGAGAACGTGCTACGATCACACCTGTTATATCATTAGCACATGTGTTCTCTAGCATAAGCATAAATGTGAATAAATGAACATGAATAGCATGAGTATTTTTGGTAACTATTTATAGATTTCTATTTTAGAACAAAAAAAAAAACTATTTTTGAGATACATAATTAAAATATGAAAAGAATTTAAATTATTTGTGAAAAAATATTTGGGATTCTGATAAAAATAAGTATAAATAATTTAAATGTATTTTAGCCATACATATGTACATGCATACATGTGGCTTTATATTTATGTTTTTATTTATGAAATTATAAATTCATTGTCGTGCAAAAATGTTTTTATAATTCCTTAAAATACGTTTTTAGTAACTCTATATTAAACTAAAAATTTTGATTTTAATTGTTTTATTTAGAAAATCTTTTATTAAATTTTTTTAAGGCATAAAATGTATACTCGCCCAACGTGGGGCTCGAACCCACGACCCTGAGATTAAGAGTCTCATGCTCTACCGACTGAGCTAGCCGGGCATGTTCTTGTTTTGATCGATATAAACATTCTCAATTTTTTTAATAATACCTTTCATCAGGGTTATTGATGGACCAAGGTTCGAACCTCTTTGTGTTTAAATTGTTATACAAGTTTTAAGAGAGAACATATTTTATGTATATTTCTTTTTTATTTTTTAAAAATAATTAATGTAAAGTTCATTTTTTTTTTATCTCATAGGATTAAGTATATCTTTAGTTTTGAACACAATATTACTGATTTTCGTTCCATTTGTTTGTATGATTTCTATAATATCTTAACCAAATGAGACTTATTTTGAAACTAAAACAACAATTTTTTAATCACGATCTGTAATTAACATGCCCGGCTAGCTCAGTCGGTAGAGCATGAGACTCTTAATCTCAGGGTCGTGGGTTCGAGCCCCACGTTGGGCGCTGAATCAAATTTTTAGTCAAATTGAAAGCTAAACAATTTTAATAAGATCATTATTGGTGTAATATTGGTAGATGATATAGAGGGCTTTCAATATATAGAAAGAAAATTATCGAACGGACGGACCATATGTATATATATAAGTTAGTTAGGAAATATCCTTCTAATTAAATTAATTAAAAATATACATGTTGTGAAAACATATTCTACGATTCTGAAATGGAAAAATATGTTATGAAAATGGTTTAAAATTTTCACCATTTGGAAAAAAAATTTAAAATTTATTCGGATTTAGAAGACAAAAGCATTCAAAGATTTTGCAACTGTCAGAAATTGTAAAAAATAATTTTAAAAATTAAAAATTTATAACATTTATTGATGGATTATAAAGTTATTTTTATTTTATAATTCTCGTATTCTATTTTTTATATATATATTTTTTTAATAATATTAGTGAAATTTATTACTTCATTTATAAGACTATTAATATCAGCGTCGTGGGTTCGAGCCCCACGTTGGGCGAGTTATTTATTTTTTTCAAATAAGCTACTACTAAATACCTTTTAAATCATATACTTACTCCTATTATATATTAACCCAAATTAAAATGATTTATAGAAAATTAAACCTTTTCTTTTCTTAAGTTAAATATTATAAATCACGTTATTTAAACAATCTTCTTAAGTTAAAATAAATAAAACAACACTTAAGTAAAAGACATTTTATACATATATAGTATATTCATTCATGGCTCTTTTCATTTTTAATATAATTAATTATAAGAAATATATTTAAACTGCCTTAAATGTTTTCGACATTTATTTTTCTTTTAAGGTATATTTGTTTATTTTTTAGTGTGTATGTGTGTGTTTTGTTTTCTTGTGCTTTTTCCACCAAAAAGTTACTTATCGCCGTAAATAACTTAAAGCGAACTCTTAATAAACAATAGTTGAAAAATGTTTTTAAATGTTAATCAAGCACAAAGTAGTTAATTAGTTTTTAAGTCTCGCGTGGATAAATATTGATTTATGGCAACAAACTCCCAAAGAAAACAGTGAAAAAATAAAAAACAACAACAACGAATGAAAATCTAAAGAAAACAAAATGAAATAAAATTCAATACACATTTAATGTCGTAAAATTTATACTACAGAGATACTCGCTTACACCACCACTCAACTCAAAGTTATTTAAGGAGTGTTAGAAATGGTGTTACACTACTGCAGTTTTTTATTAGAAAACCAAAAAGAAAAACAAAACATCAATGAACACTTTCTGTTTGGAAAAGACAAAGAAACATGCACCATAAATCAAATGTTTTTAAGGTTTTTTTCTTTCATTTATTTGTATATATTTCTTTTTTTTCTAGTGTTAAGAAACGTCTGTTAAGGCGATAATGTAAAAAAATAAAACTTGCAAGAAAAACGGAAGTTAAGGGTTTGGTCTAATGAAATAAGATTAACAGTAATTTGTATTAATTTTTATTTAAAGTTGTATTTTAGTTTTCGAAGAAAAAAAAATATAAATATTCTTTAAATCGTTAAAGCCAATGATAATTGATATCGGCGCTTAGATGTGTTTTTGAATACGGGTGAGGTTTAATTGAGTTGAGGTGCATGGATGGCGGGTAGACAAATTAATATTTTAATGTGAAATTAGCACGCATATTAATAGAAATTATGGTAAATAATATAGAGTAGAGGGGATGGTTATGAAGATGATTAATAAAATATTAATCGCCCAACGTGGGGCTCGAACCCACGACCCTGAGATTAAGAGTCTCATGTTCTACCGACTGAGCTAGCCGGGCTTATAAGGATAAAATTAATTAAATTTTAATACAAAAATTAAAAAAAATAAAGTCAGATTCAATTTTTTTATTCATTTAAATTTTTAAATTTTGTTTAATTATACCCCACACCACCATAGGTGGATTGGGTATAATGCGTTTGTGCTGATGTTTGTAACGCACAAAAAAAATTATCGGAACCCCTCCTTAAAGTATACCGTTCGACTCAGAATCACTTTCTGAGTCGATTTAACGATGCCTGCCCGTCCTTTTGAAATTAGTTATGATCGGTCCTTTATTTCACCTAGCCCCCATACAAATGTCCTCTCGGAATAGGGATTAAACGATCATAAATGCCTTAAATATAGCCTATTATTGACCATAGCTCCCATATAAATCCCCTCTTCCGAAAATCACTTAAACGTGCATAAATTCCATACAAATGACAGTGTGAAGTTAATATTTAACACAAATAAGTTTTATATAAATGGAAACAATATCGCTAAATTTTATGAGAATCGGTCCATAATTTACCATAGCTCCCATATAAACCCACTTCCGGGCATAAAATTAAAAAAAGTTAGTATCAATGCATTGTTCTGTATTTGTATAATTTATTTTACATTGATTAAAAGTGATACCCTACAGGTCTAGGGTATCATATGGTCGGTATTGACCGACTATAGTTTCTCTTTCGTTTTAAATTAAGAAGGTGTAAATACCACTTCCTTTGATTCCTTCCTATTTATAAAGATCCATCCTCGTAACTAGAGGAAAACAAAGTTTTTATATACTATATTCAAACATATTCCGCAATCATAATTAAGATCGCAATGAATACGGATATTTTTTGTCAAATGTATTTTTTTGTGATAAAAAAATAAAGAATCCGAGTTGTAAATATTTAAAAATATAACATTTATTATTATTATTCTTTTTTTATTTAATTTAAATGAATTAATAAGTTAACATAAGTTCTTCATTAAAATATATAATGAAACATTTCAAAAATCAGAGGTTGATAATAGTTTGATATCGGTTACGCAAATCAAGCTTGTTGGAGTAGACCTAAAGAATTATTTCTAACAAAAGCCTTAAGATTTTGTGAGAATAATTTTCTTATCAAGATCCATAATTGATATAAAGATAGCGGACAAGTCTGGGAGGAGTGGCAGACTATAAACTATATTTCAATTGTAGTATAGCGAAAGACATAAATAAAGAAATCTTCAATGTACAAATCTATAGGAAAAAATTTAAATTCGTGAACTGAAATGTTAATACAGTTTATTATCATGGCATGTTTTCTTCTTAAGATAATTGTATTTCAGTTTGCAAAAACTTAATTTCAAATTCATACTTTTTTAGTTTTATTTTTTGATTTTTAAAAGGGAACAAAATCAAAAGTTCATACGTTCAATAACACTGGTCGACAAAAAAAAATCCTCCCCATAGACGAATAGTTGGACTTGATGTATTTTGATGTGCTAAACACGAATCTGCATTCAGTTTTTTTCCATCAGGTAAAAATATCTTCAAATCATCCAAACTTAATTTTTTTATTTTCTCAATAGTTTCCAAGTTATTTTGAAATAAGTGCACAAAAAAAATCATTTTCATGCAAAATTTTAGATTTTCTTGTTACCAAAATTTCTTTTTATAAATTAAAACATCAAAAGCTGATTCTTATTTAGCACGTGAAGTTCCATCTAATCCACCTATTTTTTACTTAAGAAAAAAAAAAAAAAAATTATTTTTTGCATGGGTATCCTAACTTAACTGTGAATCCAATCAAAATTAGTGTATCAATTTTTATGGTATATGGCTTTATTTACTCGTAGTTTTGCCAGCTTTCAGATAAAGATGATAAAATTAAAAATTTTTGACGATTTCACTTTTAGTAAAAAAAGAAATCTTTAATTTAGCATGAGCAAATTTTTTTCGGACACTTATTTCAATTTCTCCAAAACTATTGAGCGAATAAAAATTTGTTAGTAGAACAACTTCAAGCCAGTTTTATTTCACATATTTTGGTGTATTATTTATATAAATCGTGCATACCGTTCTAGAGTTATAGTGAAATATACTCGAGCAATCGGCTTATTTAGGGCTCAAAATTAGACACGTCCATAAAAAAAAATGTCGACCTGATGGGAGAAAACTGAAAGCAGATTCGAGTTTAGCATGCAGAATTCCATCTAGTCCACATATTTTTTTTGAAGGAGCACAAAAAAAATTTATTGTTGGCCAGTGTAATTGATGTAATTGATTTTGGTGAGAGGTGCAAATTTAATAAGCTGTTAGTTGAATGAATTATTTTCTAACATATTTGATGATTGATTTTATTTTTTGATTTTGAGATATAAAAAAAATAATGTCTGTCCGACCGTCTTATAAAAATTATATATACAATACCAACTTTGACCGTTTTAGTTTAAAAGCATTCAATATGGTCTATTAAACGATTTATCAAAGATACAAACTATTCCAATTACTTTTTAAATGTATCAACTAATTTTCTAATATTTTTTATCTATCTATCTATATATATATATAAAAATTAATGTGTGTTTGTTTGTATGTATGTATGTTTGTTTGAAGTCTATAGCCGCCTAAACGGCTAAACCGATTTTCTTGAATTTTTCACAGTGTGTTCCTATATACCTGGAAGGAAAAATAGGCCACTTTTTATTTTGAAATTCCATGTGCCACGCCCACTTACTAAATAACTATTAAAAGTAGTATATCTCGGAAATTGGTAATACTAGAGTCCTCAAATTTTGCACGAACAACTTTGATACCCATATGAACATTCTGGAAAAAAATAGGCGAACTACAATAGGGGGTGTGGCACATCCCACGCCTAATATTGCTTGCCAATACCAAATGCCGTAAATTTAGGAAAATATTACAGTTACATTTCCCAAATTTTGTACAATAAACTTAAGTGTCAATGCGAACATTTTCTGCAAAAATGGGCGGAAAAGAAATAGTGGGCGTGTCATCTATCACATAAAGTTAATACTAAAATTTTTATATCTGGGAAACTATAAAAGTTAGAGAGCTCAAATTTTGTACGACTAGCATTAGCTTCAATATGAATATTTTGGACAAAAATTGGTACACTAGCAATAGTGGGCGTGGCACCTCCCATATAAAGAAAATATATTTAATATCATATCTGAGAAAATATAACAGTTAGAGTTCTAAAATTTTGTCGGAGTCACTTTGGTATCAATATTAATATTTAAGAAAAATATGGGCGGACTAGAAGTAGGCGGCATGGTAGTTGGAGTTGGAATGCTCAAATTTTGCACAAAGAATTTTAACATCCATAAAAACATTTGTCTAATAAATTAGCGGATTATGGGGGTATGATCCCTCCCATCAAAATTAAATACAAAAATTAGTATATATGGGAAACTATTAGAGCTTGAATTTTCAAATTTTTCACGGGAAACATCTATTTATCTATCTATCTATCTATCTATCTATCTATCTATCTATCTATCTATCTATCTATCTATCTATCTATCTATCTATCTATCTATCTATCTATCTATCTATCTATCTATCTATCTATCTATCTATCTATCTATCTATCTATCTATCTATCTATCTATCTATCTATCTATCTATCTATCTATCTATCTATCTATCTATCTATCTATCTATCTATCTATCTATCTATCTATCTATCTATCTATCTATCTATCTATCTATCTATCTATCTATCTATCTATCTATCTATCTATCTATCTATCTATCTATCTATCTATCTATCTATCTATCTATCTATCTATCTATCTATCTATCTATCTATCTATCTATCTATCTATCTATCTATCTATCTATCTATCTATCTATCTATCTATCTATCTATCTATCTATCTATCTATCTATCTATCTATCTATCTATCTATCTATCTATCTATCTATCTATCTATCTATCTATCTATCTATCTATCTATCTATCTATCTATCTATCTATCTATCTATCTATCTATCTATCTATCTATCTATCTATCTATCTATCTATCTATCTATCTATCTATCTATCTATCTATCTATCTATCTATCTATCTATCTATCTATCTATCTATCTATCTATCTATCTATCTATCTATCTATCTATCTATCTATCTATCTATCTATCTATCTATCTATCTATCTATCTATCTATCTATCTATCTATCTATCTATCTATCTATCTATCTATCTATCTATCTATCTATCTATCTATCTATCTATCTATCTATCTATCTATCTATCTATCTATCTATCTATCTATCTATCTATCTATCTATCTATCTATCTATCTATCTATCTATCTATCTATCTATCTATCTATCTATCTATCTATCTATCTATCTATCTATCTATCTATCTATCTATCTATCTATCTATCTATCTATCTATCTATCTATCTATCTATCTATCTATCTATCTATCTATCTATCTATCTATCTATCTATCTATCTATCTATCTATCTATCTATCTATCTATCTATCTATCTATCTATCTATCTATCTATCTATCTATCTATCTATCTATCTATCTATCTATCTATCTATCTATCTATCTATCTATCTATCTATCTATCTATCTATCTATCTATCTATCTATCTATCTATCTATCTATCTATCTATCTATCTATCTATCTATCTATCTATCTATCTATCTATCTATCTATCTATCTATCTATCTATCTATCTATCTATCTATCTATCTATCTATCTATCTATCTATCTATCTATCTATCTATCTATCTATCTATCTATCTATCTATCTATCTATCTATCTATCTATCTATCTATCTATCTATCTATCTATCTATCTATCTATCTATCTATCTATCTATCTATCTATCTATCTATCTATCTATCTATCTATCTATCTATCTATCTATCTATCTATCTATCTATCTATCTATCTATCTATCTATCTATCTATCTATCTATCTATCTATCTATCTATCTATCTATCTATCTATCTATCTATCTATCTATCTATCTATCTATCTATCTATCTATCTATCTATCTATCTATCTATCTATCTATCTATCTATCTATCTATCTATCTATCTATCTATCTATCTATCTATCTATCTATCTATCTATCTATCTATCTATCTATCTATCTATCTATCTATCTATCTATCTATCTATCTATCTATCTATCTATCTATCTATCTATCTATCTATCTATCTATCTATCTATCTATCTATCTATCTATCTATCTATCTATCTATCTATCTATCTATCTATCTATCTATCTATCTATCTATCTATCTATCTATCTATCTATCTATCTATCTATCTATCTATCTATCTATCTATCTATCTATCTATCTATCTATCTATCTATCTATCTATCTATCTATCTATCTATCTATCTATCTATCTATCTATCTATCTATCTATCTATCTATCTATCTATCTATCTATCTATCTATCTATCTATCTATCTATCTATCTATCTATCTATCTATCTATCTATCTATCTATCTATCTATCTATCTATCTATCTATCTATCTATCTATCTATCTATCTATCTATCTATCTATCTATCTATCTATCTATCTATCTATCTATCTATCTATCTATCTATCTATCTATCTATCTATCTATCTATCTATCTATCTATCTATCTATCTATCTATCTATCTATCTATCTATCTATCTATCTATCTATCTATCTATCTATCTATCTATCTATCTATCTATCTATCTATCTATCTATCTATCTATCTATCTATCTATCTATCTATCTATCTATCTATCTATCTATCTATCTATCTATCTATCTATCTATCTATCTATCTATCTATCTATCTATCTATCTATCTATCTATCTATCTATCTATCTATCTATCTATCTATCTATCTATCTATCTATCTATCTATCTATCTATCTATCTATCTATCTATCTATCTATCTATCTATCTATCTATCTATCTATCTATCTATCTATCTATCTATCTATCTATCTATCTATCTATCTATCTATCTATCTATCTATCTATCTATCTATCTATCTATCTATCTATCTATCTGTCTATCTGTCTATCTATCTATCTATCTATCTATCTATCTATCTATCTATCTATCTATCTATCTATCTATCTATCTATCTATCTATCTATCTATCTATCTATCTATCTATCTATCTATCTATCTATCTATCTATCTATCTATCTATCTATCTATCTATCTATCTATCTATCTATCTATCTATCTATCTATCTATCTATCTATCTATCTATCTATCTATCTATCTATCTATCTATCTATCTATCTATCTATCTATCTATCTATCTATCTATCTATCTATCTATCTATCTATCTATCTATCTATCTATCTATCTATCTATCTATCTATCTATCTATCTATCTATCTAATTTTTAAGAAAAAGGTTATATTTTAATTACTAAATAAATATATTTTTTTAATCCTTTAATTACTATGTATTTCATTTCGGGGGTGGCGAAGCACACCGGGTATTAGCTAGTTAAAAATAAAACAATTTAAAGGCTTTATTTTGCTTATAGTATCAATAATTAAATTAATCAAATATAAATAAGTAATAATTTGAATAATTCAATATACAATTTTTTAATAAGTTAAATTTCATTTAAAACAAGCGCGAATTATATTCGGCCCGTCCGAATCTATATACCCACCATCAACTTTTCAAAATTTTATATTATATGGGAGGGGGCGGTAAAGTGGGCGGACCACTCCCATTTTTTGTTTCCGAGCTTACATTGGTCCTTGAAGTATTTGAACACAATTTCGTTGATTCTCACCTTATATGGGAGGTGGGCGCTAAAGTGGGCGGACGTCCATTTTTGGTTTCCGAGTTTATATCGATCCCCGAACTATACGTACAAAATTTCGTTGTCGTACATGCTTTTGTTGGAGAAATATTAGCAGAAAAGTATAAAACGGACACAATGTGCTTCTAGTTTTTAGCTCATAACTTTTTGATATATTTATTAAAATAATATCATCCTAAAATTCAGATTAATATATTAAATTTTAATAATGATACTGAAAGGAATACGTATTTTTTAGAGGTGTTTTGAAAATGGTCAAGCTCACGTAAATTTAAATATTCAGATGTAATATTTTGGAAATCATATAAGAACAGATCAATCTTCATTTCTAGAGGGGTTTATTTGCAATTTTTTTCGTGAGGCTCTTTAATATACATATGTAACACCATCAACGAATCTGTTTTATTTTTGATTATTTCAGAAAATACATAAAAAAATGTATATCCAAGTTATTCAGGATCAAAATAACTTGGATTAAAGCCATCACATATAAGTCTATCAGGTATAAAAGAGTTTACAAATATCATTTACAGAAAATTTTTAACATAACTTATATTTATCTGTATATTTTTGAGTATAAATATCCAAACTGTTAACATCGAACAAACCTAAAGGGATTTTTCTCTATATGCATATGTATAATATAGTCTCTACAAAATCTACATATTGCGTGTTATCAACAATTCATTATAATTTTGAATTGATATTACCATTACATTTACAATCGTATGTTTGTATTTAAATGAATTTTAATAATGTTTGTGTAAAAATAACACACACTAAAATTGATTCCGCAGGTGCCGCTTAACAAAACCTAAACAAAACCTAAAAGAAAAACAAAACTGAAAACCAAACACATTTATAACAACAACAATTTCTACTACTGTATGGAAAATAAATTAATTTGAACAAAATACCTATATTATTTACATACTGGTTGGTGAGTTGTTGTTTTATTGTATATTTTATTTGTTTGTTGTATCTAATAGTTATTTTTAGGGCAAGTTTTTCAAGCTTTTCGCTTGGAAAGTAAGCATTTGCATATTTCAAAAGAATTTAACAACAAATGCTTATATTTTAAATCTTTGCATAAATTTGCATATAATGGATACAAAAGTTAGTTTTCTTAACAAAAACACAATTTTTTGGTGATTTTTTGGAGTTCAATCAAATGATTTCTAAAAATTTTTTTGTGAGTATTTTGAGTACATTGTAAATATTGTAAAGAAAGAAAATTCGGAAGCTTCAAATATGATACTTAAAATTAAGATAGTTATATTTTTATAAACTTCGAAATCTATTAGAGATTAAAAGTTAAAAAATGCATATTTGTGCATATTTTCTACACATTAATATATAAGAATGCATAAATTCGTTGGTTTTTATATACATATTCATGCTATTTTTGCATATTTCTGTGCATATTATACCATTTTTTCGTGCTTTTTCAAGCGCATATTTCAAATATTTTTGTGCATATAAAAACTTGCCCTGGTTATTTTACATTATCAGCATCACTATTATGACTTTTGTGATGATACCATGGTATTTGAATACAAATAAAAGAGGGAGAAAAAAAAAAAAAACAATCAAACGAAGTTGATATAAAATTCCATAGAATTGCTTATATATGGTTAAGATCATAAAATGAAAATGTTTTATATAGAAACATCAAAGCTTTTTGTTTAAGATACTTTTGTTGTTTTGAACTTTGGCTGGGTGATGTTATAGGGTTACAGAGGTTTAAAAGAGAGGAATCAAGTGGTTGTTTACAACCATGCGATGCAAATCTACAACTAACTAAATAGTTTTTCGTTTTTTTATTACTCTCAATTATTTGGCTTCGTTGACATTCTTATTGTGTAGGTCCAAATGACGAAAAGCCCTCGGATCCTAAGGCCTATTTGCGACGGTGACTGCTGTACAGTGATTTCTGTGATATTTTTCCTAATAAACGTTTTAATTGGGCACTCAATTTTAAAAAGATGTTAAAAATATTTTCCAAAATCTATACTTTTAAATCTCTGTCTTCCTATCATATTACAAATCTAATAATTCCTCTATTTATATAATTTGTATTTTTATATTTTGTTGTTGCCATTATAAGGTTAATAAATTGAGCTAAATAGATAAAATATAGTAATATTAATTTTTTGTTGTGATTGTTTCAATGTTTGTATTATTAAAGAAAGAAAAAAAATTAAATTACCCCCTTAATTGATTCGGTAATGGCCAATAAAAATGTGATGTCGCACAAACCAAACATTTAAGCATACATCCGTCTGCTTGCCTGCCTGTCTTTGAACGTTTTGTCATTTCAATTGATTTCTTAGTAAATACGAGAGTGTATATTGTGTGTGTATGAAAAAACCTACCAATACATTTTCTCAAAAGTGTTTTTGTATTTTTTTATATTTTTCCTCTTGAGAAACATTTAATGATGTTCAACAAATTGTTGATTTTGTCAACAGATCAATTATTTGTAAAAAACAAAAGTGTGTAAATATTTATCGCATTTGCTTAACATTTTAGTTTGTTTCATCTTCTTGTTTTTTATGAATTTCAATTGTATTTTTATTTAAATTTTGTTGATATTTTATGTTGACTTTTTTTTATTGGAAAAAATATTTCTTTATTTTTTTGTGTGAGTATAAATAAAATTTGTTTATTTTATTAAGCTCCGCCTATTTTCTGTTTAATCAAGATAATGATAAGAAATTTTATTATTTTTTTATTTTCTTTTTAAAATACAAAGTGGTTGAACTACTTAAATAAATAAATTTTATATTTGACATTCGGTCAATTTGTTATTTAAAATAATAATAATAAAAAAAACTGGTTGTTGACATTAAAAAAACATTTAAATATTTTTCTTATAAAAATTAATAGAATACATTTTCAATAAAATTTGTAAAAATTATGTACAAATTTTTTATTAATTGGATTCACATAAATTTGACACCCAAAATTAATGGAAAAGAAAAATAAATATTTAATTAAAAAAATAATAATAATAATAATAATAATAATAATAATAATAAAAAAAAACAATAATAAATAATTCTGTTTTTTTTTTTTTTTTTTTTTTTGCCTTAAAATATAAATCAATTTCTTTATATAGTTACATACTTTTATCATATTATTTTATTTAAACAGTTTATTATACACTATCTTTTATCATTTAATTTGCTAATATTTTATTTGCGATACTCATTGACAGTGAAAAAAATTTCATAAAAAATTCATATTCCTAAAATTTTACACCCTGTTCGTTTTTTGTTAATCGACCTATAGCAGCTACAGTTGCAAAAATAACAAAAAACTAACTAAAATAAACTTTTTTATGGTTTTCAATTCACTTTGTATTTAGCAAGGATCACAATTACACAAATACATACACACAAAAAAAAAAAAAAGAGCAAGTACATACATAGATGTTCACAGATAACTTTTGAAATTTACTTTCGCAAACCATGTAACAATATTTTATCATGTCCTTCACATTTAACACTCTCTTACACACTTAACTTACACCTTGAACCACTCTTAAACATATAGTAAACGAGTAACTAGAAGAGAACTGTTGCAAAAAATTACACTAAAAATAATAATAAATAAAAATTAGTTAAACGATTTTTAAAAGGAAAGACATTTAAATTCAACTTAACGAAGTTCTATAGGCCAAGGAAATATATCAATCGTACTTAATATAGAAATTTAGTGAACTTTGACCTTTATAATATTAATTACAAAACCTGCAAATTTAAGAGATAAAAAAAGTTATCGTTGAAATTTATATTAGTTTCCTCACCTAATACCAATTTATTAACCATCATTTTTCCTTGAGTGTCTAGTAATCCATGCCACCCTTACCAACTATAACTAAAATAATCAAACTTATTTCTAACATTTTATAGATATAGACACCAATATAAACGAAAGAAAAGTTTTTAAAACGAAAATACCTTCATGCTCGATTTTCTTTTATTTTCCAAAACTACAAAAAAAGTTTAAGGGGAAAAATGAAATTATACAGAAATATGTATGTATGTATTTATAAAGTAACGCCAGATGCCAGTTATATTGTAAAGATTTTGGAAAAAATGTAAAAGAAAATATAAAGCAACAGGAGGGAGAAAAAATATTAAAAGTTTTGATTTTTCTCTAAATATTATTTTTTCAAACAATTTCTTAGTTAAACGTACAGAAAAGATAATAACTTTTACTTTAATTCATGTTGTGGTTAGTTGAAGAGTTAAACAAATTTTAATTGGATATTCCAGAAAAATTAATGAAGTTTATAACTTACCTTTAAATGAGGTCCTTTAAATAGATTAAGTCACATTTCTTTGTAACCTAAAATTACATATATTTAAAAAAATACAATTTAATTATTAAAAAAAATTAACAAATAAATAAATAAATAAAATGATACCTATTAATTTGTTTAAAAAATAAAACAATTTGAAATAATTAAATATTTAGTTGCAGTTCAGGAAAGGAATTTTAGAATCTTTATATGATTTGAAATTGAAAAAATATCCAGCGTTTCTAATGTAAGCTTATTTTTTTTTTTCGAAGAATATTTATATAAATATTAGTTGTAACAAAAATTAATGTTCATTGGTGCAAATTGGATTTAAATAAATATACATATGTATATTTTGGTTTAAATGTCATTATGGGGTACATTAAAGGCAATAGCAAAATAAATAGTAATAAATTAAGATGTTCTTTATGAATCTGCAAAATAAAATTATAAAAGTGGATATCTAATCTACTACATATAGTTTAGAAATTAATAGCAATGTAAAGTTGTAAAGTTTTCAGCTTTTTTATTTTCAAAAGTCATATTTTTTTTACCGGAAAGGGAGATGAGTCTAAAATTTTATTATTGGAGAAACTTTTGTAGTGAATTTCATAGACATTGGAAATGTCAAGTCCAATTGCTATCCGTTTTGACATGGAATCATCAAATCTATTTTGTACTAATATTAACTTTTCGCGAACGGCTTCAGTATTATGGAGGTTCAAGATAAAATATTTCATTGACTAAAATATACCCAAAAATGTTGTATTAAATTAAAAAGCGTATTTTTTTTGTCCGATACTTAATTCCGATATTAGTATGGCTTAATGAGGTACACATCTATAATACAGCTACAGTTTGGGCACTCCTTATGGAGCTACAATTGAGGGCAAATTAACGAGATATATCTCAATAGATTCTTAAAATTTTCTTGTTTTTCTCCATTAAGTGTTGTTATGATAGCTGTATCAAAAGTTAAATATTTTAAAAAATCAGAAGCAAAAAAAAAGAAAAAAGATAAAAAGTTGAGGTTCAAGTTCGGTGTTATAAAGATAAACTTAAAAAGAGAATTCCCCATATCTTCAGAGTAGTAGTAGATAAAAATAGATTCGGATAAGCCGAATATTACTTTTTTACTTGTTACACTTTACATTGTACTAGAAACTTCTTATGCTTTAAAATTATGTATTTGACTTGAACTATTTATTACATATTTTTTTTTTTTTATTTTTTTTACATTTATAAATAAATTTACTAAAAATTTTATGAAATTTCCTTTATTCCTTTTTATTTTTTAGCCTCAAAATTTTTGTTTTAGCTTCTAGGTTTTTCGCTAGCCTTTCTTGATTCTTAACATTTTTTGGGATATTTAGCCTTTTCTTACCTTTTTTAAAGTCTAATTTAGCTTCTTTTTTTCTGAAGTCCTGGCAACACTGGTGTTGAAGGCGGACCTAACAGAGCGATCCAAAAGTAGGGCACCTACGATATGGAAATTTTTATAAGTTTTCCAATTTGTTTATTACTCATTCAATAAATAACTTCCGATAATATGAAATTAAATAAGTTCCAACCCTCTGTGTGTTATTTCATAATGAAATAAAACTAAATTTGTATGGAAAAAAATTGGTAATTTTTTATTTTTAACTGGGAATTATTTCAAGGTACCATTTGGAAACGGTTGATCTTAGACTTTTGATTTTTTTATTTAAATAATATTTTATTACAGATCTCAAAAAAAATATTTCCTTTAAAGTTCTACCAATTGCTTATGAACTCATGGAGCGTTTTTGGTAACCCATCCATTAGAGATTTGATAGTTGTTTAAAATCTTCTTTAAAATATTTTCGATATTTTGGGACACCTTTTTAGTGCTCTTCAATTCTCTTTTCACAAGAGTCCAATATTTCTCCACTGGACTTAGCTTCAGACAATTAGGAGGATTGACCAGTCTTGGAACAAAAATTATGTTTTTGTTTTGTTTCCACTCCAAAGCTTTCTCACTAGTAATGCGTTTCAGTAACTTCCCTAGAGTAAAGAGAACCGGTTCAAAACCAGTCACGTGACAGGTTCTCAGGGCTAGTGACCGGTCCTAATTCCGGAACTTTATATGAGAAGAACTTGTCACTTTTACATGGGGTTGTCATTGGAGGTGGCTAATTAGCCCCTTGGGACAGGTCACAGGATAGGTCCTAGGACTGGTCCAAGGACTGGTCCAAGAGGACAGGTTCAGTAACGATTAATGTAATTAAAATTTTATAAAAATTCGGTAATTGTTTACTTTTTAAACATTATTTTTATTATTATTTTTATTAAATTATGTTTATTTCAATTTCGATGGAGGCACCCCGGCTCGAACCCATGTTCATCTGACGTATGTTATATTTTTATAACATTTTATTACAATTAAGGTCCAAAAAGTACATTTTTTTATTAAATCGAATTTATCATTCCTGTTTTTACCGTAGTGACATGATGCCAAATCGGGCCAAAAATTTGTTGACACATTGTGCTCTCTTATAAAAGGAAGAATCCTTTATTGCAAACATTCTTTTATGTAGTTTTCGGAATTTATAGAGCCCACTGTAACAAATGAATCGCTTTTTTTGCCGCAACTGCACGCAACTGGTGTTTGCCACACCAGGATTTTCTTTTTTAGGAAATTATGTCTGCTTTTAGGTCCTAAACTTATCTTCAACATTTTCTCGAGCATTAGCAACACAATTTACTCAGAATTTTGTATTTTATTCGGAATTTTATCTTCTTCCCCGAATTATATTCATTTTATATTCAGAATTTTGAAAATTTACTCAGGATTATCTTATGATGAGATTTTCTTTTTATTTTCATATGTATCGTCTTGATTTCTTCTCTTTTTTACAATCATAACAGAATTGACAACTTATAGTACACTGAACCAAAAAGGTGCATAAATGCAATGAAAAAATTCATTGTATCAATTAATTTGTGCACTAATTTTGACCCTATGTATAGGTTCAATGAAACAATGTATTACCATACATTAATATAAAAAATCAATGTACAAGTCCATTGATTAAATTCATTCTTACATTGAATCAATGAACACGTTCATTAAATAAAATAAATAGTTCCAGTGAACAGTACATTGATTTCAATGAACTCATAGGGTCTTATTTTGTAAAACACTTCACCTCACTTTGAAAAAATTTTCATATAAATTGTTTTTGTTTTTTAAAAATTTACAAAATAAGCGGGATATTTTGTCCCATTGAAACTATACACTGAAAATGTGTTATAATAATATATAGGCTTGTTCTGTATTTTTGGTTTTTATTTTGTTTTAATTTAAATGATTAAATTGTATGATGTTGAGATAATCAAAAATTAAATACAATTTTCTTAATATAGATGCCATAAACATAATACAGTGTTTATATTACATTCGACTAAAAAATTTAAGTAAACTAAATTCATGTTACACGATAGTGTTTGCTATGTCATTTATTTTGTAAAGTAATTCCTGTTGTCCTCTACATTGCTAAATGATGGTATGGAATATTGATTTAGACGCCACATTAATATGACAACAGCATTATCCTGATCAAAAAAGTTAAATAAAATTCGTTGAATGGCTTAACATTTTTAAACTAGTTACCTTTATTTTTTATAGACATTCTTTTATTTTCATTAAATGTACCCGATAGTTACAAAAGAAACCACTACGATCAACAGATGTAGCGTCCAAATCTTGATCAGTCTGTAATATATTTTTATTAAGAATTTAATTAAAATACTTTATATATATTTATGCATACTTACGAATAGAATCAATCCTCTTGGTTTTAAAATCACGATATTTTTTGAAACCTTGATATTTGAGGTTTATAACTTATTCCTCTGTGTCTTAGATGTTTTATCTACACAAAATATAAATTATATAATATATTGAAACTGTTTAAAAAGATTAAAATTATTCAACTTACGTGTAAGGAAGACAAGTCTCCAAATTCCTAATTTTTGAGTAATTCATTTAATTTAGTGTATTCAATTATGCTGCTCGACTTCTCATGTTTGAATAAATTTATATTTATGTATTTTAATAATTCGAACATCTATGCTTTATAACTTATTTACTTTTTAATTATTTTAGTTTTTAACACTGAATTTTTATTCATTTTTTTTGTCTTTTGTTTAAAATGCGTCATTTCTTCTTAACTTTGAGTCTACATTAGAGAAATTTGTATCAAGACAAACGACAAATTTCTGTTTGAGTTGCAGATAATTGTTTATCTCTGTCAATTATAGGGGAAAACGTATATCATAATAAACCATACAAAAAGTACCAACAACAATCAAGATGGCGTCTTTTATCAAGCATTATCAAGACAAAGTTGTCAGAGCTCGAGCGCTGACAATTTTCTTTTAACGCTGTAATAATACTGACAAATTCAGTCTACATTAGACAAATCTTTATCATGATAAAATTTTGACGTTTGTCTTCATAAAAATTTGTCTAATTCTAAATTTATCAATGAACTAATACATTAAACCAAATAACTGATTTACTTATTTTATTAAGAAATATATTTAATGACTGGCTGCAATGTAATGTTCATAATAGCGTACATTTTTTTCAGTGAATTTTAATGAATATTTGCATTGAAGCAATGAATTCGTATATAAAGTTAATAAATTCTTGGAAAAAATTAATGAATTTCATTTAATGTACTTCATTCATTCAAATTACTTTTTTCAGTGTATATGTGGATGTGTTTGGGCATTCTTTTTTTACAAAGTAGACGATATATTATTTCCTCAATCCATTAAACTGTGACTCAATATAACTCTTTCATTCGTGAACCAATCACTCAATTTTCCATCACCTTAACTGCGCTGTAACTAAATTAAGCTGCATTTAACTAACATATGAACGAAAGCAAACTTAAATATTAATTAATAGTCTTAATATGCTTTAAGGCCGTTTGTTTTAGGCTACTTATGTTTTTATTTACACTTAATTTCATCTAAACCCTTTTCATTTCCAAGATAAATACTAAATTATTGATTTTTTCTGTAACTGAATTACGTATCTAGATCCCAATGCACATTATAGCTTATTTTAAATGGTTATATATTTTTTTTTTTTTATAATATTGAAAAGGGTTTTCTATGAAAAATTCGAAATAACTTAATTATAGATTTGTGCTATTAATTTCATTGTCATCTGCTTTAATTTTCCCTATTAACAATGTACTAATTAGCGATTTGTTAACAAGATAAAATTAACAAAATTTAATTAATCAAAATTAAAAGGAAAGAGTTAATGATGCCAAAGAAACTTTTTTTAAAACAAAATGAAAGCTTTAGTTTTAATTTCAAGAGAATTATGATAGTAATTAAGTCAAACGCATTAATAAAGATTTATGTTTTTCTGTTTAAAAATGTTTCCCAAGAATCTATATAATATTGGAATTACTCTACAAGAATTTACTTTTCCTTCTTTAAGACTTTTATTTTCTTGCAAATATTTTAAATTCCCATACTTAAATATTCTCATTTACTATGTAACAATACTATATTTGGTTTAGACAATCATTATGTTTGCTGTCTAACTTGTATAGTACACAACAAATAAATGTTTTATTTTTTTTTATTTTAGTTTTTTATTCTTTCTTTTTACAACATTGTTTTTTTTACAAATTTGCAATCATTGAATTGCTAACATGTATTTATTTCTCATCACAGACTAATGACATTTAACATATTTGTAAATGTTTAACTAAATGATATCAAAGATGAATCTTAAAAGAATACTATTCTATATTGTTGTTTGTTCTCTCTAGGAAAAACTTAAAAAGTTGATGGATACAAAAGAACAACGATCATCATCATTATTGCTTAGAATTATAGTGATCTAAAGTTAAAGGTACACAATATGAACTGGTAGTATAGAAAACGTTAAACATCAATATATTATGGAATTAAATAGGTTTGAATGTTTACAATCATTCAACTATAAAATATTCCCACTTTTATGCAGTTGTTGTTGCAACTCAGCGAAAAGTAAGTAAAAATATACGAAAAAATCACGATCTTTATAATAATGATATTTAAGCAGGTTTAAAATACACTGAAAGAAAATATATAGATCATTTAAAGAGATTAATTGTTCAGTAAAATCTTCTAAGTTTTGGATTCTCGAGTTTCTCTAAGAGTTTTTGGTTGTTCTTAGAAATAAATAATCTTTAAAATTATTAATTATTCTCCGTGTACTACATCAAAATGACATGAACACAAAATGTGTACTTTATATCAATACATTGGTACTTGATCACTTGTTGTTCAAGTGAGATCATTCGCGAACTTAAGAAATTTTCACAAGACAAGAGAGTACATTTTTTTTCCTAAAAGCGCAAAAAAATTAAACCTTGAAGAAGATGGAAAGCAGACAAGTTTCTTTTGTAAGATCTTCATGAGGAACCGTGTGCAGTAGACGTTCTGGTATGAAAGTAAGTTTTGTGCAACAAAACATTCCCAAGCATATCGTTTAAATTTATTTGTATTTGTCAATATGTTTTTATTCTGTTTGGCATTTATACATAATAACATTAAACAACAAATCTATAGTAGCATAGGAAAAAATTTATTTTCTTCCTTCCTTATTTCGTTATATAAAAGACATTCTTCTAAGAAAGGAATATTTTACTCATTTTCTAATTTTTCCTAAACTTATAAAAAACCCAATAAACATAAGGAGAAAAAATATATGAAAAGATTTTTCTTCAGCTAGAAGAAAGTTTTCTTATACAAATTAGCGTTTATAGTGCAAAATTTTCTAAATGAAATTAGGTGTATTCTTTTCGATGAGATTCACCAGATTTCCGAGTAGATGTACAATTTTATAATCTGTACAGATCCCAAGTATAATCTTAAGTCTACAGACATGTTGCAATATTTTTAAAATATAGAAGAATGTGAAAAACTTTTGACTCATTTTTGATTGGCTATGCGAAGTTGAAATATTCTTGACTGCGTGTGTTATTTATGTTAAGGATGTCCATCATGTCCAGTCTGCAGTTCTTTCGAATATGTGGAGGTAAGGCCAAAGATATAAAAAGGATTGATCAAAACCAAAACAAATATTTATATATCCTGATCTCTATGGTCATACTTCGACTGTTAGAGTACAAATCTAAAATAGTGAAGTCTGTTAGCGATTTTAAAAAGTATATGTTAGACAAATTTCCCTTAAAAACTCTATGTCACATCAGTGGCCTAGCAGAGAGATTCTACTGTGTTCGACAGAATTCTACTGTGTTTGATGGCACCAATTAATAAAGAGACGTTGAAATCATCGGTTGAATTAATGAGAACATTCTCAAGATTCTTTTTGGATGGCGGTCTTCATATGATAGAAAATGGGTCTATACTAACACTTAAGAAACATTAGAATAAGGAACCGAGGTTCAAAAAAAAGTTGTTTTGGATTAACATTTATTCAGAATTGCTTCTTATGCCATCAGAAAAAATCTCCAAAACAACAACGGGCACCTAGCTGCGATTCTTTGAGAAGGATGTTATCTACGTGACATTAATCCAAGAACGGTGTATATTTTGACAGTGAAATTAAATAATAAGTTTTAAAAGATCTTTTTCATGATAATATTTATTATGGAGTGAGATGGACCTTTCTAGGCATACGAAAATGTCATAGACATAGTCAATAATATGCCACTAAAGTTGGTTAACATAAAGGATCTGGAAAACTTTTTCTTTCGCAAATAGATGCTCGTAGGAAGCTTTTAAATAGATAAAAAAAAAAAAATAAGTTAAAATGTTATATTCGGCTTAGCCGAATCTAAATATACCCCATCTTTTTAAAATTCTACCTTATATAGAACGTGGGCGATAAAGTGTATAGACAACGCCTATTTTCTGTTTCTTAGATTACAATGGGCCTTGAACTATTTGTATATGAAAAGTATGAACTGAAGTTTGTAATGAAGTTTTTGTTTCCAGCTGTGGTATACTTAGTCTGTCCAGTTTTTTCAAAGGTCTGCTTTCTTTTACTGTTACCATACAGCTTCCTTGTTCCTTCGAGACACAAACAACGACAAAACCTAGCTATGAGAGAAAAGAACAGTGTTAAGAAAGTTAGAATGTATTAGCTGACAAAAAAATCAGACGAGACAAATTCTTCGGCTCTCGGTTGGCAAAACTCGTAGTTAGTTTTGTCTCTAAAATACAATCTGACAAGATAATTCTTGGTCGACTAACTAAAAGTTTCGTCATCAAAATGTAATCCGATGAGATAAATGCTTCGGCTCTCTGTCGGCTAACTAAGATTGTATGAGCTATTTTATGAACTAAATACAATTCGACTAAGTAAAATTTCGGCTCTCTGTTGGCTAACTAATAGTTTCGGCCTTCAAATACAATCCGATGAGATAAATTCATCAGCTCTCTATCAGCTAACTGAGATAATACTACTACGATCTGAAGAGATAAATTCTTCGGCTTTCGGTCGGCTAGCTACGGGTTTGGCTACGGTTTGAAAGAAAGCACTTTGTTCGTGTCTGGCGAAACTTTGATTCCTAGGAGCAAAGTATAACAAGATCGGTACTTCGGTTTTTGCTCAAATGTATTTGTCCTAATCTTAATTTGAATGTTTAAATTTACATAAACTAAATTAGAATTATAAATTCTCTTATAACTACTACAGTAGTTACAATATGTTAATATGTTGATGGTGTAATGTTTGTAACTACAAGTTACAATGGACACTGTGTTTCTAGTATTTGGCCCATAACTTTTTTATTTATTAATGGATTTTGCCAATTGCCAAACAAACCTGGGATAAGGTAAATATTTGAGATAAATTCCAATAGATGGTCACCAGTGAGTTATGTGCTGCTTTCAACAGACAGACATTCCGACGTTCGGACAGACGGACATAGTTCTAATCGGAATCTTACCGAGACTCATTAAATATATATTTAATTGGGTGTTTAATGATTTTTTTCGAATGACAAACTCAATATAACACTCATATTTTTGGAAGTGGGTATACAAATTTAGGTATCTGTACAATAATGAAAATTTTGATCTGGGGATCTTCCGCATAATGGTAATTATACCCAACGAACTAAAGGCAAACCACGAACAATTAGTATAATTCTTAAAGAAAACTTTAGAACAACTGTTGGATGTATATTATGGTGTTGACAAAGATAAAATTTAGTGGCAGCCTAGACAAGAAAAATTTAGTTCGAAGAGCAAAATTTTATATAGAAAACTTGATACAAAATTTTATATTTATTTATTTTTTAAATTTGCTTATTGGGTTATCTGTTCAATATGTTAGTGTATGAATTTTTGATCTCATCTTACTTTATAGCCATCTATCTTGTCATCATTCTATATTGTCATTGAATTTGTTCGTTGTTATTGTTCTTGTTTCTATTAACTTAAATACAAAGTAAAATACCTTAGGAAAAAAAACAGCAAAAGTAAAATACCATTACCTTGCATTACAACATTTAATGATTATTTAAACATTTTTAATTTAACCATATCTAGACAAAAAATTGTATTTATATTAGAGTATTAATGTGAATTTGTTAAAATTAAAAAACCTTCATTTATTTGGTCTTAATAAGGTTGAGAATGTGAATATATTATTACTCACTCATTACATTTTTTCCATTTGACTTTTGTTCAAATAAAACAGTTTAGATTTCATGGTTTCTGTGAGATATAATATGCAGTTTCCTTGTTTTGTTGAATATTGCCACTATGCCTATTGAGATTTATTGTTGTTTATGTTGCTTTTTGTTTTGCTCCTACAACCCACAAAAAAAAAAAAAACTGTGTGTCAATGAGGCAGAAATGACGATGTCTATGTCGATGGATGTCATGTGAATTGAAAATCAATCATTTACAAAAGTTTTTGTAACTTAAAAGATTTGATAATAATAAAATAATTTCATAAGCATACAACAACAAGACACATTAATGTTAATTAGATTTGATTACATGACAACAACTAAAACACAAGCACGTATGGCATTTGGATTTATGTTTGGGATGCCAATTCAGAGTGTCTGTCTGCATGTTGCAACAATTACAATTGATCTCTTTCGTTACCAATATTTCACTGCAAGCTGTTGTTTTGTGCCTGACTGTTTGTCTGTATTTTAAAATAGCATGTTGCGATTGATGCATCATTCATTGATTTATGTGAAATTGAATTTTGTGGGAAAATTTGTTGGAGCCGATTAGGCTTTGAAGGGAAGGATAAGAGAAAAGGTTGGTTATAAAAGGTTGGTTATAAAAAATATTTGTGTATTTTAATTAGAAGTTCATTCAAAGGGAAAAACCATTTCATTTGTTGTAACTTAGAATTGGTCACAATAATAATAATAATAATAATAATAATAATAATAATAATAATAATAATAATAATAATAATAATAATAATAATAATAATAATAATAATAATAATAATAATAATAATAATAGCAACACTATATCCTTAAAATTTAGATTTATTTAAAAAGTATAAAATATGAAAATATTACTTACTCTCTGATAAGAATCTGACAAATTGTAACTTTTGTAAAGGTTTGGAAACATTAAGGTATAAAAGGTAAATTACCACCATTTCTCATTACTTCTCTTGAATTATTAGCCACTATTTTGGAAACACAATTTATTTAAAAAAATCGTTTTTATTGCTTATAATATCAACTCATATGTTGTATTTTCATTACATCACCCTTCCACTCCTTAACATATTTTCTCTTTTTATTTTTTCGTGTCATGTGAGCGCTAATCAATATCAAAATTCAAATTAGGCGGCATTAATAACACAAAAAAAAAAAAAAAAAAAAAAAAAACTAAAACTTTATAAAAACTGTGAAAAACGCCTAATCACAAAACACGCATATTAAAAGCACTATCTCACATTCAATTCATTATACATAGTGCCTATCCATCTAACTGTTTCTGTGTGTATGTTTCTAGTATTGTACATTATTCTAAAATCAAATGATGCTGAAGCCACATTTTTAGAATGTGAAAATACAGAAAATTGGAATAGACAAAAAGACAGTCAGTTTTTGAGTAAAAAGCCTGCATTAATTATTAATTAATTAAGCGAGAAATGTGTTACACACATAGATAATGCTTGCATGCATCTGTATGATGTTGTTGTAAATTAAAATTTGTTTATCTTTATAATGAAGGCGAATATAGTACTGAGGAATATGGATACCCTACTACACCAAAACATGACAAGATAAAAAAAACAAACAAAATTTCGTTTTTTGAAAATTATTTTTTCGATAAATTGTTTGTCGAATATAGAAATAATATTTTTTTTTGTTAATTATTTTTTATAGAAAGAAAATATTTTTTTCTAGATAAAAAAGTATAGAAATTGGGATCTCTTCAAAGAAAATATTTTGTATGGAAAATGAAGTCTCTTTATTGAAAATATTTTCTTTAGAAAATAAACTTTCCTTAAAAAAAAAAAAAAAAAAAAAAAAGTTAAAAATTAATAAATTTCGTGTTTGGAAAATATTTTAACTGACAAAATTTTTGTCGTATAACTAAGAGAATTTTTTTATTTTTCATATATACTCTTTGTTTATTGAAAGAAATTTTTCTGTATAGAAAAAAATATATTTCCTTTTTTCTCTTTGACATTTTTTATAGAAAACTAGTTCTTTCTTTGAGAAAATTTTCTGTAGAAAGTGAAGTCTCCTCGAGAGAAATTGTTCTATATAAAATAAAGAGTTTTCGAAGAGCAAATGTTCTATAGCAAATAAAGTGTCTTCAAGGAGAAAATGTTCTATAGAAAATTAAGTCTCTTCGAACAGAAAATGTTCTATAGAAAATAAATTCTCTTCGAAGAAAAATTTTTATATTGAAAATGAAGTCTGTTCGAGAGAAATTGTTCTATATAAAATAAAGTGTTTTTGAAGAGAAAATTTTTTATATAAAACAAAATCTCTTCGAAAAGAAAATTTTCTATAAAAAATAAAGTCTCTTAGAAGAGAAAATTTTCTATAGAAAATAAAGCCTCTTCGAAGAGAAAATGTTCTATAGGAAATAAATTCTCTTCGAAGAAAAATTTTTTCTATAGAGAACGAAGTCTGTTCGGGAGAAATTGTTCTATTTTATATAGAATTATATATTATACTTTTTATATAAAATAAAGTCTCTTCGAAGAGAAAATTTTCCGTGATAGAGTCCCTTCGAAGATAACATTTTTTATAGAAAATAAAATCTCTTCGAATATAAAATTTTTATAGAAATAAAGTCTCTTCGAAGAGAAAATTTTCTATAGAAAATAAAGTCTCCTCGAAGAGAAAATTTTCTGTAGAAATAAAATCTCTTCGAAGAAAAAATGTTCTATAGAAAATAAAAAATCTTTGAAGAGAAAATTTTCTATAGAAAATAAAGTCTCTTTGAAAAGAAAATTTTTTATAGGAAATAAATTCTCTTCTAAGATAAAATTTTCTACAGAAAATAAAATCTGTTTGAAGAGAAAATGTTCTATAGCAAATAAACAAAATTTTTTATAGAAAATAAAGTATTTTCGAAGAGAATATTTTCCGTTGAAAATGCATTTTATTCGTTGTTTATAAAATTGTCACTTTATTTGAGTCTCAAAAAAATAATTTTTTATACAAGATTAAGTTTCATTTAAAACAAAAAAAATCGTTTGCAATCTACAAAAAAATTAAGTTTTGACATTTTCCGTATAAGAGTATTTATTTATTTTTTTCTAAAAGACTATCTTCGTTTTTTGTAACTGAAACTCACCTGAAAATATGAATCTCCGTTTTCGAATAGAAAGTTTTCTATATAAGTTACGTCTCTTTGTTGGTGAAATAAAAATAGTCTTTTTGCTATGGAATTTTCTATAGAAAATAAAAAAATATTTAAATTTTACAGAAAAAACTATTTCTGTTTTAGAAGAGAAATTTTTCCGTGTTGTAAAAACTACCCTCGTTAAAGCAAACTGATTTGTAAAAGTAGCATTATTTTTGTAGAGGCGATAACTGTCTATTATAAATAGTGTTGAAGAAAAAAAAAAAACATTTTCTATTGAAAAGAGAATGTCTATAAAAACATGTATGCCTTTTTGCATTCTAAGGGAAAAAGATACCATTCTTAGTTTTTGTAAAACAAATTTCTTACTCCTTTCGATATTTATTATACAGCTTAATATCTATTACCTACTTAAAATTTTCATTTTATAAAAATTATTGACAGATGCTGTTAAAATTGTTTAAATACCATTACAAATGATAGATAATGTAAATGATAATTAATTTTTTCTTTTATCATAAAAACGATAAACTTTAAATTTTTTATTTTTTTTTATTTTTAAATCTCAATCAACCAATTTTATGAATATTTTTGTGTCTAAACAAAAATCAACCAACCACTCAACCAGCAATCAATTCGTCCATCTAATTTTTTTTTAGCCAAGTGCGTGAGTACATGTAGAAAATTCCACAATTGAATCGAGATTGAGCGGGAGGTAGATAATTCATTCAATAGTTTTTGTGATCAAATTTTATTGATTAGCGTTGCAAATTTCAATGTTTGATGTTTTTCTTTTTAGAGGCATAAACAAAATGTTAAACGTTAAAGGGTGCTGTTTGTGGAAACAGTTGTTAAAAAAAAAAAAAAAAAAAAAAAAAAAAACAATTGTTTGCATAAGTAATAGTTGGAACAAAAAGTGATGTGATTGGCAATACAGCATGAATTCTGAAAAATAAACATAAACGAATTTTGTTTTCAAAAATTCATGTACATGTGTATAACACAAATGCATGACAACTAACCTGTTTCAATATTTAACAGAGCGTATCGCCCATTTGTAGACAGAAAAAATGTGACCAATTTAGATTTTGATTGAATGAACAAAAAGTTAACGCTTAATTAAAATCCATGTTTAAGGTATACAAAAATAACAATTTTTGAAAATATTTAAAAAGCATAAATTTAAATTAATTTATACCTAAACAAACTAGTAAAATAAAATTTAACTAAACTCAAGCTTAAAATATGGGAAACTCATTTTAGTGGTTTATATATATTTAAAGTAAAAAAAAACAAATTGACAAAATATCTTACAAACTTAAAAAAATAAATAATTAATAAAAATCGTAGACATACTTTTAACATACACTGTGATTATAACCATCGACTGTATATAAACACCCAACTGTGATTACCCTTAATACATAATTTTATTTAAATGTTCCAATATTTTTTTGTTTCAGCGGCTTAACAAGTTTCCCTCATTGAGGTCGGCCGGCTAATTTTTGTCATCATAGGTAGTTTTCCACAACAGATAACAGATAAAGCGCAAAATTAATTGTCTTGCTGCCACGGGTGATTATTTGATTAATTGTTTTTGATTTATTCATTGTAGAAAATTTAACTTTAAAAAATAACTAAAATAAAATTTTATAAAAAAACTCATAGTTTATTTGTAACAGGTGTCAGTTACTTTAGTTTAATTTGAAAATAAATTTCTAAAGTATTTTTATTAAATTTGAACTAAATTTCTATAGAAAATTTTCTATCAAATTTAAAAAAAAAATTTATAGAAAATTTGTTTCAAACTGGAACAAAATTTTTATAAAAAATTTGCACCAAAATTTGTACCAAATTGGAAAACAAAATAGAAAATTTGTACCAAATTGGAACAAAATCTTCATAAAAAATTTTTAGAAAATTTGTACCAAATTGGAAAAAAAAAAAAAATTCTACAGAAAATTTGTACCAGATTGGAAAAAAATCTATAGAAGCTTTGTACCAGATCGAAACATTTCTTTAGAAAATTTGTACCAAATTGGAACAAAATTTCTATAGAAATTTGTACCAAATTTCAACAAAATTTCTATAGAAAATTTGTGCCAAATTGGACCAAATTTTTTTTTTTTCTCTATTTCTATAGAACATTTTTACCAAAAATTCTATAGAAATTTTTTAGCAAATAATAAAATTTCTGTAGAAAATTTGTAGCAAATTTTAACAGAAATTCTATAGAAAATTTATACAAAATTTTTATTGAAAATTTGTACCAAATTGGAATAAAATTTTAATTTATTAAAATTTTTGCAAATAGTTTTTTATAGAAAATATTTATATTGCAGTAAAAAAATTGTTTGCAAATTTCTGTTGAAAATTCTTCTAAAATTCAGTAACAATTTCTGTTCATTAAAAGAAGTTCATTCTCACATTAGCTATGCCATCACCTACTTTCAATATAAATAATTATATATGTTCCATGGAAAGTCTATATTATCTTCTTAATAATATGTTAAACATACTTCATAATCCTAAATGCATGTGCAGAAACAATTATTAAAGTAAATATCTTCTTTGTATCACCAAAAATCAAACACGTACAGAAATATAACCTAAAATTATGTTCATTTAATCTCTATACAAATGAATGCATTAAGAAACAACAAAGTTAAAACCTGTCAATCAAATTGATTCATGTGCAATCAAATAACCAACCAACCCATACTTATGGAAAGATCTTTCAGCTCTTAAAAAGCTTTAAAAAAATCTCCAAAGAAACGAAAGAAAAACCCATAAAAACTAACATATTAAACATCAATATCAGATAGACAATATCAATTTCAAAGTCAAATTGATGACTAAACATTGGATTTTGAAAACATTATTTTTTTGCTTACAGTTTTTTTCCACCAAAACCAAATAGACAAAAGAAATCACCAAGCAACTGGCAAACACCCAAGTAAGCATCTGGAAGAGTAAAAATCAAACACATACATACATTAGTGTAGATGAAATTGCTGTAAAGTAACGTAATTGCCAATATAACCCACTATCACCCATAAAAGGTCATCTAAAAGTCGTCGACGTCAACAGCAAAACACATCCAAACACTAGACTTCCTCTACCACACTTAAGCTGTTGCATTCTACCAAAAGCATTTAAAGTCCTAGTGTTAATGCAGCATCATCTTTGAAAATATGCTATAAACGACATCAACCATGTTGCAACTTTGATTTTGTTGTATTACGTAGACAAAAAAGTTGAAGAATGGAAAAAAAGAACAAGTATAAATAAACTGTAGCAAAAAATGAAGAAGACACATATACATGGTTAATTGTTGAAAGATTTATATTTCTTTTATTTCAAAAACTTTAAATAAACCCCTCTTGCTTTTAGGCAGCATACTTAGTTGCCAAGTGGGAATGGGCAAAAGATGTGGTAGAAAATAAAGAAAATATTCCGATTAGTAAACACTTTCTACAGAAGTTTTATGACGATCTAGAACAAATTCTATATAGAAATATTATGCTGTTTTGCAAAAAATTTTATTTTAAAATCTGATTCCGATTTGAAACAAATTTTCTATAGAAATTCAGTTCCAATTTGGAACAAATTTTATATAGAAATTCAGTTCCAAGTTGAAACAAATTTTCTACAGAAATTCAGTTCCAATTTGGAACAAATTTTCTATAGAAATTCAGTTCCAATTTGGAACAAATTTTCTATAGAAATTCAGATCCAATTTTTAACAAATTTTCTACAGAAATTCTATTCCTATTTGTAACAAATGTTCCATAGAAATTCAGTTCTAATTTGGAACAAATGTTCTATAGAAATTCAGTTCTAATTTGGAACAATTTTTCTATAGAAATTCGGTTTCAATTTGGAACAAATTTTCTGCAGAAATTCTATTCCTATTTGGAACAAATTTTCTATAGAAATTCTATTCCTATTTGGAACAAATTTTCTACAGAAATTCTATTCCTATTTGTAACAAATGTTCCATAGAAATTCAGTTCTAATTTGGAACAAATGTTCTATAGAAATTCAATTCCAATTTGGAACACATTTTCTATAGAAATTCAGTTCCATTTTGGAAAAAATTTTCTACAGAAACTCTATTCCAATTTGGGACAAATTTTCTATTGAAACTCTATTTCAATTTGGAACATATTTTCTATTGAAACTCTATTCCAATTTGAAACAAATTTTCTATAGAAATTCTAATTCAATTTTGGACAAATTTTGTATAGAAATTCTTCTCCAATTTTGGAAAATTTTTTATAGAAATTCTGTTATAATTTGGAACAGATATACACAAATTTTGTTCCGATTTGTAATAATTTTTCTATAAAATTTGGCTCCGATTTAAAACAAGTTGTAGATATATTTGATTTTATATATTTTTATTCATCACAGTGAAAGCTTTGTTATTTTTAATATTACATTTTCCATTTCGAATTCTGTTAGCGCCATTATTTTCATCAATTCTCTGCTCCAGAGGAGAACTCATCTTGATTGTCTCTATTAGCATCATGCATGCATGCACTCAAGAACATTTTTTCTCCGCTAGTAATTTATCTTAATCTACTTCATTTTCCTAGAGTTGTTTGCTAAAATTTCATTGACTAAAAATATTTTAGCCAAATTATTTTTTTTCCCTCTACTTTGACTTATTTCGTGATTGTTGTATATTTTTTTTATTTTTGGTAACCAAAATTCTCACGATTTTTTTTTTTTTTTTTTCTTTCTAGGGTACTTTGATGCTTTTAAGCTTTCAATTCATGGCCAAAATAATAGGAGCGCTGTATGTGCATTGATGTTTGTATGTGTTAGCAAATATGCATTCTATATAAAGCTGTATTGTGTAAGTTAAAAATAATTTTAAGCGGGATTATTTTAACTTGATTCTTTGAGGCTTAAAAGAGGAACTTAAGTACGTACATGAATAGTTTTGTTTATTAATTTTAACTGAAATAGTTTACTACAAAATTGAGTTGTAAGTTTTATTAACTTGTTTTTACTCGCATTGAATTTATGAATGATGAGCACGACGATGATGATGATGATGAAGATGGAATGAATAATGTTGGTATTTAGGTTTTTAGGCAAAATATTTACCAAGTACATGATGTATTTGGCAAAACATTATTCTGCTTTGTAGCTAATTTTAGCAAAGTTTTATAATTTATTGTGGGAAAATATTATGATGAAAGTATTGTATGCGAATTATTTGCAGTTATTTCTATAAATAATTTATTAATTAGAAAAGTTTTTATAAGTATAGCAAAATACAAGCAAAATTAGTTTAAAACATGCTTTCTTTTTTTTCAATAGAAACGTATAGATAATTTTTTTTCTCTCAGTGTAGAAATAAATTGTATTGAAATATTGTTGCATATCTTTTTTATAGCATTTAAACCAATCCCCTTTGATGTGTGACTAACGTCACTCTGGAATTGCGCCTGCATTTCTTAAGGTTTGGTTTTGCTAAACTCTGCATAAAAATATATTTAATGACATTCTTCATATTTGACCCCAAATAATATTATCTTAAATGCTATTAAATATTTTTTTATGACAAAAGATCATTGCCAGTCAAGCCGGGCGTTTATACGCAGCAACTTCTGGTGAATAAAACACATTAAATAAAGTGAATTTAAAAATGACTAGATGTTTGATAACAATAATTAATTAAAAGCTGAAAAATATTATATGGCACTAAAATCATCATTATCATGAAAAGATAAGAAACATTTAATATGTTTAATGAATACTTAAGAGAGCCCATGAAAAAAAATGAGACGCTTAGACAGACAGATAGATAATTATTAATTGACACCCAAAAGTCATATTTGTGTTAATCAATGAAATGATAATAAACACTAGAAGCTTTTACTTTCAAAGTTTTTAATATCCTCCATTAAGCCCTGGCAACATTATGTTAATGTTTTTGAGACAAAAAAAATCATAATACATTAAAAGAGCAATAACCAAGATATAAAAGAAATTAAAGACAAAAAAAAGGAAGGAAAATTGTTCATAAGAATATTAAGGCAAATAGGGCGACATATTTAAACAAATACAAAACATATACTTAATATACTAAATACACTGAGAGAAGGATAACCTCAAACATATCGACTTTAATATATTTAACTTAACAACTAATTTGTGGTTAATTTAAACTTTATCTAAACGCAATTCTAATTTACTAAAACTTTGTTTTTCAGATTAAAATCCACCTGACCTAATTTAAGTTTAATATGTTGGCGGGTTGAATGTAAAACTTATTTTGTATTCACTAATTAATTTTAACTGGCATTTTCCATTTAGCTGTGGCATCCTAATTTAAATGCTTACATTAAGTGGGCTTGTGGTTTTGAATGTTACTTTAGCTGCTATATATTGGTTAAATATGTATTTGTTGCAAAATTGTCATTCAGTGTCTTTTTGTTTAGTGTAAAAGTTTAAATATTGTACGTGTAATAAAACGTGAATATAATATCAAAAACAAAAAACTAAGAAAAGAAGTATAAAGACAATAATGTGCGAATAAAAACAGTTTATTAAGATGCCAAAAGGGAAGCATAACAATGACACTGTAAGTGGAGAAAAAAAAACAAAGACCATTAAAGTAGAGTAAATTGGAGGGGTAATTGGAGGGGACAAAAATTATTTTATAAAATATATCGAAAAACAGTAAGAAAGAATAATTTTTAGTTTATATGAGTTCAACGCATTTTTATATACATATAACTAGGAGGTATTGTTTTAATTCTTTAATATAATTTAGCTGAAAAACGAGTTTATACTTTTTCTGATTTTTGTAATTGAAGCAACATTTTTGTTGTTAGTTATGATATCTTAATGAAATTTTCGGCAGTTGTAGACATTATCATATAAAATGAGAAAGTGTAGAAAACTTAAAATTTCTTTTTAAAATAAATTCTAGTATTCTCAAAAAATGGTATTTTACAAGTTTTTGCATATTTTTTGCAGATTAATGATTTGGAAATTTTTAAAAATATAGACTAAAATCAAAACTTTTAAATAAAATGGGTCATATTCGGGAGGATGTTTACCTTAACCGCTTGGGTTATTGAGCTTGTTTTCTATTTTAAAATAATCTACATGAAGATACCTTTCAAAAAAGTATAAAATTATTGTATGTTGTTAAAGAAAATATAATTTTAGAGAAAAAGCGTGTAGACACTTTTTCAGCGGAAAAAAGACAAATATCACTGGTCGACAAAAAAAAAATTGTTCGTGCTTCTTCAAAAAAAAAAAAAAAAAAAAAATAAAAAATATGTACACTAGATGTAATTTTGCATGCTAAACTCGAATCTACTTTCAGTTTTTTTCCATCAGGTCGAGATTTTTTTTTTACGGGCGAGTCTAATATTGTGCCCTAAATAATCCGATTACTCGAGTATATTTCACTATAACTCGAGAACGATATGCACGATTTATATAAATGATACACCAAAATATTCGGAATAAAATTAGCTTTAAATAGCTATACCATATCCGCTCAATAGTTTAGGAGATATTTCGAAATAAGGGCCAAGATTTATTTTCTTTTACTAAAACTTCTTTCTAAAAGTGAAATCATCACAAATGTTTCAGTTTATCATCTTTATCTCAAAGTTGGTAAAACTACGAGTAAATAAAGCTACGTACCATAAAAATTGATGCACAAATCCTGATTGGATTCACAGTTATGTTGGGATGCCTATGGATACCTAGAGTTAAGTGGAGATACACTAGTCTTAAATAAAAAAATAGGTGAATTAGATGGAATTTCACGTGCTAAACAAGAATCCGCTTTTACTCTTTTTCTATCACTTTTTGATTTTTTTTATGTTCATGACTAATATGACCCCGCCTTTAGGTAGTCGCACTTGTATTACTCGAGAACGGTTAGTCTAATTAAGATTAATTAAACTCCAGTAGATAGCGATTTAAATAGATTTTGAGCTAAATTTACATAATTTTTTGTTCAGTTAATATTTCAGTAGTTATTCGGTAATTAGAAGCAAAAATAATAAATAAATAAAAAATCGTGAAATTTTTTATCCATAACTCAGAAATTCTTTAATTAATAAAGAATTATGTTGACAAACCAAGAAGACAATTTTTGTGAGCATCTTTTGGTGTATCATTTATCAAAATCGTGTAAACAGTTCTTGAGTTATAGTCCAAATTGTACAAACCATTCTCGAGTTTTAAAGTCTGACCGCTGAATAAGATGATGATATTAGTCATGCCCATAAAAAAAATCAGAACGTGATAGAAAAAAAGTGAATATAGATTCTTTTTTAACTCATCAAAATCCACCTAGTCTACCTATTTTTGTTTCAAGAAAAAAAAAAAATTTATTTTTTTTTTTGCCCACCACTGTATTTCTACAGAATTGTATTTAACATGGGTATTTTTACTTAACTGTGAATAAAATCAAGATTTGTTCATCAATTTTGAAGATACATGCCTTATTTTATTTGCAGCATTACCAGCTTTAAGATAAACTGAAACATTTTTGATGGTTTTACTTTTAAAAAAAAATTTTAGCAACAAAAAAATTTAAAGTTTTGCATAAGTTTTTTTCGGACATTTATTTCAAAATAACTCCGAAACTATTGAGCATATAAAAAAATTAAGTTTGAAGGATTTAAAGATATTTTTATTTTCCGTATCTTTTGGTATATCACTTATGTCAATCGTACACACCATTCTTGATTTATGAGGAAATATACTAGAGTAATAGCCTAACTATGGGCGAAATGTTAGACACGCCCATAAAAAAAATCCACACGTGATAAAAAAAACTGAAAGCAGATTTGTGTTTAGCACATCAAAATGCATCAAGTTCAGCTATTAGTCTTTGGGGGAGGATTTTTTTGTCGACCAGTGTATTTTTTTTGTACTCGATAAATTGTATGTAAATGGAACCTTATTAAAAGTTACAGATTTATTTCCAACGTATGTTTTGGACCAGCGTTGACGTTGGGCGACTATAGTTGCAAATTGTCCTTTTTTCAACTACCTGGCCAATTTTTTACCCCTTTTTAAATGGAGACTTAATGACAACTTTTTCATATAATGTATTAAATGATGAGAAACTAAGATGTTTGAAAATGGAACAGGTATAACGTACGTCCTAATATTTCAAAGTAAAATATAAATGTTATTAATGTTTTTGGGATTCTCACATGGTATAAGTTTCCAGTTGGAGTTTTTATTTGTAAAAAAAATCGTACCATGATTTTAACGTTATAAGGTGATAATAATTCATGAAACCTTAAATTGTGCCTAAATATACTGTCATGTTTCCATTTTGAACATAATAAAATTCTCAAGAAACTGTGTGCGATTTTGAATAAAATATAAACATTAGGGTGATCCAACATTGTATGAAGAAAATCAAAGTTTATCGTACATTAATCTGTAAAAAATTCCTGATATGGTAGAGCCTTATGCAGTTGTGGAAAAAGTATCAAGTCATTTGTTACAGTGGGATTAGTGTTTATAAACCGGTTAACCGAAAAACCGGGTATTTCTTAAAATTTCGGTTATTTGCGAACCGGTTAATTTGAAATATTCAATTTCGGTTAACCGTTTTACCCGTTTTTTTTGTCGGTTAACCGGTTTCAAAAATTTGCTAAAAATATCACTAAATTTCGTCCTTTAGTTGCTTTTTTCTGAATTTAAAATAAAGGAATATATGTTGAAACTACTAAAAATGTTTGAGTTAACAAGTAGTCAGGTGATAGAGCTATTTACTTATGGGAAGTTAAATATATTTTAAAACTGTATGTATAATAAATCAGATAGATAATTAAGTATTCCGTTTACAAAAACTTTAATTTCATGTGAATGAAATTTTACAAAAGAAGAAAATATGTAACATTACGCGTATTAATGTATGGCTTAAGAAAAAAAAAATAAGATTTTATATGAGATAATAGGAATAAAGACTTCAAAAGTAGAACTAAATAAGAGCTGAAAATTTACTTTAAAATATAAACTTTTTCTTGAGAGAAAAACTTTAAAAGCGGTGAATATAAATCATAATATAAAGTACATTATTGTAGATCTAAAGCTTCCTTTTTGTAAAATTTCGATAATTTAATTTTATTTTTAACCTAGAAAAATGAAAAATAAAAAAACAAAAAAACTGAAAAAATACTTTCTAGAATAATTTTAGATCATTATAAAGCTTCAGAAAATGTGCTAAAAGATTCTAAAAAAAGTTGTTTTTATAAATTATATTAAAACTATTCTATAGACTGAAAAAAATATTATAAATTGTCGATGTAAATTAATCGCAATTTATAAAGAACACTGTGAACTTTTTATTATTTGGTGCAGGGTTAAACCAATAAGTTAAAAAACACTTTTTTTTAACAAAAAATATTTTTATTAAGCTTCAAATTAGAGCATTTATTAAAATATTGGTTAACCGGTTTTTTAGTAGACGGTTACCCGAAAAACCGGTTTTTTAATTTTACCCAATTTTCGGTTAACCGTCAAATCGGTTTTTCCAAAAGTCGGTTTTTATAAACACTAAGTGGGATCCATAAATACGAAATATTCATCAAAGAATGTTATTTTAATTCGAAAGTTCAAAGATCAAACTTAGATTTATAAATGTTAAACCTCTATATATCGCCATATTTTAATGTTTTAATTTTTTAATGTTTTTACCCATATTTTTCTCCATAACTCCTAAACCAAAAGAGGCTCGAGTATAAAATAGATTATAAATTTTATGAACATCATCTTAAAGTCTATATCTCTTTCAATTAAATAAAATAAATATTAAAATTGTATAATGTGTAGTTTAGAAGTTATGAGCGATAAAGTATGGACACTTCTGGAAAAAAAAGAAAGTTTTTATTTTGGACCACCCTAATAAATATACCGTAAATATTCTTAATAGATTCATAATTTACCAAGACATGTATGTATGTATGAACTTTCAAAATTGTCCAAAAATTTAAATATTTAAATAATACTCTTACATTAAATAGAAGTATGTATGTGTGACGAAATCTTACTACAAGTAAATATAAAATCAGTTAATATTTAGTACATGTTTCCGTACTTATACACTTATTTTAATACAGTTAGTTTTAAAATTATGACAACAAGACCAAAATTTATTATAAAGATGATTCCTCTTACCGTCATCATCTTCGTCATCGTCATGATGATGACAAACATCATTGTCATGTAGAAGATGTTGAAAACGTGACGTTGTTGAAACAATAAAAAAATGTTTATAGTTTTATTTCAGCCACAGAAAGGTAAATATGTAGAAGTTAAAGAAACAAATCTTTTATAACAGTAACGAAAATAAACAAAGTTAGGAAAAAGGGTGCCTTAGGTGAATTTTGAATACCCTTCACTAAACCGAATGTATTAAAAATGTTTAATTATTTTTAATGAATTTTCTAGCTTCTATTAACCTTAAAAATTAAAGAATTTAATCTTCTGCTTGTCAGAAGAAAGAATAAGGTTTTGAGATCACATAAACTCTACAACATCGATTACTGATCGTTATACTTGAGGTGTGATATTACTGATATATTAAGATTAAGATTTGACCAAAGACCTAAAATAATTTATGCACGATGATGCGCCTTCGAATTGAGAATTCCTTATCAAAATATCTACACAGTGGACTATATCTCTATAAACCTAGAGATCAACTTAAATTATCCATAAAAGTGATCTTGACTTTTTGAAACCCTGAAACATATCTCTAATAGTTGTGCTAGAAAGAAGGCATCATTCAACCATAAATGATAAATTAATTTTGAGATTCATACTTCCATTAGTTACAAATGATATGACCAAATCAATATGTCCCCTAATTTCTTGTTTTCGGCTCAAACAACAAAAAATAAAATTGTGTTTTATGCTAGTACTAAGTTAAAACAACTTAAAGATTTTCGTTATCGTTCTGGGAAACTTTATTGTTGGGTGAAAGAATAAATGACTTCATGTACAACAACTAAGTACGTAAAAAAAAAACAGCAAACAAATAAAAATTTTTTGACATCAGGCCAATGCAGATTTGCGTTTTTTTTTTTTTTTTTTTGTTTACGCTTTTTTATTGTTGTTGTTATTTTAAGTGTGCTGTAATTGTTTTTGTTGTTTGTTTATTTTGTTGGTTTGGGTCGGTTTTGGCCTGATCTTTTCCAGCGTAAATTTATTCGCATTCATACATATTTTGGAGTGTCAATGTTGAGTGTTGAGAATTTGAGATGTTTGTGTGTCAGGTTGACACTAATGACACTTGAAGACTTGTTTTATTTTTATTTTCTTGATCTTTCTTGCGTTTTCTGCAAAAGAATTTCAAGCATAAAAATCCTGAGAATTTTTTAGTTTTTTTTCATTACGTTTTTGGTAAGCAACAAAAATATATTTGTATTTTTGATTTTTTTTCTTTTTGCATGCTTGAAATGTTGTTAGCATTATACAGCAATGTGTAGTACCAAATTTCATTGTTGTTATAGATGTTGGTTTTTTAGTGTTTTGTTGTATTGTTAGCATAGTGTAATCAAGCATGTTCAACTGTCGAATAAATTGTGCCACCAGCGCTTTTACGAGATAAAGTTATTGCCGCAACAACAAGAACAACTTAACGTGAACAACATCGACAATGACAACAATAAATAACAACAAATTATTCCCACAGATACTTCAACCGGTATGACTCTGTATGTTTCAATTTTTTTTTTTTTTTTTCTATGGATATTTGTTGTTCCTGTTGTTTGTGGCACTCTTGCTTGCATTAACATCATTAGATAGTTGTTGTGTTTATTTCTTTTAGTTACACTACTTTTTTCCCGTTCTTCTTTACTATTACACTGTACTACTTCTATGAGTATTTCCTCGTTTTAGTTTTATGTTTGTTGTTAAGCTTCTATAGAGACGACCTCTTCCCTTAAGTTGTTGTTTGTCTTGACTTGGTGAGCCACACTGTCTGAACACGATTTAAAAGCGAAATTTTACTAAACTTTATTATAAACGCTGGGGTAAACTATTGACTATTATATGGGTGATTGCATTGTGAAATACAGATTTAGGATTTTTGTGTAAGTTAAATATTAAAATGGATTACGATTTGTATCTGATTAAAGGATGGACTATATAGTTAGAACTTGAAAAAAAAAAAAATATATATATATATATATATATATATATATATATATATATATATCTTAAATCAAGTTGGCGCGTTATGGCACTTCTACCAGTTGTTTAAGTAAAAAAATTACTACTTTTATAATTTAAAACCCTTAATTTTAAATCCATGAATTAGGAATCTTTTTACTTCCAACAAATTGTATGTTGTATGAAAATTATCTAGAGAAGGTTGTCACCCGTTTGATCATTATTCTCGAAGGACGAGGAATATGCGATTTATTGAAGACAATTAGGGAAAATAGATTATATCCACAAGGTATCATCTTACTGCTGCTTCTATCGAATGAAGAGGGACTCAAACTGTTTTCAAAGGACCAGATCTTCCTTTCGATATTCCTTGCAAATGATTTAAAGAAAAAAAAAATAATAATAATAAAATTGAGTCTAATTTCACTCGAATATGGAGAAATATCTCTGTTCTAACACAGACTTAATATTTATGAATTCAGAGTGAATTGTTCAGAGGAAAAACAATTTTCACTTTTATCTTCAGATATCTACAAATGCAGTACTTATAGCCTGATGAATTTGAAATTTTTTAAAGTTCATTTTTATTGTTTTACTTAATAAAAAAAATTGCCTAAATTACGTCTTCATCCGTAGTTCTGGATGAATTGGATTGTGACAATATAACGTAGCATGTTTTGATGTAAATCACAAAGTTAAATATCTTAATTTAATGCCACAATTGGATCAGGAATGAAATTGTAAACTTTGGATATATAAATTAAAAAAAATATAAAATAATAATAATTAAATGTATCTATTATACTATTGTTTTGGATACGTGATAAGGTTTCGTAGGCAGTCCGCATAAAAAGCCTATGCGGACTGCCTACGAAACCTTATCACGTTAACTATTTAACTCGAAAATATAATAAGGTCCATTGTGTTTCCCTAAAAGATATAAAATTAAAAATCTACCCTTAAAAATTATTCATATAGATGACACAAATGCACGTTTTATACAAAACCACCGAGTGTTCAGGATGAAACCTAATAGATTGCCTAAAGAAGCATTCTCTAAATCTTTTAGATTCTGCTCGGCAATATACACTTGAGTCTGCGGAGTAGATGTTATACTTTCAACCTCCTCTTTGTCTAAACAAATTGTACAGAAATAATTTCGGGAAAGTCCAACATATGTATTCCAACTTGCTTCTTATTACACAGAGCACTAAGAGCCAGCAAAACATTAACACTACGGCTATCGACTGAAACCCAAAAGGATCTAAATACTCTTGAAGTGAATATTGTGGGCCACGTACAGGACCTGATCTATCACTTTTGACTGTTCAACAAGAGGTATTTCAACCTCCGTTTGTGCTTCTGTTGAGTTCTTCGACAATTCGTCTCTTGCGGACTCTTCCGAATTTTCGTTGCTTTTTCATAAACAGTTAATGCTTCTGAAACAAAATTTTTCATTTTTTTAATTTACTGCAACAATGTCATAACTCAAAAAATCTATTTCTCCAAGAGTAGCATTTGTAATTTTAAAAGAAGAAAAACTTAAATTAGCAGTTGTTAGCATTTGTGTGGGGACTTTTTTCATTTATTTTGGTACTTATTTCATTGGGAGTTATTTTGCTAAATGTGGCTAATATTTACTTTGTTCTGATAAAAATCTCGATTGTTGGGAACTATTTAATTTATTCCTTTGGAAGTTATTCATGGTACCTATAGTTTGCTATACATTAGAAATTAACTTGATCCAGCATCTGTTTTTGAACCCCCATTGAAGAATGAGATTACATCTTCTTGAAAAATACAGTTTACTCTGTCAGGGATCTTAATTCTAAAAGGTTTTTTAAAGATCATTTTAAGGATAACATAATCCATTTTGAACATTTAAATTTTAATAACTTTAAAAATCTGATTTTATATTTAAAATTAGTGGCCAATATAAGTACTGATTTTTATGACTGTATATTTGTGCATGACTGTATGGAATCTTTAGACTGTGTATCTCGGAGAAAGTAACCATAAAAAAATCGGCTAGAACTGTTAAATATATCGAAATTCCTCGAGATCATAGTGACAAAATGAATCTTTTCTCTCTCGAACCAAAATAATTTACTTTCTTCATACCTTCAATTTAGTATCGTGATCATAAAGGCTACACAACAAATCCTTTGAGTTGCAGTGCTTATAGCCTCTCCTACCATTTTTGTTCTTATTCTTTAAGATATTACAAGTGTAACAGCCAAAGAGTTTTGAGCATTGGTTGGCACCCATAGCACCCGGGTGCAGAGAGTATTCGCTCTTTTCACATGCACACCATGACAGGGATGATAAATGTGATTTTCAGTATTGTACTAAATTGATTAAAAAATTTTATTTTTTGTGCCGTAATTGTACTAAAATGTTAAGAACTCTTCGCCTCAAAACTACAGCATTTCTTGATCAGAATAACTTTCACTTGAGTTCCCAAAATAAGCAGCATTTTTTAATTTAAAAAGTTAAAACTAGGTGAGCTATAAAATATCGGAAAATTGTAAGATCTGCGTTTGACTATACCATGATAAATTAATAAAGGTGTTAACACCTGAATCAAAAAAAAAAAAAAAAAAAAATACATCTACTATTAACGATGAGATCTTGAAAGTAAAGTTCCAAAAATTCGACTAAAAGTTTTGCACTAAAAAGAAAAGGCTTTTAAAATATTAAACTTTTCAACGATAGGTAAAGGAAAGTAAAAAGTCTTTGTAGGAAAATTGTTTGAGCTGAACCAAATAAACACATATCCAAAAAAAAATTCAAAAAGGATAACATTTAGGTATAAAAATCTCAAAATCTTTAAAACTATAATGCACAAATGTTGCTGTATTTATGTAAAACAAATATCAGATACTATTATTAAAAAAATTCTGGAGGAATCCAAGAATTTTCTAATGAACTTTTATTTCAACTCCATTAAGAAATGTATTAGGAATAAATACTTTATAATTGTACTAAATTAATCACTGGTGTACTGTTGTTCTTTTGAAGAACGAATTGTATTGAAAAAAGTAAAATTTTACTTTATTTATCATCCCTGCAACATGAACATCAGGAAAAAAACTTAAAAATTCGAAATAAAAAGATAAATCGCACAACAAACATCTTAAGAAAATAAAATTTTAAATTTCAGTTCTATACAGATCGACCAATGTATTTGTATGTCCTCTCTTTGTGCCTATCAAATGGATTTGAGGAATGTGATATTATGAATATTTGGCTTGAAAAAGCTGACACAAAATCAGTTTTCGTACCAATGAGTTCTGAAAAGAAAAAGTAAAAGTGATCGTCTATCAGGAGACTCCCAACTACTTCTTATACACTTAGGATTGAGGAAAAGTAAAAAAAAGCAGCATGTAATTACGTGTTTCCTCAAAAATGTGTGTATTTTAATTACAAATTGATCCCAAGGAAATAATTTAAACATAAAAGTTTTCAAACCATATGGAAATCACTATATATTTAATGTTAAAAAAACGTTTGTAGACCACAACTTTACAACTTATAAAAGTTCCCGTTTAAGGTTTCATTTTTTTTTTCTTTTTCTCTTTCCTAAATATATTTTTTATAAATATGTATGTACATTATAAGCATGAGAATATCTAACAAACTACTTATTGCACAGAACAAAACAAGTGAAAATAACAAATGGGACATACATGTTGTAAGAGATAAAAAAAGAGCTACAACAAAAAATCAACAAAACTAAAGAATACAACTATTAAACGACTTCCAGCTAGTATACGTACATTATGTCTTATACAATGAATATTGTATACTTACAACACAAATCCTAAGCAGCAGAAGCAATAACTGAATAGAATTACAAATGGAGCAACTTGCAGCAAAGACATCTAGCGTCACATCTACTTCAAGTGCAACCCTTTGAATAATACAATAACAAGAGATGGATAAAAAAAAAAAAGTGTCGTGCGAATTTACTTTAGGATTTATGTTGCAATTATGTTGTTGTGTCTGTTCAAATAAAAAACTCGTACATTTTGTATCTACGTAAACTATTTCAACTCGTAAAGTTTAGTAGAGGAATAGAAGTGAATGCACATCTCGAACTGGACCTTTGGCTCCAAAAGTTTTGAATGTGCATATGTTGTTGCATTTCACTTTATTTGTTGTGTGTTTTATATGAGATTGTGTTGTTGTAATTGCAGGAAATAAACGTGTATTTGATTCTGACTTTATACGGGGGACAGAAAAAAGTGTATGAGTGTTTGCGATGAGTGTAAGATATTAAAAAGCATACAAACAATGTACGAGCTAAATACTTTTGCTGTTATAAAAGTAAAAAAGTTGCAACTTGTAGTTGTTCTACACTCACTTGCACTCAAGCCCTAGCATAGTCATTCTTTGTGCAACAGAAAGAATTAAACAGGATTCTAAAGGAACTAAATCTGTGGGATGCAGCAACTATTAAAATTAAAATATATAATCTAAAAATTTCCAATTTGAATTTTGTATTTATAGTCCTTATTTTTATTCGTCTGGTTTTAAAACCTCTCAAATAACATTCGGTATATTAGATCCAGAATTGAGGTTTTAGAACTTAGTGGCTTGGCCCAAAATTTTGTTTTCAAAAATATATGTAATTCGGGAGTATATAGATCGTCTCCTATTAGAAAATTACACGTGCTTTCGTCTTTAAAATTATAACAATATAAATTACCATCGCTACACAATGAGGACAATCGTAAAAATGTTGGTAATAAATCTGTGTCTCCTAAACTACTGGTAGGATCGATCTAAAACGCATAGAAAAGTTGTAGAGGAGGACCTAAGCATTCAGAAAAATCATGTGATATAAATTACAGAGTGTTGAATATTACATTTTCTAAAAATATTTTGTAATAACCCTGCGGGAAATTTGTGGCAATTGCAGTAATAGACCGGTCCTTCAGTATCGGTTGAGTACCAATTTACACATAACTCGTCACCAAAGTTCCAGTTGGGAACCAGTTGACATCACCACATTCACTAAGTATCAGTTGAGTGTCAATTTCTAATAGACAAGATAAGTGCGCAATTAGCAACTCGCGCGAATAACATTCTGTGTCTGAGTGGTTAGAGATGAAAACTATAAAACATGAGACGTCAGAAGAACGTGGGTTCGATTCGGGATGGCGCCATCGACATTTATGGAAAATTATAAAATAAAAATAAATGCAATTTAATAAAAATAAATTTAAAAAACAAAAAAAGTTGTTTTTCAAATTTTTATTATGTTAATCGACTCTGAACATGTCCCCTTGGACCAGTCCTGTGACCTGTCCCAAGGTGCTAATTAGCCACCTCCAATGACAACTCCATGTAAAAGTGACAGGTTCCTCCCATATAAAGTTCCTAAACTGGAACCGGTCACTAGCACTGAGAACCTGTCACGTGACAAGTTTTGAACCGGTTCTCTTTCCTCTAGGGAATAAATTTATTCCGAATTAACATGCTGCAAAAAATTGTTATTATTTTGAATAAAATTTAAATAGGTTCCAATTTATTTTTCGACTATTGAAATAGTTCAACAAATTTTTCATAAAAAATGGGATTTTCAAAATAATAAAAATACCTTCTGTTTAACATTTGGACCTAAGACAATATAAAGAAAGCAATTTGAAGCAGGTATTTCAAATATTTTAGCAATTGAATGTTATTTTTTCTTAAATTCTTTATATTGGGGGTCGAATTCCTTCTTCATACGTTATATAAGATATCTAGTGTAAATATTTAATCATTAGTTATATCGGATTTAAATTATATTGCTATTTGTTATATTGAGCTTTGACAGATTTTCAAAAGATAAGGCTTTGTAAGCTACGATCTTCGTCAGCATCCATTTGTGCCCTTTAGTGCTAATCGTAAAGATCTTTCATTTAACTCACACTTTTGAAGAATTAGAATATGTAACTTCATCACTTTACATATTCTAAATTCTTAAGTATTAAGTTGAAATAAAAAGCTTTTGTAAAGTTATTTCAACTTAATACTTAAGGATTTAGAATATGTAAAGTGATGAAGTTATGTATTCTAATTCTTCTAATCTAAGAATAAAATCTTTTTCTGTATTATAAAAAATTATTACAATAATGAACTTGAGCCTGAATAAAAATTCAAAATTCGAAAAATATTCATCATTTACAAACAATGACAACAGGCACTTTAACGACTACGAGGTGGCCTTTTTTTATATACATTCATCTCAATGGCTACAAAGTGTAAAATTTATGCACACAAAACCGATTTGCTACTTACAGTGAGTCAGACACCGAAAAAACTGCTGGATTATTTGTAAATAGTCTCGATAATCAAGAATTGTTTTAGTGTGTTAGTAATTTACAATAAAACGAGAAAAACAGATATAGTCGGTCAAGCCGGCTTGGTACAATAATTTATCCTTATATATAACTTATTTATGTCGAATATTAACTTTTTACTAACATTTTTATAGGATCTATGCACGTTAAAGTTATTGTTGAAAGAGGCGTTTATATGGGAGCTATGATCAATTGTGTACAGATTTTTCATGAAAGATTGATATCTATACCGAATTTTATTAAAATGTTCCTATTTTTAGGACATTTTTGAGTGTTGCAAGTCTAATTCGGAGACATTTGTGTGTGGGCTAGGTGAAATGATGGACCGATCACAACCAATTTCGTCCTTGTTGCGACCTGTACTTTGAACACAATGTTTACATTTACAGCCGTCCAGCCAGCCAGACGGACGGACAGACATCGTTAGATCGATTTAAAAAGTGATTCTGAGTCGATTGGTATACTTTAAGGTGGGTGTTGGAATATTTTTCTATGCGTTACAAACGTCAACACAAACACATAATACCCCAATCACTTACGATGGTGTAGGGTATACAAAATTATACGGCAACGCTTTACACTTTTATTTGCAAATAAAAGTTACTTATAGAATATGCCTTAACTTTTGAAATATCCAAAGAAAAATATTTTTTATTATTAATAGGTATATCTTTAACATTTTCATTAAAAAAAAAAAAAATGCATTTTTTCATACCAATTTCAAAGTTAGACGAATTGTGATAACACTATGCAACAGTATTTTGGGGGCGGAATCATTCCGATTGCAATTGATAGCTCTTGATATGTGTAATAAACCCTCCATAGGATTTTTCGCTTAAACTTTTATATTTTTGCACCAAGGTAGTTACAGATAAATCGAAAAAAATGCTATCAATATAGTTCGAAGCTAAAATTATTTTTCATAAATATTTAGAGCATTTAACGGAGAATATTTCATTAGAACTTTAAATTCATTTATCTGTTCTTATAAGGGGTCATTTCTAGTTCGTTTTAAGGAAATGACATGAAAGTCGATTTAAACTTTAACATTTTAACCCATAATGTTCTACAGATATTTTCTTCTTAAAATTTTACTAGGGTCTCCAAAGATAAAAAATTCATTCGACTTATCATATGTTGTTAAAAAAGAAAATTATGAAATTTTCCCACATTTCTTATATAAACTCCTTAAACTAGGCAATAATATATAACATAAAATTAAATGTTTTGTAAAAATCGTAAACAAAATTAATAATAATTTCATAAATTTCATTTCTTTGGATAAACGCTTTACCGTATGAATTTTGGACCTTCGGTGACCCCTAGTGAAATTCGATGTAGAAAATTTCTGTAGAATATTTTAAGCCATTAAACTCAAGTTTTAATGGACATTTGTTTAATTTTGTTTAAACCGACTAGAAATGACCCCATATAATCAGAGATAGATGAATAAAAGGTTCTAATGAAATATTGACATTTAAATGTTTTAAGCAATTATGTTTAAATATTTTAGCTTCGAACTATATTTATATTATTTTTTTTATATTTATCTGAAATTACTTTGGTGAAAAAATAGAAAAGTTTAAGTGGTTATAAAACAAAAATTTTGCCTACCAACGAAAAATCCTTTGGAGGGTTCATTACACATATCAAGAGCTATCAATTGCAATTGGAATAATTCCGCCCCCACGCGATGATCATCAATTTGTTGCATAGTGTAATCAAACAACTTTTCAGAACACAGGACAAATTATTACCATATATTTTTGTACTCACCATCAAAAAGATGACTTGTTATTCTGTATATAACATGTCGAAAGAATCATCTATGACCCCACAAAGTATATATTTTCTGGGTCCTGGTTAGATTCTGAGTCGATCTAGTCGATCTTATGTAAGGTTTGTTTGGTATTGAAAATGTCAAAATCGGTTAACAAACAAAAAAGTTATATGCAAAATACTAGAAACACATAAAACGCTTTACCGCCCACCTTCCATATAAGATGAAAATCAAATAATTTAAGGTCTGCCCACTTTACCGCCCATCTCCCATGTAACGAAAAATTTGAAAAAGTTGATGGTGGGTTTATAGATTCGGCCGAGCCGAATATAACATTCGCGCTTGTTCAATTTAATTTTGCATCAAAATTTCATAAATATATTCAAATAAAACTAATGTAAGAATAAAATTTAAGTAAGATTTTTATTTCTCATTCAAATTGGTAATTCATTCAATCATCCACTTAATTGATTTAATTTTTTAATTGTACACGTTTTTTGTTTTTACAGATTTTAGTAATTGATATAATTATTTTAGTGAGAGGTGCAAATTAATCTAAGTGCAACATATTATGATTGGAATATATTATTACAATTAAAAATTTTTATTTTTATAAATAATTTATTTATTATTACAAAATTTATGAAACATAATATAAAAATAACACTTTTGGCTACTACTGTGATTATTGGCCTGTTTTTAAATAATTATTATCATTATTATTATTCCATTCTTGATTCGAAAAACTCGACCATCTAATTACATTATTTTTCCATTCCATTATATTATAATTTCATTTTATTATATTATAATTACATCTCATCATTATACAATTCAATCATATTAATGTCCCATTTGTTAACTAAAACGTTGTTTTTGGTAATGCCATAACCATGTTTTATCTCTACGTGTGGATTCTATTTCAAACCAACTCTTCACCTTTTGAGGCCAGAAATGAAATGAAATTTTTGATACATTTTATAAAAGTGGATCGTACTATAGCTAGGGCATGTTGAATCGAACAAAACAAATTGTAGTCAGAAGAGACAGTGTATATTCTATTTTCCAAATATTATTGAAGTCATATCTGGTCGCATATTTTGTTCAATGATCTCTTTAAATGGTTCAGTTGTGTTTGGTACAGGTTGATAAAAAGATGACCCTTCAGATTCGTCAACGAAATTCGTGTTTTGTAGAATTCACGTTCCAAACGTAAACTTTTTCTCAAATATCGTTGTACCTTCTTCTATGTAAATTCCAAAATATTTTAATGAAAAGCTAAATTTTCTCGTTCATTCTCTCTATCATTCTTTTAAAATACTGCATTTTGTTTCATAATGAATCTGTTTGTTTCTCATACAATTGCACTCACTTGAAAATTGCAGGGAGTAGAACACACAAACAAAAAAAAAGTAGAGTTCAAAACAAAATTGTTATTGCAGTTGTTCAGTTTAGTTGTGGAAAATGGAGTGACAAGTGTATGTTGTCAACCTAACTAAGCATATGAATAGTTGAAATTTATGCTGCTGCTTATGCTTCTGATGTTACTGTCTGTCCCTTCATCTACCATTTAGAGAATTTTATTCGTTTTGTCTTTTGTTTTTTTCATTTTTTTTTTCTAGATGTCATCGTACATTATGAGTAATTGCCCTTTATTTTCATTTGTGTGTTTATGAGTGTGTGTGTGTGTGTGTATGAGTACATGTGTTTGTTAACTTTAACTTCATATTTACCATATTTTTTTTATTTTGATGAATTTATATTTACTGTGCTGAGTATTACTTTATATGGAGCATTTTTACTTGCAGTTCTTTCTATATGAAGTACGTATGTATGAATGTCTGATTGCACTACACAAAAGAATATTTTATATATTTTGATGTTTCATTATCTTTTTTTTTTTTTTTTGTCAATTTATTGCTATTAACCAAAAAGCCAACTTGATGTAATATAACGTTATTGTATATCACAGATGTGCATTGTTTAGATGGAATGAATGACTAGATTTAAAATGTTTTCAGGAAATAATTGCATTTTTTGATATTTTTTATATTATATCTACGAGTGTGTTTGTTAGAATTTTGGTAATACATATTTCAGAAATTATCAGGTTAAGGTTGGCATTATAAGCTTTGGCCACCACCCATATATGGTACCATGAATTCCCATGTTAGGAGAAAATTCTATGGTTCAGCCGAAATATCAACCGTGCGGATCCGTTGATGCTTGGTGTGCAGCATCAACATTAATTAATATGCAAAAAACATGTAGTATATCACATGACGATATATTTTTCAAACATATGGATTAGTAGTTTCAAAACTTCTTTGTCTGAAAACAATACATGTTTCAAAAAATTTCTATCACAACCTTTGTTTACAGAAATAACAAGTTTTAAATAATTGCGAACAACTTAAGTGGAAATATTCTCAAGCTAAACATTTTGGATGACAAAATAAATAATCAAATATTAGAATTATACCAACGAATCTATTAAAAAAAATATGAATCTTTTTTTTATATTTTTATATGACTGTGACCATCTGCTCAATCTTTTAGTTAACAGTTTGAGCTAATGATATGCGATTAAAGTAATTTAAGATTTTAGAAATTCCAATTAAATTAAAAATATTTTACATAAACTTATATAAGAGGCATAATTTACATATACATATGACAAGAACGTTTTGTCCATGTTACACATGTAAATCAATCACTGTCATAAAATAAGTTATTTTGAAATAAGTATAAATTTACATTTAAATGTAAATTTATTTAGCACATATATTTCAAAGAGTTTTATCAAAGACAAATGATGTTAATGATTGAAATTTATATTAAAATAAATTCAATTTAGTAAAGACATTTAAATATAACTTAATTTTAGAGAATTGTCTAATTTAGATGTTTTTAAGAGAGAAAGAGATAATCGAAATAATATAGGAGCTTGTTTAAGGAATTATATACATATACATATTAAAGTGCCTCACGAAAAAAAGTTTCAAATGTACCCCTCTAGAAAAGAAGATTATTATATTCTATCATGTAATTCATGTAATTCCTAAAATATTACATCTCAATGTTTAGATTTACGTGAGCTGGACCATTTTTAAAACACCTCTGAAATTACGTATTTATTTCAATATTATTATCAAAATTTTAGTTATAAGAAAATTAACTTCAAATTATAATAGAAGCATACTACGACCATCAATATTCATTTAAATAATTATTATGTCACTTTCCAGTCGTAGAATATTAAGATTTTACTAACATTTTTTATCATATTTTCTTTTTCCAAACATTTATTTTTAAATATTTCGGACATTTTTCAAAATAAATTAGGTTATAATGTACCATAGGAATGGTTTATCTAGTTACTATTGAAAATAACACGTAATTAACCCATTAAGACCTAGAGGGTCAATTTTGTGCATTTAGTTCCCAAAAGGTTAAATTAAAAATTTTTGGAAATAAATCGCATGTAAGCACTTATTATACTTAAATATTGATAAATTTATTAAAAACTTAATAAGTTCATTTAAAATCACGACAATAATCGAATAAAAAGGATTTTTTTTTAAATTTAACCGCCATTTTACACCAATTCGCGGATTTTTTGATAAGTTTATGCTTTTGAAGACATGCATGTCCTTAACTAATCATTTATTTGCCATTAAAATTAACTAACCAATTATGGACCGGAAATCCCAAAATATTATTTGTGTAACTAAAGGGTTAAATTAATGTACATATCAATAGTATTTAATGAGAGCTTTCCAATGATGCGTTAAAATATAATTTACCATGAAAAATGTCCAAAGTATTCAAACTTTAATAAAATACTATTTAAAATAAGATCATTGAAAATTTTACTAAAATTTTAATTTCGCGAGAATGAAAACAAATTTGAAATTATTTTTTGTTCAATATCTAGTAGACATCGTTCTCCTATCATATGTCGTAATTTCTTTGACAAAAAGTTAAAACTGTGTATACTGTCGATCAAAAACCATATTTTTGGAGGTATTTTAAAAATGGTCCAGCTCACGTAAATTAAATAATTGAACCGAAATATTTAGGGAATTAGCTTAAAACATATCAAACTTTAATTTTAGGGGGTACATTGCCAACTTTTTTGCCCCCATACAATTTAAGGCACTGTAATATATATATATATATTATTTTGAAACAAGTCCCTCATCTAATCAGGGCAAATTTGTTCTGTGTCATTTGTTTGGCACTTTTATATATTAATACAAACAGAAAAAAGATTAAATGTTTGTATCCATTATAATTTGATAAGATATTAACGAATTTTTACTGATATTCCATAGTTTCAAATTTGTAACAATAGTAGACACAATTAAATTAAACTTAAAATAATATTAATAAGGACCATTAATATGGTATTTGCAATTATAATATAGTTGATATTAATATATTTGAATACATAAAAGTATTTCAGAAACGTTGTATAAACAACTGCTTAAAAAAAATTAGGTTTTTTGTATAAAAGGTACAATTAAATCTATGTATTTCATAAAGTTTCACTACTTTATCGTTAATAAACTTTTCTAAATTTTTGTAAAGAATCAAGTGGTTTTCGGAAATGTCTTCCAATGCTTGATCTAGTATTGCATCTTCATTAGTTTTAAGTATTTGAATTTTTGTTGTGTAATCTTTTTATACCCACCATCAAAAAAATGGGGAGTATATTGATTTTGTCATTCCGTTTATAACATGTAGAAGGAACCATTTAAAACCCCATAAAATATATATTTTCTGGGTCCTGGTTAGATTCTGAATCGATCCGTCTATGTCCGTCCGTCCGTCTGTCTGTCTATTATGGGCAAAATACTAGAAACACAGTGTGTGCGTTTCATACTTTTCTGCTGATATCTCTTAAACAAAAGCATGTATGACAACGAAATTTTGTAAAGATATAAAGGGTTTATATGGTTTATATTGGAGCTTCCTTATTCCGGGAGGACCGATCATAACCAATTTCAATAGGCTTTTGTCAAAATAACTATTTGTGCTTAATTTCATAAAGATAAAGAATAAAGATATCTTCAAAATTGCGACCTTTACTTTGTTCACAAGGTTTACATGGACAGATAGCCGGCTAGCCATACGGACGGACATCGTTAAACTATAGTAATTCAATTCAAAAAAGTGGATTAGAGACTTATGAGAAACCCCGTGCCGCAGAATCTGTAATAAAACAGTAATAAAGTAATAAAAATAATAATTTCATAATATATTTAATGAAACAATTCCTTTAAACATCTACTCCACAAATCATTTCAATGCCTAAAACAAATATAGGAACATGTCCATTTAATTGAAAATGGCCTCTGGTTACAATCAAAAATTGAAATTATTATGTTATAAAACACATCACTCCTACTTCACAACATTAAAGTGTTTTTCGCAAGAGGCAAAAATAAATGCATGAAAATTGATAAAATAATTATGATAAAATTTATTCCTATTTAAAAAAGAATTCAAGATGAAGTGAAAAAAATTAAAACTTACCACTGAAAGATTATTCTTTAATAGTCAAGAAGAAGAAGATACGAAATGAAATATCTGATAATCGTGGCTATAGCTCAAGGGTGGCAATATTAAATAAACCACACAGACTGCGAGTAGCTGAAGATAATCCAAATAAAATTTGCCAGACGATTATAAGCAACTAACTTGCTGTAAGATGTTATTTAAGCAAAAATAATTGTTAAGAAGAATTACTTTTTATTTTAATAGTTGTGGGGCTTGCAATTTTCGTTTTATGTTTTTTTTTTTATTTTTATTATAATTTATTATTATTATTTTTTTTTTATAAAATCTAAGATGAAGTATACTTATAGAACACACATTTTCTATTTTAATTTTTTTTTTTTTTTTTTGTATTTTTTTGCTGAATAAATTTGAAATCCTCACATATGGAATACACTTGAATTTCAATTACTTTTTCTTTTATTTTCACTTTTAAAAATAATTTTTGTATTTTTATACATACAATTCACATGTGTAATGCGATCAAAAAATATTCACAAACTTATACACGAACACTCATATCAACTGAAATCGTTTCATCCATATGTATAAAAAGATCCAACAAATGGCAACAGATTTTATTCTTTGGATACTATATTTTCACTTTTTTATTTTTCTCTTTTTCCATAAGAAAAAAAAAAACTTATTTTATTATTCCTTTTTTTATTATTTTAAACATGTAGTGTTTGCACTTTTTATAATGGAAGGGTGTTTATTTTTGGCTACTGCATCTTCTATTCATGCTGGGGTACTCCAACTAAAGTACTCGACAATGGAAATAGAAGAAATGAAACATATACATACGCACTTGTGCATAAAAATGCATTTTACTTTTGTTCTTTATTGAAATTTAGTTAAAAAAGATGGAGGCTGACTAAAACACAGGGCAGCTTTAAAATGCTAAAAATAAATTTTGCTATAAATTGTTTAACTACCGTTATATAGTATATTACGCACACACACACATACGCACGAATGCAGGCATTTGCAAAAAATATCATAAAACGAAGGAAACGTACCGGAAGACGCATATAAACGGATGCTTAAAAACAACAACAACAACAACTATAATAAAATTATACACACATACTCACACTAGTTTATTACTGTTTGCTAGCACTTTTATGCAAATAGCATCTCCATCTAACAAAACTATAAAAATTCTTTATTTTTTTTTATTTTTTCTCTTAAAATTTGCAAATTTCTCAATTCGTTTTTTTTTTTGCGTAACAATTTATTTACATTCCTTTGAATTGTATTTTCAAAAACATCAATAAAAAATATTTTTTTATTCACTCGTTTTTCCGTTAGAATTTATTTTCATTTTACGTAAAACGTTATTTTTACAACAACAAAAATTCGTTGTGATAAAATATACAGTCTCCCGTTTTCAAACCGTTCGCTATGTTTGTTTACATGCAACTGATGTTGATATATTAAAAAAGAAATAAAACTCGTTTTTTGGCGCCCCTTGCATTGATCTTGTTGTGTGTTGTTTTTGTAGTTATTTATTACGATTTGTTTATTTTAATATCCCGAAGATGCTTCTACTTGTTGTGTTTCATTGTTTACTCTATTCTCCCCATTTTAACTCTTTTTTTACCACTCTCTTTTTTGTGGAGCATTTAATAATTTTGTTCTCTCATTTCTCTATTAGTAATGAATTTTAAAAAGTTCATTTTATCAGCTCCCCTACTTTGTTGTTGTAATGTAAGCACGTGTTTATGTTAAATTTTATTGATATTTATTTAGTTTGAATTTAATGAACATGTTCATTTTGGTTTCTGAGAGAGAGAGAGTGTATTTGGTTAATTTTTCTCTCTATTTTTTACTCTTGCGATTTTTATGTTATCGATGAATCAATTGTTTTGTTTAAGAAATGCCGGTATTTTCAAATAAGGCAAATAAACGCATATTTGTTGTTGGAGTTGCCATAGTTGTGTAAATAAATATGGAAACTAAAAACTTGTTCTTATTTCCTGTCACTTTTTTTTGAAGATTGTAATCGTAATTTAAAATTTTTTCTCTCATATAATTCATCAAACTTAAATATAATAAGCGTGAATGTTATATTCGGCTCGGCCGAATCTATATACCCGCCATCAACTTTTTCAAATTTTACATTATATGGGAGGTGGGTAGTAAAGTGGGCGGACCACGCCCATTTTTTGTTTTCGAGTTTACGTTGGTCCTTGAACTATTTGAACACAATTTCACCTTATATGGGAGGTGGGTGGACCACGCCCATTTTTGGTTTCCAAGGTTATATCGACGCCGAAACTATTTATACAAAATTTCGTTGTCGTACATGCTTTTGTTTAAGAGATGTCAGCAGAAAAGTATGAATCGGACAGCCTGAGTTTCTAATTTTAAGCCCATAACTTTTTTGTTTATTATCCGATTTTGCACATTTTCAATCCCAAACAAACTTATATAGGACAAATATTTGTGCCAAATTTCGTCCCCCCTACATTGTACCGTTCGAGTCGGACGGACATAGCTAGATCGACTCAGAATCTAACCAAGACCCAGGAAATATATACTTTGTAGGGTCTTAAATGATTCCTTCGACATGTCACACACGGAATGACAAAATCAATATACCCCCCATCTTTTTGATGGTGGGTATAAAAATAAAAAGTCTCTTGATTATTTACCTCGATGAGCTTAGCTCCCAATTAATCCTAAAAATTTCTAAGAAGCGAAAAGAACTTTAAAACCACACACGTTTTCTCCGCATGATTTGTATCTTGTTACCGATAGATGCAAAGATGGAGAGTCAATTGAAACCAGACAACAAAATAACAATAAAAACGAGAAAAAAAGGTATAGTCGGTCAAGACCGACCATACGATACCCTACATGAGCATAAAAATTCTGGAAGGGGACTTATATTAGACCTTTGGTCAATCGTAGACCAACACTTTTACTAAATATAAAATAAAATATACAAATACAGAATAATGCGTTAATGCGTGGGGGGGGGTTGGGTTTGACATTTGTATGGGGGTTAGGTGAAATAAGCCTTAGATAGATTTAAAAAGTGACTCTGAGACGATTGGTACACTTTAAGGTGTGTGTTGGATAACGTTTTCTATGCGTTACAAACATCAGTACAAATGCATAATACCCCAACCACCTATGGTGGTGTAGGGTATAATTAACAAAAGAGATATTTGCGCTTCAGAGAAAACGCCAGGTACTGATGAGACACAGTTGTTGGTGCTGAAACGTCTACAGAGTCCAGGTTTGAACCAGAGCTGGATATAACAACAACAGCCCACAGCAAGCAACAATTAGAACCTACCTCATTTCTGATACCGAAGTATTTGGTGTTATGAGGGGCATTTACGAATTGGATACCCTACATATTTCGAGACTCAGATGCGGCTCATTTATCAATGGTGTAAGTGGAGAAAAAGGATGAAGGCTTCTGCAAATAAATATCCATTACAATAAATCAGCATCTTCTACGCTGTTAACTCGCCTATTGAAAACCTGAGAAGATATCGTTATTAGCCGAGAATTCTGGATTTATAAAGGTTTGCGGACTTATAACAAAAGACTGTAAGTTTTTTGTAACGTTGTACCGTCACCACGGTGCACAGTGTCACATTTGGCAGTTTTAGAACGACAAAAATCCAGTTTAGGAGATATTGGTCTGAAATTGTATGTTCTGTTAGTAGATAAGGCCGTACTTTAAATGGGCGCGAAAAATCTCTGCCACTCCCATACAGAAAAAATTACTTTATTTGTATGAATATCGGACATATATTTGTAAATTTTATTAAAATAAAGTATATTTTAAAAGTAGGCATGGCAAGATCTAATCACACCAATCTTAGTGTTACATTTGCATAACAAATTTTCAAGCATTGCCTTAAAGTGTTTAATTAACTCTTGAAAAATTGCTAATATGAAGTACCGCACGTTTTATTCTAATATTTTAAAAGATCGCAAAAAGTCGCAGCCAATATTGTCAAATATAATTTTATAGATGTTTTTTTTATAGAACAATTGTATTTTTAGATTGGAACTCGTTGGAACTTTTTAATTCCAGTCCATTAAAGATAGAATTTTCCAAAAAATATGTTTTTTAATATTATGATTTCTTTTAAATGAAAAGTAAATATATTCAGTATTGATTTTGCAACATAGAAAATTATAATATAATAATTTGGATACATTTATTATTACATACCAAAAAAATCATATCAATATCTGCAGTATTTACTGAGATATAAGAAGTTAAAGTTAAAATATTTCCTTACAAAAAATGTAAATAAAATTAAAATATTTTTAAAAGCTGCAATTTTGAAAATCAATAATTCGCGCTATGGACACTTTCCAATACTTTAAGTATTTTTTCCATAATATATGATATGTTTACTAATAAATGCGAAAATAATTACTTCAATTAATAAGCTTTTATTTTCGTATTTTTGGCGTTCTAATTTGGATAAATGTGACACTGTGCGGTGGATAGAGGCATGATATAAATATATTTTCAATACACTTGCCTAATTTATACACATTTGTCTATACAGCTTAAAATTATACTTAAAATGGAAATTAAATAATTTGATTGTAATATAAATAATTACAAAAACCAACGGAAAACCTAATTATGTTAGAAAGTGTTGAACTCAATTAACTTAAAATTACACTTAATAGTGATCTATTTATTTGCACAAATCAGCAACCAATATTAATGAGGATTATTGTTATAAAAATCATCTAAAGAAATCGCAATTTATTTGGATCGAAACCTAATACGAATAACAAAAAGGCGCTTAATTATTTACAATTTTCTACATAGTAATAGAAAACAAAATAGAAAACCTAAGAAACGAATAATGAAATCACATCCGCTAATATTAAAGATCGAATTTATTTATTTCAACAAAACATCTATAATTACCAGACACCATAAAACAATCCAAAAACGAACTAACAAAATAAAAAGTTAACACATTAACAACTTTGTGAATACAGGGGTCTTACACAGATCATTGATAACACTGCGGGTGTTAACGCCAGCGGATGACAATAAAGCATAACGAGAAAAAATAATAATTTAATGAGTAGAAATATGAAAATAACAATAGATCTTAACCAGTAGTGGTAAAGTTTTTTTTCTAACAAAACTGAAAACCGTGTAACATGTAATATTTTGTTTGATTATTTTTATTTTTTTCTTAATATTTGTTATAAGTAGATTTTAACTAGAATGATTGTTAACCAACTCAGCGGGTTAAATACATATTTGTATTAAATTTTTTTTAGTACCCTACATGAGGTAGAGTTAAAGTGTTATCTGATATTAGTGATATTTTAGTGAAAATGGAATTAAACTGTTGTTTAAAATGGAATTGAGTTATACAAAATGCTTAAGATTTTCAATAACAAAATATTTAAAAAACTGGATATTTTTCGTTTCTAAAAATACTTAATAGATTGGGTTGGATTTGGAATTTCACATAGTGATCTTAGTAGAGGTGTAGGCAGGTTTAAACTTCGGAAAAATGTGGATTTTATAGCCGAAAATGTGAAAAAATTTTTTTTTAGCATTTTGGATTTTTTTTAGAGAATTGTGGAATTCCTTTTGCAAAAATCTTAAATTTCTTACGCTTTCTCATTTAATATGATAAAGTCTACATTAACTGAAAATTTAGTTAAGATATCTTTACTAACAAAGATTTTATTACAGATACAATATTTATAGTTTCTCAAAAAAACAATTTTAAACAAACTATTTATTTAAATTGCAAAAATTAGAAAAAGTATCAACTCGATTTTTTTTCACTTAAATTACATTGCTTAGCCAACATAATTCTTCATTACATAGAAAAAGATTGAAATCAATATCTTTCGTAGAACCGAAATTATGCAACTTACTCTAGTTTAAGTCCCCTTAACTCAGCCCTTGATGGGTTTGTTGTCTCCCCCTTTCAAACATTGCACACTTTTTGCTACGCCTGTACCAAATTCCATGCAAATTCAACCAGTCGATTCGAAGTTACAGATTTATTTCCAAAAATTTTAGATTCTGCCCCATTGTGCAATGTAGGTCAAAGAGTAAAAATTATAATTTTTAAGCCCAATATCTCTTAAATTAAAAGAGATAACATAAACATTTTGTAGATATCAATTAGCACAATCTACTCATGTAAAAATATTTAAAATCTTTTTTTAATGGTACCGGGATAGTCTTATAATGAGATTAGTTAACTCGATAGTCGTCAGAAAAATATTTGTAATGTAACAAATTTCTTAATTTTCTGTAAAAGAACGACGTCTCTAGCTTAAGCTATGTTTGTGAAATATTTGACAAAATTTGCATGACCACTAGTTTTAGAAAAAAATAGTTTGCCTTTTGGCCCCACTGTGCGCTGTTTGCACAGTAATAGCAAAATAAAGCAAAAGTCTGGAACTTTGAAACCACTAAACCGATTTAGATGAAACTTGGAATATCGATAGAGGAGGAGTTAGGATTTCAGAATGTTGTTTAATAGAGTATGTAGCTGTAGCACGGACGCCGCTACAGTGGTCCAAAGTTGACCACCTCGAGGGTGAAAAACATATCGGGGCAATATAACTTTTACAAATATTATTTTAAATTTTTGAATTCTCCTAAGCAAGACAAGGAAAAAACATGCTTATTGTGCTAAATTATCTCGTATGGTTTTAAAGATATTTAACTTCAAAAAATAAATTTTTATTTTTGGCCTTGACTTTTTTGCGATTTTGCCGTATAACTTTTAAAATAAAACTTCTAAAATTTTTTTAAAATATTTTCAAATTCTCTACAGTTTTCTAAATTATGCTAATAAAAAAAAATTGTTTGTTATCTCAATTCGATAACAAGAAAAAATTTTTCAGTGTCAAAATTTCAAAACAGGTCTCAAAAATTGCAATTTTTTCCCAAAAAAGTAACTTTATATATTTAACTTTTTTAAAAAATTTTGTTAAAAAAGTTTAATATTTTTTGACACTTGCTGAAAGACGGGACCCCAAGAAAATGTGTAAGTGGAATTTTTAAAAGTTCTGAACGGTTATCCTACTTCAAGCAGTGGTCAAAAATTATCAATTTCGGATGAGTTGAACTTTTTGAGTCTGTAAAAAAAAAATTGATTGTTGATTTTGGTACTTCTAAGAATTAAACTATGTAGCTTAATATGTTCTTAAAGGTTTTGCAAAAAATGATGACAACAATTTTTCAATAATAAAAATTTCGACCTTTAATAATATATAGTAAAAATATATATATTTCTCTGATTTTTACATTTATTTATTTTTACATTTACAATTCTCCATTAAATATTTTATATCGTGTGAAAAAATTGTGTTGATACCTATAAGCATTTAGAAATTATTCAGTCTGAAATTTTTGAAATATGTCCATATAAACATAATTTGCATTGGAAATAACAACTATTAAATAAATTAAATAAATAAAAAAGACTTGCCAACAACTTAGTTTTTTACGCATATTTAGTTGATTAAAAAAATCGAAATTCAAGAAAAATATTTGTGACAATAATCGAATTCATCGTTGGAGCTGAATCTCTTTCCACCGAGCCATTTCTTTGGGTTTGGAAATAGGAAGTAGTCACTAGGGACTAAATTCGGAGAATATGGCGGATGAGGTACCAATTCGTAGCACAGATAATGATAATGCACAGGTGTGCACCCGTGCATTATCTTGATGAAAAAGAACTTTTTTCTTGGCCATATGGGGTCGTTTTCTTTTTAAATCCTCATTAAATCGGTCTAATAAGTTGGCATAATATTCGCCATTTATTGTTTTCCCTTTTTGAAAGTAATCAATGTTGATTGTTTAGACAGTAATGGATCCATGTTTCATCCGCAGTTACAAAACGCCGCAAAAACTCATTCGGATTGCGGTTAAACAACTCCAAACAATCCTCTGAAGTTGTCACACGTTTACGTTTATAGTCAATTGAGAGCAAACGCGGCACCCATCTTGCAGACAACTTTCTTAAACCCAGCTGAATCGAAACCACACCGCCATATGAAATACCTATGGCATCAACAATCTCACGCACTTTTACTCCTACACCATATCGTGGATTTTTTCGAAATTTTCGGGTGTACTGACCTCATTTGGCCGTCCAGAACGTTCAGCGTTATTTGTACTTGTGCGACCACAACGAAAGTCAGTAAACCACTTTTATACCATTGAAATCGATGGTGCAGAGTCCCCATAGTATTTGTCGAGCTTTTCCTTGGTTTTATTGAAGGTTTTTTTTTTTTTCTCAAAAAATAATGTTTAATGAGCACTCGAAATTCACTTTTTTCATTTTTAGAAAAATACACGAGGTTGTATGTTTTGAACAGCTGTTAAACGAAAAGTAAATGACGACACTTGCTCAAAATTTGACAGTAGTCTATTAACAGGTGGTACTTGATGGGAACAGTGTTGCATTTCATATAACTATGAGAGAATTTCGGAAAGTCACGGAAATATTGATTCGCCCTCGTATATATGTAATAGATTTCTTAAAAAATCATTGTAGCTTATATATGTGCTTCTGTAAATCGAAAACATCTCCGCCATTTCTAAACCGGTTTTTCTGAATTTTAATAAACAGCTTCTCCTTAACCTTATACCAAAACTCAAGTATTAAAAAATAACTTTTTTTAAATGTTAAGACTTCTGATATTTTTTAAACAAAAAAAAAAAAAAAAAAAAAAAAAAAAAAAAAGTTATTAAAACATTTAGCAAATTGTTTCTACAGCTAAACAACTTCATTACCCAATTTATCCAGTATTTTTTTAAAAACATATCCAGCTTCATAGTAGTGTATTTCTCTAAGTCGCTATTAATTATTATTTTTTCTTAATTACAACTATCTTTATGTATAATACTATTTATGTTTTGTGTTGATTTATAATTTTTGTGTGAAATAAATCTTTTCTTTATTTATTTTCTCACATACTTGTTTTTAACATTAGTAATTAATAATAAATATTTATCTAAATATTTATTCTATTGTTTTACACATAAAAATAGGCTTGGTCTTCTCAAAAACTTGCCTTTAATTTACCAAATTTCTAAACTTTTGCTTTTCACGGTTTAACACTTGCTGAGTTTTTGTCAAAATGTTTATTTATTCACTTTTGCTACTAAACAAACCAAACGAATATCATTAAAAAGATTTATGAATATTTAAATTACTAACAATTAAGCCCGTATGTTAGAATCAATAGCAATCACAATCATATGTGGTCAATTTTATATTAAAAATTCCTTGCTACGTTTAAAAGAAAACTACATTCTTGTTGCTAAACAAAAATCTTGTTAAAAACTCGCCTTCAATTCCTATTAAAATAAATATTGTTACAAAGCAATAAAAAATCATTAATCGACACAAGAAATCACTTAAAAGAATCTGTTAATTTAAAAACATTGACTACTGCATATCTGTTCAATAAAAATAATCACATAAAATTATTATCTACAGCAGCAAGTTTTTGAGAATTTGTTTTAAAAAGCTCTGTTTTTTATAATTAAACGCTTTGACAAACAGCATTTTGTTAAAATGTAAATTAATGTTAGAAGTTTTATTGAATAAATGATAAGAGAACAAACATTAATAAAATTTAATAAAAAGACACTTGTTTTATTTTATTACAATAATAAAATAAATATTTAAAGAAAACTGTTAATTTTGTAAAAACCAGTAGCTTTATTATGATATTGAATATTTGAATTCCAGACTTATTCTAAGAGGAGTGGAGTACTTTGTTCAAATTTTTCGTTATATGGGAGGGGTTTGTTTCCGAGTTTACATTGATCCTTGAGCTATTTGAACACAATTTGACCTTATATGAAAAGTGGGCGGTGAAGAGGGCGGACCACGCCCATTTTTGGTTTTAGAGTTTATATCGACCCTCGAACTATACGTTCAAAATTTGGTTATCGTACATGCTTTTATTGAAGAAATATCAGCAAAAATGTATGAGACGGACACCCTGTGTTTCTAGTTTTTAGCCCATAACTTTTTTGTTTTTTAACCGATTTTGCCCATTTCCATTATCAAACAAAACTTATGTATATAAAATAAATATTTGTGCCAAATTTCGTCCCCCTACGTTGCCCCGTTCGACTCCTATCCTGCTTTCAACAGACAGACAGGCGGACAGATGGACTGACGGACGGATATATCTAGATCGACTCAGAATCTAACCAGGACCCAGAAAATATATACTATGTGGGGTCTTAAATGATTCCTTCGACATGTTACACACGGAGTGACAAAATCTTTTTGATGGTGGGTATAAAAAATAATAAGATGTAAAGTTTTACATGAATAATGTTTAGATTGAGACTTTAGTTCCACCACTTCCATATACTGCAATGAAGTTGCAAAAGTAACCTAAAATGTAGAATTCCCACAAGTTTGGAATCCAAAATTTTATTTTATTTACCTCACCATTAATTGGAATACTGAAAAATTTTCTGAAAAAGGTGCAACTAATTTAACAATGTTACTTTTTTAAATATGTATTAATAAAGTTACCTCCACATAGTTTTTGTATCTTTCTTCTGACAAGCCTAATCAAACTGACAGTATACAGCAACAGTTATGCATTTCGATGGTCCCAAAAAACATCACAAATATATACCTTATTTAAAGACTTGTTCAGAAGATATAAATCTTCTTTTTGATATGATTTTGCAAATTATACTTAATTTAATTTATTTTATTTTAAATTCCGCTGAAATTTCAAAAGATTTCTTTATTGAGGGCAGCAATTGACACTCATTGCACTAACATGGAACTGAAGAAAGCCTTACCTTAATTTTGTTCTTGCGTCTAAAAAGTAATCAATTTTAAGAAAATTTCAGGTAAACGAACGAAGAATCTAATGATACTTACCTCTAAAATTTTAAGTAATGTGGACATCTTTCTTTTGGCAAATTTATTTTTTTTTTTTAATAATTTATATTTGTATTTATTTTTGTCTGTTGAATTTGTCAAACTATATAATTGGTTTTATTTTTTTAATAGTTTGAAAATATTTTATAGCCAATAAAACAAATTATTAAAATTAAATATTTTTGTTAAACAAATTTTATTTAAAATCAAATAAAAATTTATGCAATTATTAAATTTTAATAAAACATTCAAATTTTGGGACTTTTGATCGTCAAACCCAATTTCTTCTTTTCAAATATATATTTATAAAAAGATTTATAATACAATAATTTTTTGAAGACTTTTTGCAAAAAACACCGAGAAAGGACTGATTTTTGATTTTGTATACATCATTAATTTTTAATTTTGAAATAAAATTTTTGTTAGTGGATATTTTTGAAATTTTACATCTGAGTAGATTTTTGGTGCTTAGTTTTAGATATTACTTGCTTTTTTGCATATATTAACAATAAGCCCACAAATTCCCAAAATAACTTTCTGAAATTACCAAAAATAGGATTTTTACTTTTTTCACTATAAGTATCTCTCGAAACGAATCGGGGAGCAAAAATTTTTATTACCAGAAACTTAAAAACACATTAATCTAATTTAAAAATATAACTTTTTTTTAAAATTCCGGCTTTGCGATTTGAGAAATTGAGGCGAATATTGGAAAATCATGAAAAAAATAGGTCGAATTTGGGAGACCCTAGTTATTTCAGAAATAACATATATACACCTTTTTTTGCCTCGACATAATTTTCTATAGAGTTATCTTACAGAAAAAATATAAGTACTGTATAACTAAAAAAGACTGTAACTACTTTTTTGAAAAAAAAAAAAAAAAAAAAAAAAAAAAAAATGGCGAAAAGTCTACTATTTTCAAAGTTCAAATACATATAATTTTTGATTCTGTAATGATTTTTAAAATTTTTTTCTTTGCATAATTTTGTTTTTTTATTCTTAATTAAATGAAAAATATTTGCAGAAAATTGGATAAAATTTGGACCCGCTATAATGAAAAAACTTCACCAAGGTAGGTTAAAATGTAAAAATTTCTTCTAAACCGAATATCTCGTAAACTAAAAGAGATAAGATATGCAGAATCCGTTCATGTAAAAAAAAAATAAATTGTAAAATCGTTTAAGCAAATGAAATAGACCTCGCATTTAGTTAGTACTCTAAGTTCGCCAAGGAATGGTGAAATAAACCTTCACTTCACTTGTCTCAGTCCAGAGGCATTCTTCTATAGCTGAACAAATTCTGTCTCAAACTAGGAGTTCATTTTTCCTCTAGGGTATCCCACAGGGATACCGAAAAATGGTTTAGGCCAAATGAAAATCAACCTCCTCTGTTTGTTAAGCAGTCAACCTTATCGTTTTTAGGGTGGCCCTGCCTATTTTCGAATAACGAATAAACCGAATAATTTCTGTCGAATAACCGGTTAACCGAAATGTAGTTTTCTTGAGTTATAAATTAGAAATTTTTTATTTTTATGATAAATTTATGTAAACTACATCTTACTGCTACATTCCAGTAAAAATAAATAAAAATTATTTTTAGAGAGGTACTTTTTCTTCTACTTTAGAAGTAATAAAAGAGGATCCAATATATATAGAAAGATTTAAATGAATTGTTCTGCTGATATTTGGATGTTATTTTTACAAAAAAAAAAAAAAAAAAAAAACAGAAACAAATGAAAAACTACGTTTAAAATAATTTAATAAAATAATTATAAAAATTAAATCTAATTTGGATATTCATTGTAATTTTGCACATCGTGAACATGACATGACATAACACAGGTATAAAAAAATTCAATTAATTTAAAATTATACGAATTTGTACTATTTTTGGATCACAATTTCAGTATCTTACTGACTTCTTTGGATGCATTTTTTGTTGGATTAGAATGTTTTATAAAAAGCGATAAGAAAAGGTAATATATAATATTATATCTTCATAAATAATTAAACTTGTATCAATATAAATTCGTAAAACATTACTTTGATTAATGTAAATTCAAAGTTACACAAGTCATAACACTTTTGATTGTCATCTCCTAAATGTACCCAAAAAATTTTAATTTATACACGATTAACAAATTATCATTCTTACACAGAAAATACACTTACGTGAAAAATGTATTAAATAAAGCGGAATTTGGAGAATATTTTATAGTATCAGCTAAAAAATTATTGTTTTTTCATAAGGTATGTTTCAAAATTATAAGAACACTTTGTAATGTCAAATTTTTCATTAAATTTCTTCATATTGTTTATAAATTATGTTGGGAACATATAAATGTTTGAATGCTCTATTCATCGATATGCAACATTTATATGTTGCTCTTGTAATTCTTAATACTTTTAAAATAACAAGTAAGTCGATGTTTCAGAAATATAAAAACATTTTCAATTTTTTAAGAATAAAACACAATTTTAATGAAATTATTTGCAAATTAGTCCACCTTTATTTTTATAAGATTAAATATTCTAGAGGTCATACTCTCTAAAAATGTATTGATTAATTTTTGGTCAATATTTGACCATTCGTGACAAATAGTTTTTTAAAAATTTAAATTTTCATATTGGGGATTTCTTGAGTAAACACGATTGGACAATATACCCCAACTATTTTCTATAGGATATACATCTGGAAAACACGCTGGCCAATCTAAAACTGTTATATTTTTTGAGCTAAACCAGGTTTTTGTAAATCTGCTGTTGTGAATGGCAGCGTTATCTTGCTGAAAAATATAATTTTTCAAGGGATTTTGTGCTATGAAAGGTAATAAACTCATTTCCAGAGTTTTCACGTAATCTGTGCAGTTCATTTTACATGACACGAATTGAATTTCCAGACACCCATCGCTACAAAATGCTCCCCAAACCATCAGCGATCCACCACCAAAATTTCTCTTGGAGAAATGTTCCTTTCGAATATTTCTCCAATAGCTTCTGTTTCCATCTGGACCGTCAAGATTCCATTTCTTTTCATCTGAAAATACAACCTTAAATAAAACTGGTGGTTATTTTCACATTTACAAAAATTGAATAAAGTCCAATTAGTTTGCATATTTTCTTTGGCAAACTGTAACCTTGCTGCCACATGACGGGGTAGTAACCGTCATTTTTGAATATTTTAAGTTTTTATTTTCTGTTATTGATCTCCATATGGTTGTTTTTGATACAGAAACACCCGTTGAGGCCATTATACTTTTTAGACTCAAAGTTGAATTGCTCGCTAAACGATTAATGTGGGCTTTTTCTCGCTGAGAAAGGATTTTTTTCCATCCGGATCTCTTTGTTTGTCCATAATTCTCAGGATTGCTCAAAAAATTTCTTACCACAGTCACACTTCTTCCCAATTTAGTAGCAATTTCTCTAAATTTCAAATTTTGATCTTTAAAGGACAAAATTTTACCTTGTTCTTGTTTTGATAAACTAAATCCATGTGGCATAGTAAAAGAACAATTTTTCCCTTTATTTTAAAACCAACATCACCTGAGGTTATTGCTTTACTAAATTGCATTATAATTTTTTCTTCACTTGTTTTTATAATAATGAAACATGCAGATATCGGAAAACTTCCAAAAATGAAACAACAAAATTGTTCTACTATTTTTTTTTTTTTTTTCATACATATAAAGAGTAAATGCAAAAATCTATTTCTCTTAATAAATATTTTTAGATCAATTCATTACTTGCAGAGAAATTTGAAAAAAAATAAGTGTTCTTATAATTTTGAAACATACCTTACAAATAGGAGAAAACAATTACGAAATGATCCCCTTGAAAAATAATTTGATCTTATGTTCCTAAGTTACTATTTCAATAGATTAAATGCTATAATTTGTGTAATTTATATGTTTTACATATATAACTAAGGTTATTCGGTTAATCGAATAATTTCTCAAAAATCGGTTATTAAACGATCAACTTTTAACCTCGAGTAATTATTTGTCGAATAAACCTGGCAGTTACCCAATACAGGGTAACTTTGTTATGTGTACCAAGTTCATTGAGAGATGTTAGATAGTCTATAAAAATAGTTGAATTTACCTCACAAGACGACAACGCATTCAAAGCATCACATTGAACAGAATCACTTTTTATTCGAATAAATCTGAAGGAATCTGGAGAAATATATTTAAAATCTTTTCCTAAAATATATTTAAAACAATTTTTGCTGGGCATCTTTATAATCTTAAACTATTTTCCAACTTATGGTATAGAAAATTTATTTAACTCCTTCCTCATATTATTTCCTCTTGCCAACATTCAAGTTTACTTTAAAATTTAGGTCAATTGAATACACAATCACCTCTATTACTAAACAAGCCATTAACAAAGATAATTTCCATACAGTAACAACATTTTATTACAACATAATTATTATCTACTTGTTATCTCATTTTTTTTTTCTTCATTTTACTGCAAACCACAAAATGCAACTCAGGAACACCCAGGTTGACACCTTATAATCATATTGCAAACAGACAGAAAAAATACCCACAATGTTCCACTTTAATTGTTGCTTTTATCGACAATATGTTGTTGTTGGAGTCATTAGAAAATTTATAAAGTTACTCCTACAATTTCTTTCGTTAGCTTTTTGTTACTTTTCTGCAAATCGCATTTAGTTGACAACACCAATCAACAATCAATTAATTTCAATTATACAAGCTTTCAAATATAATTTATAAAACTCACTTTAGGATAAAAAAATAAATAAAAGAAGAAAAAAATTAGGCTGCAAAACAACTGAAATGCAAAAATTAAATGAAAAAACCCACATAAGCAAATATAAAATGATGAGCAGTAGTTCCTAAGATAATGAGGAATTTTTTAAATGAGAAACTTTTTTTCCCGGGTAATAAATAATAAAATTTTTTGTATTTATTATACCCACCATCAAAAAGATGGGGGGTATATTGATTTTGCCATTCCGTGTATAACATGTCGAAGGAATCATTTAAGACCCCACAAAGTATATATTTTCTGGGTCCTGGTTAGATTCTGAGTCGATCTAGCTATGTCCGTCCGTCTGTTGAAAGCAGGATAGGGCTCGAACGGAAAAACGTAGGGAGACGAAATTTGGCACAAATGTTTGCCTTATATAAGGTTTGTTTGGGATTGAAAATGGGCAAAATCGGTTAATAAAGAACGAAGTTATGGACTAAAAACTAGAAACACAGGGTGTCCGTTTTATACTTTTCTGCCGATATTTCTTCAACAAAAGCATGTACGACAACGAAATTTTGTACGTATAGTTCGGGGATGGATGTAAACTCGGAAACCAACTTTACCGCCCACCTCCCATATAAGATGAGAATCAACGAAATTGTGTTCAAATAGTTCAAGGACCAATGTAAATTCGGAAACAAAAAATGGGCGTGGTCCGCCCACTTTCCCGCCCCCTCCCATATAACGTAAAATTTGAAAAAGTTGATGGTGGGTATATAGATTCGGCCGGGCCGAATATAACATTCGCTTTTTTTTTTTTCTAATAATGTTGCAGGGAGACGTGTAATACAGTCAAACTGAAAGGAGATGAGAATAGTTTTTATTTTCCAATAAATATGTATGTATATTAAATGATGTATGTGTATATAAATAAATATTAAATGCAATGACTATGATATAAACATGATGCAGTTGCATACTTACAAATGTATGGGAAAGGTCAGTGGGATACAAATGAAGGCCCTTGTAGACACAAGATTCTAATTTTTAAAGTAAATAATATTATATTTTGAATAATTGATATTTTGATATTTTTTTTAAGCGTTTGAAGGAATTTATAAAAATTATAAATAAGTTATGCATTATTTTTAAAGATATATATTTTTTTCTAAAAACCAAAGACAAGACATTTGTTATACACTTCTTCAGAAGTTATATAAGAAAACATTCCTAAAAAAAAAAAAAAAGTAAAAACTTATAAAAATCTAATGAAAATAAAGGCCCTAAAAACTTTTCATTCTTTCCTTCTGCGTAAATCGGGTGCTCAAACTGTAAAGTATTGTGAGATGCAACTATCTATAAGATTACTGTTGCTGTCGTGGCTTTAGTTTGTGGTTATTTTCACTAACTGAGTGTTAAAAGACTCTACGATTATGTTGAGTGTACAACAACAGCAAATGTAGCAACAATTTAGCACTGCACCAAAGTCTTTATGAATGTAACACATTATTGTATTCATTCATACAAGTGTATATGAACATGTCTTTCCTATCTCATGCGTCCCTCCAAGCCATGGCTTTATGAACTATCCACTGCATTTGTATGCACTAGCAGCAAAATGTTGTCGTTTGTTTTGGTAGAATTGTGGTCAACATTGGTGGCTTCTTAAATTGTTGGCATAAAATAAATATTAATTCAAAAAAAAAAAAAAGAAGAGAAAAAAAAAAAAAATTAAAAACAATTTTCACTATATGTCTACATGGTGGTTAAACATGAACACATGAGTTTACTATACACATCTATAGCACTTGCTTTCAGGCTAAAAATGAGTGATTTTTTTTTTTTTGTTTAAAAAAAGGTCGTCTGTTAACGACCAGGTCAGCAGTCGTCGTCTGTCAGTAGTATTGGCTTAATCAAGAAATGAAATAAAAGTGTAGAAAAAAAAAGAAATAAATGTATTTATTGAAAAATTTATTTTTTTGCTTCGAATTTTGTTGGAACAATATAAGAATTGTTGGCTTAAAAGTAATTTTATGTAAAGATACAATTTAACATATAACTATGTATTTATGAAGAATATTTTTGAGAGGACCGAATGATAATGAAGAAAAATATATCATGCAGAAAATTTAATTGGGGAATTAATATCTATCTGTATTAATGACTTATTTATAAGTTGTTAGATCTGCAACTAACGTTGTGAATATACTAAAAACATTGGTTAACCACTAGTGTCCCAATGCTCTCTTTTGTCTTCTATTCTTAAAAAAAAATAATAATAATAATAAATCCTGTAAATGGGTCTAATGTTCTTCCCAATAGTGTTTTTTTAATTTAAAAAACATATTACATTACTTTACAGCAAAATGTTTTTTTTTTTTTGTCAAGAAGAAATTATTTTTAATATTATGTGATGTTTCACCAAATTTTGTAAACTTTACAAAAATTCAGAAATTTCACCAAAAATTCGAAGTTTTACAAATAAATACAAAATTTAACTAATAAGCATAATTTCACCATTGATAGGAAACCTGGTTCGGGATGAAAAAAGAAGATATTGGGAAGGCTAATAAATCGAAAGCATATTGAAAAAAACTCCAAACACATCTGGAAGAAAAGCAGCCCGGTTAGCTCAGTGCTCTGACTTTTTGGTGTGAAAAGTTGAAGCTGATATAGAGTTGAAGACTTATAAAGTCCAAAAAGTTTCAGACAGGAATGCTGCAAAAAACTATACAAACCAAGAATAGGGCACGGAAATTAAAATCAAATTTCAAACAAAAATACTCATGTTGTATAATAGACGACGAAACGTACATGCTGGCAGAATTTTCGTAGCTTCTGTATCAAAATTTGTATGTTGGTAATACTCGAGGCAATGTTGAAGACATATTTAGGATCCAAAAGCAGACAAAATTTCCTAAAAAATGTCTGGTATGACAAGCTTTATGCAGTTGCGGTAAAACAAGAAAGTCATTCGTTACCGTCGCTCTATAAACAACCAAATAAAAATCAAAGAAGGTTTGCAAAAAAATTTTCTTTCTATCATAAGATTTTTGGCCCGATTTGGCATCATATCACTATGGTAAGAAAGCTTTGGAGTGGTACCAAAACAACAACATAGTTTTTGTACCAAGAGAGGTCAATTCTCCAAATTGTCCAGAGATAAGACCAGTGGAATGATATTGGGCTCCTGTGAAAAGTGAATTGAAAAGCACAAAAAAGGTGTCCCAAAATATCGAAGATTTTAAAAGAAGATGTGCAAACTGTTTCAAAAAAATTACTGAAACAACTATCAACTATTAACGGAAGGATTACCAAAAAAGGTCCACAAGTTCATAAGTAATGGTTAGAACTATAAAGGTTATATTTTTCTTTGATCTGTAATATATATCAATTAAATGAAAAAAAAAAAAAAAAAAAAAAAAAAAATAATGAAAGCTCTAAGATCAACCGTTTCCAAATGATTGAATTTTATATATGTTAAGATTTCTTTTTTTAAACGCACTCCTTAATTCAAAATTTCCCAAAAAATTTACAAAAAATTGAAACTTTAAAATTCAGTTTCACCAAAAATCGAAAAATTCAAAAATTTACCAAAAAATTGAAATTTTACCAAAAATTCGAAATTTCCAAATTTCATAAAAAAATTCACTAGAATTCAAAATTTCACCAAAAATCCAAAATTTTACCAATAATTCGAAACTTCGCCAAAAAATTTTTAAAAAAATTCGAAATTTCACCAAAAAATTCAAAGTTTTACAAAAAAATATAAAAATTTACTGTAAACCAAAAATTCAAGATTTCACTAAAAATACAAAATTTCGCAAAAAATCCGAAATTTCTCCAATAATTTTAAGTTTTAACAAAAATAGCAAAATTTAATCCAAAATTCGAGTTCATTCGATTTAATTTTTTTTTTTCATATACATTTTAAAATAAAAAAATCATGTAGCCAAAAAGAAAAACTACAAGACTTGAGTTATGTTGTCTTCCTTTTTTTTAAATTTTTGAATTGTTGTATTTCATATATTGTGCCAATTTTTTACAGAAATCCGTCCATTACTTTAGATAGTAATCTGTATAACAATATAATTCATTTGAATTTACTTTTTTTCGAAATGCAAAAATTTTATAAATTAACATATGTTTTTTTTCCATATTTACTAAATTAAAATTCATGATGAAATTTAATATACTCACTTGAAATAACTCAGCAAAAACTTGGCAATGGCATGTAGACCGTCTGTTTGGGAAACATTTTTAATCCAGCCCAGAATCCTACCCAGGCCAATGTTAAAACTATTTTCATTCTGAATAAGACTGATTTTGTCTAGAATTTTACCATATAATGAATAAAAGTTCATACCTGAAAGTTTCATAGTTGGTTGAGGGTGATTTTCCATAAATATGTGGGCATTTTTTCACTAGCTTTTGCAAATTTTCCATTTTTAATTTTTTGGCAATTTTTCATTTCTTTTGGGTAGTTCTTCATTTGGATAACTTTTCTATATTTAATTTGGGTGATTTTGCTTTGAGTCATTTTGCTGGCAGCCATTCATGATATGTATATTATAAAATTCCATTTTGGACAATATATGTATAACTTTAAATACAATTCAAACAAAATATTAACAACACCATTAATTTTTTGCTATATTTTTCGATAATCAATATACATATTGGTTTCAAAAATATCCCAAATAATTTGCATATGAATTGCGGATATAACTACTAATTTAAAATTGTATACCCATGATCTTTAATTTTAAACCTTAAAAGCGTCTCCTGAAAAATAATAAAAATGAATTATGTAGCTTTTCCTTATCGCCACAGAACTGGTCTCATATTTTTTGTTTTACTTTAATCGGAAAAGGAGTACCATTTTATGTGTGTAAAGGTAATCTTTAACAATTGTTACACAGTAATAATGTAACATCTTTCTTCAGAAAACTCTATAAGACGCTAAGAGGGCTTAAGCCGTTTTTTGAGATTTTTATATAAAAAATCGATTTTTTAATCACAAATAAAGGTTCTATTCTGAATTAAAAATTTAGAAATAACAGTGATCACAAATAATGAAGGCCATTTTCTCAAATAAATGTATATTTAAGATGTTACGAGCATAGAAAACAACTAGAACTTCAACTCTTTTCATTCGGTCAGCAACAAAAAATTACTCTCTTCACACGTATACACTTGTTCTGTAGAAAATTCTACTAACACATACAAAGAGTTAGGTTTTTTTGACAGTTGAGTTAGGTTTTTTGTGAGCAAGTTGGAGTTCTAGTTGTTTTCTATGGTTACGAGGCTTTAAAAATTTTTGAGATTTTCTTTTAAAAACAAACTAAATTTTTAGTTAAAAATAAAAGTGATCACAATTGAAGTTCTTTTCACAATTGAGTGCTTATTTAAGAAGTTATAAGGGTTTAAAAGAATTTTTATATTTTTACATAAAAATCTATTTTCGGTCACAAATAAGAGTGATTACAAATAAAACGCTGGTTTAAGAACTTACGAGCGTTTAAAGATTTTATGAGATTTTCATATAAAATATTGATTTCATTTTTTATTTTTAACACTTTATTACATCTAAACACTGATTTGATGTAATTATATTATGATGTAATTATATTATGAGTGAAAAACGTCTTCGAAATGAGCCTTACGATTTTACTGGAAGTAAAATATTTCATAGAATTATCTTCTGACTTGTACTTTGATTTCAAGATTTATATAAACAGTCATATATAATTTAATATAAGTTAATATGTTGGTTTTTAACTATAGTACTGTATGGTATAATTATAATAACTTATATAGAGGCATAAGTACATACGAGTACTTTTTTGAATGTATGATGATTTTTATTTATTTGTTTTATAGTTGTTTTAAACGTATGTATTTTCTTCAATGGCTTATTAACACTGCTAAACCAAGTCATGTTGTCATGTTTCTGTTGTTTTCAGGTATGAAATTATAAAATATGTAAAACCAATTGAGTCTAGTTAACACGGCTTAAATAATCGTAAACACATACAAACAAACTATGTCCTGCTTTTCTCATGTTACTAATTTTTGTGGTTTTTGTTTTGCTCTTCAGTCTACTTATCTTACAAACATTTATTACATTCACCTGATTTCTTTACATAGTTTACAAGACATGCAGTGGAAGTGGCCAATGTTTAAAATGTTTCCTACGTATATTATTCATATAACTTGTTATTGTTATGGCTAAGGTCTGAGCATCATCAACATCTGTTTAAAAAAACAAAAATTCTTATGAAGACCGTATAACATTTTTTTTTTTGTTACTTGTTGCTAATAAGCAGTGTTGAAGTGTGTTAATTCATCATCATCATCTCCGTTGTTGTCGTCATTTTCTTCTTACGCAGCAGCCACAGCTTTAGACAGACACATCATCCTTGGCAACAGGAGGAAAGTAAAAGATTTATTTATTATTTTGTTGTCTGTGCAGCATTTTTGTCTGGATGACTTTGTTGTGGTCTAAAGGCGGAACCTGTTAAAAAAACGTTTATCGCGTGCGGTGCCTCTTTTTATAATTACATTTTTTATTTGTACAATTTTGGTGGGAATTTGATTTTTTTGAAGCTGAGATTCCACTTCGTGGAAAAGATCATAAGATATAAATTAGACTTGGAAATTAATTTTTAAAGTTACTTAAAATTTTTTACATTCTTAGACTAATAAGTATCTATAATAGGTCGTACGCAGTGTTGCCAGTTTAGCCTTTTTGAGGCTAGATCTAGCCTTTTAATTTTGATTTTAGCCTCAAAATTTTTGTTTTAGCTTCTAGCTTTTTTGTTAGCCTTTTTTATTTTTAACATAGCCTTAAAAAGGCTAAAATTTTACAAATTTAGTTTTTACAAAATCATCAATTTAAGCATTTTTGTATATTAATTCTTAATTCTTTTTTGACAAACTTTATTACCCATATAAACTAATTACTTTATATTTACAAATTCACTAAAATATATTTAACAAATACCAAAATCTAATGAGAACAAAAAAATGAATGCTTTTTTAAGTAAAAAAATATGTTAGCTTTTTTCTGGCTTTATTTTTTGGGGGCATTTAGCCTTTTCTGACCTTTTTTTAAGTCCAATTTAGCTTCTTTTTTTCTCAAGTCCTGGCAACACTGGTCGTACGTAAGAATTACATTTGCAACGAATTATGTAGGATTTTATTAATGACTAAAGTTATGATTCCAAAGTACATCACATAGTGCTGTAAGTAAAATACTTAGTTCAAAATATGAACCCTATAAAGTTCGTGTTATTTTAAACATATATCTGTAAAAACTAAATTTTAAACCATGGGTGCTTACAAGTATCAGTTTCACGACACCCTTAAGACATTAGAACTTGAGAATGACCCACCATTATATATTGTAAAATTAGTAAAAGGAAAGTCTGTTATCAAATATAATTTTCGAAAAATTTTCAAACATATTTAAAATTTAAAAAAAATAAATTTTCCAGATGAAATATTTGAAGATTTTTTGCTGATTTTAATGCAATTCTCAATTTACTGAGAAATTTCTGGCCCTCTTGAATTGTAGGACGAATATTTTTAAAAATAAGCCAATTTTTTGGTTTTTATGTTGTCTTTTAGCCTTAGAAAACTTCGGAGAATACAAATTTGGATTTGTATTGAGTTATTGAGTTATTCTTCCTTCTCTTTCCGCAATTTTGAGTTACTCTTCCTTTCAAACGTTTGAGGGGATTTAGAAAGGAATTAGTCTTTTATAAAAATGTTTAAGATTATATTCATAGATTGTTTCTATGGTTAATGAAGTATATTAAACAATAATTTTAATAATTGATAAAAGTTAGTCCACAAAATTAGTTAAGTTATAATTTAATGGGAGAAACAAGTGCCGCAGGCGAAATTTTTTATATATATTATTTAAGTAGAAATTTGTAATCGATTATGTCCAATAGGCTAGGTTTCTGATAGAGTGGAATAAATAAATATACAGTGAACTCTCGATAATGTGAACTAATTAATGTCGGGGTAGTTCATATTTTCGAATTTGTTCACATTTTCGATTGTGATTTTTTTATATATATTACTAAGTTATTCTTTCTAAAAATCATTTCTGCAAGGAATGAAAATGCAAAGATTACTAAAAAAACTTTTTGTAATTTATTTGGAACATAAAAAGTTTTTAAAAATCCATTTTATAAAGAGTACATACGTAGTATGTACATAAAAAACAAACAAAATATTACGACAAAAAAATAAATAAAATTTACAATGAAAAAAGATAGGTACATACATATATAATTAAATATGGAAATAATAATCGGTTATTCTTTTCTGTTTTTTCTTTTGTTCGACCAGCTTATTTACCGCCAATTCCCTGATTTTTTCAATACTTTAATGTCAGTTTGATCGACCATTTGAAATTCAGCCCATTGGACAGCTTTGTTAAAAATTTCGACAGCTTCTTTGGCTTTAATGTTGTTTTCAGGCGCTTCAATAAAACAGTCGTCATCATCATCGGACTCTTCAATTAAATCATTTTCATCAAATGGCGTGACGTCCTCACAAGGATTATTGATCCAATCCCTAATGTTTACAGCAGTAAATACTTCCTGAGGGCACAATGTCTGTAGAAGATCTGCAGCAGTATTTTCTAAAGATCTAACCTCTGATTGCCACTTTTCTTTTAAAACGCTCAAAGGAACATTAAATTCAGGATCGTTTTCATCATTTACCATATTCAAAATATTTTTCCAACAGTTAGATAAAGTTTTTTTTACTAACTCGGTTCCAGGATGCCTCTAGAATAGAAACTCCTTCTTTAAGTGTGATTTTTTTCATCGATTTTGCATTTTGGTGATTCTAATTGCATTTTGGTGATTCTAATTGCATTTTGATCCATTGGCTGGATCAGAGCCGTTACATTTGGAGACATGAACATAGCTTCTATGGAACCATCCTCGGATTTAAGGTCGGATTCTGGTGGATGGGATGGGGCATTATCTATTAGGAGTAAAGCTTTTGCTGGTAATCCTTTCTTCGTTAAAAAATCTGTCACCTTAATGAAAAATAAAACAGTAAGAATCCCAATTGAACTATTTTTACATGTTTACTTACCTCTGGCACAAAACAGTTGTGAAACCATTCTTTAAAAATGGAAGAAGTCATCCAAACAGACTTTGAATTTCTGTAGTTTACGGGACAGATAAAATTTTTTCGATTTTCCTATTACTAAAAGTTTTATTTTATGAGATCCTGACGCAATTGCACAGCATAAAAATGTTATCCTTTGCTTTTCCATTTTTGCACCTGGAGCGCTTTTCTCCAATGACGTTACATATGTCTTTTGTGGGAGAAGTTTCCAATATAGACCAGGCTCATCGGCATTATACAACTGATCATTGGATAAACCCAAATCTTCTATCTTTGCTTTCAATTTAATTTTAAAAGGATTTACGAACTGAGATTGCTTGCGCAGAAAGTTTTTCACCACTTATCTGAAGGAGCCGAAGAGATACGGAATCTCTTTTTAAATTTTTGTAGCCACCCATCGCTAGCATTGAAGTCATTTCCGTTTTCACTTATGTTTTTGTGAATTTGTTTGGCTTTCTCATTCAACATCATCCCACTTACAGGGAGGTTCTTATTCCGCATGCAAATAAACCACTTATAGAGCGATTTTTCCATTTTTGGAAGCTCTGAAGATCGTAATGTTTTGCGTTTTCTGGGTCCATAAAACGTATTGTTCACACACTTTAAAATATTGTTTTTTTTTTTTATTTTTTATTGAACATATCGTTGATTTTGCAACTTTATACTTTTTACTTAACACTGTAACACTCGATCCTGTTTTTAAATATTCCAAAATTTCGCATTTTTCATTTAAGGATAAAAACTTTCGACTGTTTTTAGACATTACTAATTTTAAAAATAAATTCACGAACCTACCGCAACAAGTTACATAAAGCGACTAGCATTAAATACCTTTAAAATAATTGCATACTATGGTATTTATTAATTCGGGGATTCCCAACATTAAAAATAAATGCTTCTACAAATTAAAAAATCCCCAAAAATCTATTTAGAGCCATTGAACTTTGTTCACTATTTAGAGCGCCCATATAAAAAACTAAGTGTTCACATTAGTGGATAGTTCATTATATTGGATGTTCACATTACCGCGAGTTCACTGTATAAATAAATAATATAAATAATCTCGTATTTTTTATGCGAATTTATACACAAAAATGCTTAAATGTATAATTCTATAAAAATATAAATAGTAAAAGTAAATAAAAAGTTATTTTTTCCTTTGTGAAGTGCTACAAATTTAGCCTTTTTAAAACAATTTTAAAAATCAAAGAAGTCTAAAAAAAGAGCTAAAAAGCTCAAACGAAAATCTTGAGGCTTAAAGCAAAATAAAAAGGCTAGATTTAGCCTTAAAAAGGCAAAACTGACAACACTGTTCAAGACGGTTAATTTAAAAACATTCATATTTCAACTTACCATATTAATTAGCATATACCTGGTAACACTGCACATTTTACCTTCTGAGTGTCTTCGCTGGCAAATACTGTTAAAAGGTTCTTTAACCACCCTGTAAGCCTAATGAACTGTGGATTTTGTGTTAAAATGTTACTAAGGTTTGTGAATTCGATAACCATGCAATTTGGTATAACAATTAAATAAAACTTATTTATATTTAATTCACCGGAAACTTGAATTTATTAAAGAGCCTAACAAAAAACAAGGGAATTCAATATAAAAATGAAATATAACTTAAGTCATTTCATGGACTTACTTAACCAATTATAATAATTTTTATTAGCTTCATGAGCTATAAAACTTATTTTGGAATATAGTTTTTCAAAAATTCACATAAAAGCGAAAAATTAGCCAGAAATTCGTAAATTATTAATAAAAAATTAATTATAATTCAAAAATTATGAAAAATCGCTTCAAAACATTAAGTTGTTTTTTATATAAAATTAACAAATATTTGAGAAGTTTGTGGGATTGGATTATTTTGTTGGCATCCTTTCCATGTTATATTTATAAAGTTTTTACAATATCTTTAAAAGATGTATGAAAAACTAATTAAAAAATTGCTATTTCTTGCTTTACTACTTTAAGCCATTTAGCATTTTCTGACCTAAAGACTAATTTAGCCCTTCTTTCACATCCTGGATTAAACAGCAAAGGGGTAAATTTTATGCACTTAGTTCCAAAAAGGTTAAATTAGTAATTATTGCAAATAAGTCAGATGATACTATTTATTATACTTAAATATAGTTTATGAAAAATATAATTTCTTTTAAAACAGCGATAATAAACGCATTAAGGAGATTATAAAAATTTATTCACTATTTTGCACAAATTTATAGTTTTTATGAGAAATATATGCTTTCGACAACTATTTTCTTAACTAGATATTTATTTTAAATAAAAATTAGCAACCAATTATGGACTTCAAATCCCAAAGGATCCTAAAGGATTAATTGAATACATATATCAATACTATTAAATGATACCTTTCCAATAATGCCCCAAAAAATATAAATTACGATGGAAATTGTTCAAAATATTAAAATTTTAATAAAATAGTTTGTATTTAAAATAAAATCATAAAGCAGTTTACTAAAATGCATTTAGTCTCAGGTCTAATATATAAGTCCCCTTCCAGAATTATTATGCTTATACACAATGGTGTAGGTATGGTCGGTCTTGACCGAATATACCTTATATATATTACTTGTTTAAAATACTTATTTTAGCAACAGGGTTTTGCACCAAGTTTTATGATGCTAGTTCATTTGGAAATAATTTTGGCTTTTGGACTCATAGTGCATTGTAGAATAAATAGGTAGCTGTGATTAATGTATACCTAAAAAATTAAATACGAAGATTTCAAAAAAATATATGTCCTCTATTGCAATATAGTCTCTATAAGAGAGAGGAAAGATAAATTGATTTTTAAAATGTAGAAAAAAGCAAAATAATAAGATCATTTGAAAAAAAAAAAAAAAATATAATAAAATAAAAAAATTATACTAAAAAATCGTTCAAGGTATCTGCTATATAACACAAAGGATATTGGACAAATATCCGTTGTGTTATATAGCTCCCAAGAAGCTATGAGTCATACAATTAAAAATGTCTTACACGTCTGTGGACCAAACATCCTGTACTATTGTCCATAATTCATCTTTGTTTATTACTTTAAACAGTAAAATATCATAGAAAAAGAGATGTCGATTCATATATTTCTTGATTATCAAAAAGTAAGGATTGGCTAATTTTTTTAGTCATAGGTGCTTTCAAAATCACCAATGAAGAAATGAGGATAATAAAAAAATCTATATGTATAATTTCTTTAATTTTGTTTAGTGGACTATATTATTCAAACATATTTAAATTCTTTTCAGCGATACCAATCACTCATACATAGTAAGCAGTGTTGCCAGGACTTGAGAAAAAAAGAAGCTAAATAAGACTTTAAAAAAGGTCAGAAAATGCTAAATGCCCCAGTTTATACGGGTAATAAAGTTTATTAAAAAATAATTATAATATTTTCGTAGAATGAAACGCCGCATATGAAAATTTTCGTTATATATAAATAATTTAGGTTTTTTTGTGCGATGATTCTGTAAAAATAAAATTAGTAAATTTTTAGCCTTTTTAAGGCTATGTTAGGAAAAAAAAAGACTAGCAAAAAAGCTAGAAGCTAAAACGAAAATTTTGAGGGTAAATCCAAAATAAAAGGCTAGATTTATCCTTAAAAAAGCTAAACTGGCAACACTGATAGTAAGATGTGAAGGTTGATTTGATGCCACATTTTTCCCTATGATATTAAAATTAAAAATAAAAACTGAACCTTGTTTAAGTTGTTTAACCCTGTTTGTAGTTTATAATCCACAATAAGGGATTATAATCTATTCAACCATCCAAAATATGTTATCAAAATCTATATTCCACTTTCTATGTTTATTAACTTTATGTGGATTTTATTTTATAAAGTCTCGCCACAAACCCAATTCGAATACAATTATAAGCAAATACTCTTAAACCTGTTGAGAAGTGGAAGACATTTTAAACGTTTTATGTAATTTAACGTAATGTGTTATTTTATTTAACATTTTCTATTGATAATATTAAATGAAAGACAACAGAATATAATTTTACAAATTATCGAAAAGAATTTTTGTTAGTTTTAAAAAAATCAGACCTCTAATTTAAAAATGATTGAAAATTAAAATTAATATTCTATTTAATCAATAACACAAAGAAAGGCCTTTTCAAACCATTTTATACGGGTTTTTCAAAAATAAGAGCCTCATTTTAAAAACTGGGTATATTGGGAAATTTAAATTCTTTCCATACAAATTTTTTCAACGATTCGTTTTACAAAATGAGGGCTTAATATTTTTATTATTATTATTATTTTTTTTTTTTTTTTTAAATTACTGTTTTTAAAGTAAAAAAAATAAAAAATTAAAATATTCTTTTTTAAATCAAAGAACTTTTATTTTCAAGTAATTGATATGAAAACTACATAAAATACACAAATATGTGAGTCAAACACAAAACAAAAATCCACAAATTTTATTTATTTGACCATAAAAGCATTATGTTAATTACAAAAAATATTAATAATTATTATTTTTATTTTTTTATTTATAAGTAAAAAAGGTATAATTAAATTTAATGTTAATTAGCACAATTATTTTTTGGCTTGTAATGAGAAAAGCAAAATACAAATAAAATCATATGACTATTTATGTAGGTATACTTTAATTAAAGTGAAAAAAAACAGCAATCCAAATATTTGAAATTTATAACAAATTTGTTAAATGATGCCAAAAAATTAAAGGCCATATAAAAATTTAAATCTTTAAGCAGAGATGGGTAATGTGTTTTTTTTTTTTAATTTTATCAGGGTGAATACGCAACAATTTAGTCTGAGTGCTTTATTAACAATACAAACATTTATTAAAAAATCGAATCAAGCTAATTTCAATTGAAATAATTGTTTTGTTTTTACATAATAATAGCTAAGATTAAAACATTCAAATATAAATTTTGTTATTAGACAAAAATTGTTATTATTAAAACAATACATATTTTCCAACTTTGCAATTTCATATTTAGTTTTAAATTTGTTTAATTGGCCCAGTTAAATATTAATTTAATAACATGCTTTCATTATATTATATTATTATATAAATTGCCCAAAAAAAAAAAAATAATAAATAAATAAAACATTACAAATAAAAAACACAGACAAATTTAAATCAATACTACAGATACTGTATTCCTACGTATTGTTAGACCAAAATATGAAACTGATTACTATCATAACTTATCAGGGATGATAAATTTAGTACAATTGTACTTTTCTCAGAACAATTTGCTCTTCAAAAGTACTCCAGTCATATAATTAGTACAATTATATAATTTAGCTTATAAATATATCATTAGTAAGGCAGCTCTAGGTTGAGGACCAACTCCCGAGTCGTTGTAATTATTCCCAGCAAAAAAACGATCAAGAGCTTCCAAAAAAGAACATTTTCACCACTTAAAAGTAGAACAAAGTGAATATTTTAAACTTTTTTGGAAGTTCTTAATAATTATTTCCAAAAATGTGAAAATAAATGAAATTTTAGTGGCAAAAAACGTTAATAATTTCTAAGAAAATTAAAATTTTATAAATTTTAATGCATTTTTACAACCTTTTAATAAGGCTAAAACTGAATTTTTGTAAAAAAATTTCATAAACATAGTTTTAAAGGAAATACTTCAAAAGAAATGAATAAGAAGCATAAAAGAAGAACATCCTACCAATGACAACCATGGGTTAAAAAAATAACTTCTGCAGCTCTTTTGCGCCAGTAAGTACTTCCTTCCAATGCCAACACAATGTTAAATTCATGACTTTTTCAGCTCTTTTTCAGTTCCTTTTTTGCTGGGTTGCTATTTGCTGTTTGACATTCCAGAATTTTGCTTCTCAACACAGCATTGACCAACTGTTTGATGTCGCTAACATTTGTCACATGCAATCATTTTGGATATCCTTACCTTTATAAGATTGGATTTTTGGTCGAGTACCATATAAAACTTAGATTGATATTGGTGGAGACTATTAAACTCAGAGAGTTGAATTCGGGAACTCTAGCTTTCTTTTTAAATGTGTATATCGATTGAAGGATTTGCAGAGGAGGTTTCTTTGGAATAAACAGTCTGGCATTTTGTTAACGTAGTAGCTACGCTATTTTTATTAATCATAGTTTAAAAGAAATATAATAAAATTTTTGAATAGTAATTAAAATTTCCTTAATTAATGCATGTAAATTTAATTATTTAAACCTGAATATTACCCTTATTGGATATGCGTTTATTTAGCTTAATTCTAAAATTTTTTAAGGAATGCAAATATGTACGTTTAGCTTTTTATTAGTCAACATAGAAAGATTTGTCGTTTTTATGAGCTTTTTTATTTCAAAACTTGTGGAGGAATTTTACGAACTTTTAAAGCTGAAACAAATCTGATCATTAGTAAATGTACCATTTTTTGCTCTGGATAAAACTTTTTTTAAGAACCTGATATTGGCATAACTTCATTCGTTACGTTATCATTTATCACCTTCATCAATTTGGCAACACAGAGTATGGTCTAATGTAATTTTAACGATTTTCGATGTTTACCTTGAACGATATCTAATAGCTTAATATCAATTTACCATTTTGACAGATTTCCCGAAGATATTGTTAAGTTTTGGTAGAAGAAGTTCTTAACATTTTAGTACAATTACGGTCCAAAAAATACAATTTTATATTCAATTTAGTACAATAATAAGAATTGCATTTATCATCCCTGATGTCACCGCTATTGATTATATTACTGAATATAAATTCTGTCATTAATATTTTGTATTGGACTTTTGTAAGCAACAAAATAACTGTCGCAGCATAGTTTATTTATTTATTTTTTTATTTTTAATTTAACTTAATTTTTATTTTATATACCTATAGGTATAAAACCAATATAATAGACTTTATTATAATTCAAATACATTTATAACATTTAATACATCATAATAAATGTACATTAGACTGCACTAAAATTTAACGACTTTTTAATTTTGACCATAACTCCCTCAAAAATTGTTTAATGACTTGTAAAAAGATATTGTGAGAAATGTTAGTGAAATAAGATATCGTTAACCCGTACCGAATCGGGCCTGAAGTTTCTATAGTGCCTTTATATGGAGGAAATTTGTTTACTGTTTTAGAAAATGCAGCATTAACAAAATGTTAAAAAATAAAAATCGAAACATAGTTATATATCAAATAAGATATTGAAACAAATAGGTTACAAAAATATTTAAGTTATTACGAATTCACTGGACCATTAATGTGCTTTAGAATACATATGTAAGAAGTGCATACATTTTTATTTTTTTGAGAAAAAATATGGTTGCGGAAACAACAATCAAATAGCAACATATTATGATTGAACTATATGATCGTAAATTATAATAATAAAATATGAATATTAAATAATAAAATAATTCTACTTTTCATATTATGATCGGAGTTCTTGAATTTTGTATTTAAATAATTTATGTTATGATATGGTTTTATAAAATTATATTTTGATTTTCTCATCCTTTGGCTCAATTTTATCTCTCATTATAATTAAGCTTCAACATATTATTTACCATAAACATTTTTTATTCAAATTTACTTATAATATGTTTCATATTAATTTTATTATGATCAATCATTATTTGTTTATTAATTAATTTTATTTATTCGTACCATCATTAATGACTAAACCCTTTTACTTAATCAATATTATATGTTGCTTGAATCACATCAAATATAAAAAAACAAATTCTTCATTTATAAACTAAATGAGAATTATAACAAAATTGTAAAACAAATATTTAAAATAAAATATATTGAAAAAAAAAAACAAGTTATGATTTTTCCAACCATATTTGAAAAATCATACATATTATACATTTTTTTTTACTAATTGTTATGGGAATGGGAATAATAATATTAATGTGGTTTGAAAGAAAAATTTGTTTAAAGAACAATGAAAAATATTGATAATATTAATAATTTTATGGTTGCGGAAATAATGATATTTTCCATATTAATTTTTTTTTGATTAAAATATGCAAAAACATATAATTTTAATAGTAAACTATATTAAAATTTGTATTGAGTGTAAACATTTAGTAATAAAACTAAAAACATTTTTCTTATGAAAACAGTATTATTAAAATTAACAATGAGAATATTATTGTAGCGGAAATATCGACTGCGTGTATTTTCCACAAAATAGGTTTTTGTGTCCGCAGGATAATTCAAATATATTCCTATGTTTGACTAAAATATGTTGACGTATTTTAAACAGCGTTACCGTTGAGAATTTTTAAAAAGTGTCCAAAAAAGGGGATTAAAAAAAGTCGCCCAAAAAAGGGGATTTTTAGAAAAAAGGGGCCAACTGATTTGAAACCCAAAAAACTCCATAAAATTTGTTTATTTGATAACAACAGAAACAAAAAATTTTGTATTTTAAGAAAAACTACTAAATCTAATTTTTTTTTATAATTTATTTATAATTATTTTACAACAATTTTTATTATTGCATAAGTAAAGACTTATTAAAAAAAAAAATAGTTGACATACAATTCTCTTTTTATTAATTACACTTCTGTATTTTTGTACGAGGTCTTTACTCGAATTCCAGTCGAACAACATTCGCAAATGATGATTTAAATAGCTGTTCATAAATTTTATTATTATTTTTAGTTCCTAACATTTTCAGTTCATTTAGAAATACTAAGCGGCTTTTTATATCACTATACTGTGAAACAAATCTCAAATTAATAAAATTTATTTGTTTAAATTAATATGAAATAGGTCGATGTATTTCAAACAACTAAGATTCCCGTCATTTAGCACATAGTTTGAAAAAGTCGCCATTTAGTCGCCATTTACAAAAGGGGCCAAAAAAGTGGCCAGGTGGTTGAAAAAGGGGCAATTGGCGACCAAAGTCGCCAAACGACTTTGTTTATTTTATTAAACAAATTTCAAAAAAGTCCATAAAAAGCATTATAGATTGATAGACAATATTACAGAAACTAAACTTTAATAGAATTAGTGTGTGACTGATGTTTTAGGAAAACATCATAAACAATTATTTTTTCTACTTGGAGTTGGATGCAATGATTTCTCCGTTGAATTTTGTTGGTTTTAAAGACTTTACTTGTCAGAATGAGATAATTATAATTAAATTTGTCCATGATATAAAGTAATAAAATTTAATTTACAATTATATAAGAATAAAGGTGCGCTTAAAAGAATACTGATCCAGCTCAGTTGAGATAAAAATAAATAAGTTTTCATTATGTTTTCTCTAATTTCGCAAAAACCAGAATATATTTTTTGATACGTGTTTTATTTTATTCTATAATAATTCTATTTGGTCTTAATATCAGTTAAAATTTTTTTTTTTCGAAATTCGCAAAATTAAAATCGCACGTAGCTTTTAGTAATACAAGGAATTAATATAGTTCTTCTTTAAATGTATTTTCTTTAGTATTGTTTATAAACCTGAAAATTCAAATCTTGGTAAATTTTGGTGCAGCCTAATTTAGATACATATGTAGTTCGTTCGAAAAAAAATTATATAAATATTTTTAATTAATTATTGAAAAACCACAAAATGTTGCAAAACTAAGTGCAAACATTGTTTCTAAATATGTAAGTAGGTATGTAATTTAAAGTATGGTATTTTTCAGCCTAATTTTAATGTATATTATTTATGTAGGTTAGTATCCAATAAATTAAAAATTTGTTACAAGTATTATTTTTACTGTGACGGTAAATTGAGTTTCAATGAAAAATGAGAGTGATCATAAAGTTTCAGCTGGTCAAACCTTACAATATGATACCCTACACCACTATGTGTGCATCGAAGTAATTTTTGGTGGTGGTTTTATATCGGATCTGTAGTAGATTGTGGACCGATTCTTGTAAAAAGTGTGATTTGTATGTCTTTAGTATATACATTTGTATGCAAAATGTTATGTTAGAACTAACATTTATGAGGTATTTGTGCACTTTAGCCCTACAATATAATACCCTACACCACTGTGTGTACGTCAAAGTAATTCTCGGAAGTACTCCTTATATGGGAGGTATAGTCAATTATATATCGATTCACAATAGGCACGTTGACTTTTATAAGAATATAACTTATTTGTGTGTATCAAGTATAATCTTGCTTCCAAATAAACACATAAACTCTAAAGCGAATAAATTCCATGTAAAGTTACTATTTACATGGAATTAATGTTGATATGGCAGCTACGATCTTTTATTGACCGATATTGATAAAATTTGGAACAAAGAACATATTTCTGTCAAAATTCAATAAAATATTATTATATTTAAGGCATTTATGAGAGAGGATATTTATAGGAGCTAGCTGAAATAATGGACTAATGAACTTATTTCAATAGCCTACGTCTTTGTACCAAAATGTCTGTACACTTTTATTAAGATGTCTTTGAAAAGGCTTAGTAAAGTCCCATCAGGAGCAGAGCTATGGGGTCTAAAAGAAGATTACATCTAACGTAAAAAATATTTGATCACTTGTCAAATTTTTGTTTTCTACTCAATAATACATACAAATCTTTACATGTGTGTATTCTTAAATGACTTTAAAAGAAATATTTGTAATAAAATACATTCATGCTTGATGCTCATGCTCTACAACCGCTACTTCGTTAGCGTAGATTTTTTATAATAAAAACCATGCTATATTATAAATTTAAATTGTACATTTTTTAATACTATTTTTAATAGCTTAAACCCAGTGCGCTTCACTACCCCATACTATTGAAATAAAATAAAAGCGTCAAAAACAGACAGACAGACAGACAGACAGACAGACAGACAGACAGTCAGACAGACAGACAGACAGACAGACAGACAAACAGACTAGCAAACATAGATTCACTTTTATATAAAGATAACATTTAACCCAATCTTGCGGTACTCCTATATATGTCGGCATTAATAGCAATCAACTTTTTAAATATTTTAGTTAGTTTTTTACATCTCTAACTTTCGAAGGTTCAAAACTACTAAATTATTTCTATTATTATATTTTAGTAGAGAATAATGTGAATAATAGAGTTCATGGATTTTTAACACGGAACCATATATCTTTAATTTCATATATTAAATTAACGAAAAAATTACCACTAAATCCTCTTTTATGGATTTCATTCACATAGGATCATATATCATTAATTTTATGATTTTATGTTTAATATTATAGAAAATTCAAACAGTACCATTAGAAGAACAAAAAAGTACCACAAAGTCCACCTCTTGAATTTTTACCCACATAGGACTATATATCTTTAATTTCGTGATTTTATATTCAATATAAAAGTACCATTAGAGGAACGAAAAAGTATCACAAAGTCCCCTCTTATGGATTTTCATTTTCTTAGGATCTATGTCTTTAATTTCATGTTTCTATGTTCAATATTATAAAAAAATATGTATTTTAATTCAAGTTTCTAGGTTTAATACAAATAATAAAAAATAAATTATTGAATTTAATAAAAATTTGATTTTCGGATTTTATTCTTTTTTTGGTACTTTTTATTCCCTCCTGGATATAACAAAAATTGTATTCCAATGAATTTCTAAATTGTACTGGGATCTAATGTTAAAATATTCATACAGTGGCGAACAAAAATGGAAGAATGTTTTCCAAATTCGTTTTTATTTATTTGTAAAATATTTAATACTGAAGATAATGTTTTGTTTTTTTCAGTATATATTTTTAATTTTGTATAATGTGACTGAATCATAAATCTAATTTATAAGTATACTTTTTAAATATATTTCCTACGCTCATTAGAACAAGATTAGTATTATAAAAAAATGAAAAAAATGAGTGCTTAAATTGAAAATGTCCGAAAACGAAGACATCTGCATCCGGTTTCTATAGCTGGAAGTCAGCCAAGATTGCTAACCTATGGGGATACACTTGCCTTATGGAACTTCTAATGAAAAACAAAGATAAAAAACAACAAAATTAGCAGCTAAAGTCATAACTTAAAGTGTAAAGCTAATGAACTGTTCTCAAAGAACTTCGTAGAATCGGCCTTATATCCGCAATTGAGCAAAAAACAAAAAGCTCGGCTCTACCGGAAAAATGTTAATTGCTGGTTTGGAATTTTGCAAAAACAATGGAAATCTGACGAATGGAAACGTATAATCTCATCGGATGAAATAAAAATGAACCGTTTCCTATCAGATGGGAATGTGGACGATGGCTTTACAGGTATCAGATGAAATTATGAAAAAGGAATGTAAACTTAATATCCTTCGAACGAAATTGTCATAATTCATTGAAACATACGCGTACACGTTCGAAGAAGTTTTGTTCCAGGAAGATGATGTTCAGAAACATACCTATAAAATTATGCAAAAGAAATTTTTTTTATAAGTCAATTGGATTCGTCTCTGCGCAAAATGGCGCTCAAAATGTGCGCTTTTAGCTGCATATATGTAGGGGAAGGAGTTGGAATTTAAAAAAACAAAATACGCCGTTATTTTTACAGCTGCAAAAACCTTCTAAAAAAGTATGATATGAACGAACAACAACTAACTTACATGAAGTTTGGGCAAGAGTACAAGAGGGATGGATTAAAACACCAAATCTACACTACAGAAGACTTAGTGAAGATTATCTCTATGAGCATAAAAAATGTAAAAAAATAAAGGGCTATGAACAAAATAATAAAAATTAAAAAAAAAAAAAAAAAATAGGTTTTAATTAAATTGTTTTATATCCACAAAAAATACATCAACATATATAAAGAAACCTAAAGATTTATTTCATTAGCATTTTTATTTAGGGTTTTATAGCCTTTTTTGGAAGAATGTATGCATCCATTTTTGCTCGCCACTTTACGTACATACAGTGGCTCACAGCTTATTTTATGTAGAACATATTTTCATGTTTAATGTTCCATAGCTATGCAGCAGATAGGAACTTTAAAAAAAATATGGTATCATTTGAAAGAGAAAAAACTGTAGTTTTACAAACCTATTTCATTTAATGCAAAAATTCGCACTTAAATATCTTAAAAGTAAAAGTAAAAAATAAAAATATACTAAATTGTTTTGTTCACAGCTGATTTTATGCAGCCACTTCTTTTTGGAAAAGTACTTCCATGCGGCGTTGTCCATTGGACTTAAATTTTTGTATCTACTTCTAGAAATTTCCTGCGTACTATTTTTGACTTGAGTTTGTTAGTTAATGCATCAATTACAATGTAAATGTGGTTATAAACCATTTTAAAACGGTCAGTCGTAGCGAAAAATAACTCAATTGGTTAAAATATATGCTTCTATGGTACAAGAAATCATTACGAGTTTTTTTTCATGAAATTCGGTTGGACAATGAAAGGCAGTGAAGTACCGAATAAACATTTTTACAATAGTGACTGCGATATATTTTAAGGAAAACAAAGACTAACCTACGGATCTCAGCACCAAAACCGACATCTGGAGTTCAAGTAGACTTGGGAAAACAATGTTGCGTCAAAACTTTTTGCCATGCATTGTATCATCACTATTTTGAAGGTCGAGTTTCACGCATTAAATATTTAAACAAAAGAGCTACATGATCAACTTTACCAAGGAATTTGTTTCCAAGGATCCAACGTTTTGGAATTCGATTATTTTTTGTTAATTAGTTATAATTCTATATATAAGGCTAAGATACTATGTTCTTTTTGCAGCGAGAACCTAATACCGAGCTGAACCAAGAAAACTTAAAAATAACAGTGAAGCATATTGGTGGCAGTTTCATGGATTGGGCCTGTATGTCGGTTAATGGTGGTGGGAAGTTGGAACTAATTGGTTCAGCAATGGACAATAGTAGATACCTTTAGATCCTAAAGGATGATTTTTTGCAAAGTGAAGAAAATCAGGTCATATTATCATATTTTTGATATTGCCAACATAACGATCCAAAGAATAAATTTGATATTGTGTACAATTATAAAGGCCCAAATTTAACGATGTTCCCTAAACAGTCGCCAGACCTCAATATTATTGAAAATTTGTGGTCCATATTGGAAATTTACATAATAAAATAGGAATTAGTCCTACAAATGCAGTAGAAACACATTTCGCCTAATATTACACAAAAACTTGAAGCACCGGTAACAAACCATCTCTAATCTGTTGCATACAATGAAGACTACCAAATGGTAGTCTTCATTGTATGCAATAGATATTGTAATTATCGGTCGTAATTTTCAATTTTTTGATGACATAAGTGGCTGCATAAAATAAGCTGTGAAATAAAAATATTGGATTTTTTTATTTTCATATCTTTAAGTTACTTAAAGGTAAACTTTAACAATAAATAATGGTTCTATGTTAAACTAGAAATCTTTCTTTTTCTAATGATACCACATTTTATTTTAAATTCCAATCTGTTACTTTTTTATGGAGCTTTAAAAATAAAATTGTACAGGTACGATTTTTAACCCTTAAAAGTTAAATTTCATTTGAATTATATTTAAGATTTGAGTTTGAATTAGTTTGATGACTAATATATTCCCAATTTGTGAATTCCTCCTTTCGTCGATAAACTTGGTACCATTATTGATTGACTTGAGATTTTGTTTTCGTATTGAAAAAATACATAAAAAACAAAAGGTTGTCGGTTTGACCGCCCACACTGATATAATTAGTGTACTGTTTAATTTTGACCCCCATATGAATTCTTTAGTAAATTTCAAGATACTTTATGAAGTAAATTTCTAAATTTTTAAATAAAAATCTTTAAATTTTGTGTTAAAAAAAATAAAAAAACAGTTTTTGCGATCCCCATAAAATGTTTATACGGACCCCTTGTGGGTCTCGGACCATATATAAACTATCAATATTTTGATACAAAATATTTCAAATACGGGTGGGTCTGTATTTATGGTTTTGGATAATTTTTTCTGTGCTTTACAAACATCAGCACAAATGTATAATACCCCAACGACCTATTGTGGTGTAGGTTATAAAAGGTGCAGCAGCAATATGTAACGCTATAATATTACCCAGCCCTGTAATTTTTCTTTCTAAAGTACACAAACATTTGTTTATAATTTTAGATAATATTTTTCATTATTTAATTTATTATTCCTATTAGCAGGAGTTTTTAAATATATGTAAATTCATAAATTTATGTATTTATTGATATCGCGTCATATGTACGATACACTTATAATGTCACATTAATAAATTTAAAATCTTATTCATAACGTTACAGTCAATAGTATGTACAAAAATATTTTAGCATAGTCTTCAAACATACATATGTTGGTAATGTTTTAACATAATTTCGATTTATAATTTGTATACAAGAATAATTTCAATTGTTTTATGTAAATATTTTTGAAAAATAATAATAGAATGCAAATATGTATATTTTATTTATAATTATAATATTCTGTTGTCGCTTGTCATTTGATATTTTTTTAAATTATTATTGCAGGCATTTGTACATATTTTTGTATCGCAAATATGTCGTAGATTTTAATGCTAAAAATATTTTGGTTTTATATTATACAATTAAATTAATGCAAATAGAATCACCAAAGAATGCAGTCAGTCGTCTATTGTAATAAAAATATCTTTTGATTGCGACCAATAAGCTTATTTTAGTTTTATAATGAATTTTCTATGCTAAAATAATTTCATAAATTTTATGGGATATTTTAAAATACATATGCATAATTTTTAATAACCACAAAATGGTAGTAGTAGAAACACTAACATACATAATATTTGTGTATACATATTTACATTTCAATTACGAAAAAAAAAGAAAGTTTTAAAAATAACATTTTTATAAAATTTATTAAATATTCATTGGATATTTTCAAGAGGAGAGTATAAAAAGTGCTTAAATATTAATATGAATTACTCTTAACAAATAAATTATTTATTTTCTTATGATTTATGACAGTGGTTCCAATACGTTTTTTTAATAATTCTGTACCTTGTGCCACATGGCCAAAGCCGAAGTGTTATTGAGTTGATTCGGAAGAGTTCAGATTTCTAGCGGTTTGGAGGGTAGTAGCTGGCTCTACAAAGTTAGCAATCTTGTGTACGTAATTTTTCTAAAAAATAACCAAATTTTTATTTATTATATGACATAAAAAAAAAAAAATTTTAAACATATATAATTTTTTTAAGTATTAAGAAATATGGTGATTTCTTACAAAATTCTAAATAATATAACTGCAAGAATCATACACCTAAGTTCGCTTATGTAAAAAAAACCGGTTTATTTCATTCAGAAATTAAAAATCAGTCAATATTTTTTATAATATTTTCAATCTAAATGCAAATGTTCTTATCCTATTATATAAAAGCAATCTAAAAAGAACAAACTTAAGTGGAATTCGTTTGTCCTTTTTAGATGAAAAAATTATAAATAAAAAAACTGTATTTTTAATTAATTTCTGGTATTTAAATTGAAATCGTATAATTGCCGGAATTGCCAAATTAATTTTAAGAACTAATTTTTTTTTTCTCGAAAGTAGAAGCAGTGTTGCCAGGACTTGAGAAAAAAAGAAGCTAAATTGGACTTAAAAAAAGGTCAGAAAAGGCCAAAAAATAAAGCCAGAAAAAAGCTAACATATTTTTTTATTTAAAAAAGCATTAATTTTTTTGTTCTCATTAGATTTTGGTATTTGTTAAATATATTTTAGTGAATTTGTAAATACCCAGGAAAAATTGTATTAGTTCTACAACTAGTTCCAGAACACATGAAAATAGCCTGTACTTGTTCTACTTTGGCGTTACGACCAATGATTTTTGTTTGAAATTGTCACCTCCAGAACTAGTTCTGTAGAAGTGCTAGCTGGCCAGTACCCATTCTATGGAACGGTTCTAGTACTAGTTCTTTAATCAGTGATTATTGTTCGAAATTGTCACATTCGGAACTAGTTCCATAGAAGCGTTAGGAACCGGTTTCAGAATCTTTTTTTTTTTTTTTTTTCATTTATTAATTTTGTAAATACTTTTTTTTTAATTTTTGAAAGTTTTTATACAAGTATTTTAAACAGTTCTAGGAAGTCATTCGAGAACCAGTAATTTCTTCTCAGAAGTGATGTAGAAGTCATATAGAATTAGTTCTTAAGCACTAGTTCTTTAAAACATTCCTTAAAACGAATTTAGCATCTGAATAATGTTCTACTCTATTAGTGTCAGAATTGGTTGTGATAACACTAGTTCTGAGGATGTTATTAAAGAATCTGAAGTGGTTCTGATTACACCAGTTCTAGAACTTATGTTTTTAGAACATGTTCTAAAATTTTTCCTGGGTATAAAGTAATTAGTTTATATGGGTAATAAAGTTTGTCAAAAAATAATTGTAATATTTTTGTAGAATGAAGCGGCGCAGGCGAAAATTTTTATTAAATATAAATAATTTCGATATTTTTGTAAGAATTAATATACACAAATGCTTAAATTGATGATTTTGTAAAAATAAAATTTGTAAAATTTTAGCCTTTTTAAGGCTATGTTAAAAATAAAAAAAGGCTAACAAAAAAGCTAGAAGCTAAAACGAAAATTTTGAGGCTTAAATCAAAATAAAAAGGCTAGATCTAGCCTTAAAAAGGCTAAACTGGCAACACTGAGTAGAAGGTATGTTTTAATATAAAAATAAATGTTTGTGACTTGTTTTTATTTAGTTTAATAAAAATATACTATTGAAAGTAACATTTGTGATGCCATATTTTAAGTGTTATACTCAAAGTTTCACAGACTGCAACTTTTGGGATTCGATCGGATTCCCTCCCATTCTTGTTTTGTTTATTAATTTGAAATTTTGTTGTTATGATATGTACTTATTACACGATTTGCCCGTTCTTACCCATTTATTGGTTAATGAACTTTTTATTCACAGTAAATGTTTCCAAATGGACACTTCGTTAACGATGTACAGGTCACTATTTTAAAGATATCTTAATGAAGTTTGCCACTAATAATTATTTTGGTACAAGAATGAAGCCTATTTTTCACCTAGCTCTCATACAAATGTCCTCCCGGAATAGATGTTCAACCCTCATATAAGCCTGTAATATACAAAAATTTTAACGAAACTGGATACAAATAAGTTCAATAAAATTATAAATATGTATACCATATTTAAGGAAGATCGGCCCATTATTAATCATAGTTTCCATATAAACCCCTCAGAAAAAAGTCACACGTTAAGGTACAAATCCCATATAAATATTAGTATTATGATTATATTTGACACAAAAAATTTTTATACAAATAGAAAGCATAATGAGAAATTTTATGAGTATCACTCCATAATTAGCTATAGTTCCCATATAACACCTGCTTTTAAAAATCATTCTAAAGTCCATATATGATAGAATCAACATAGTATTATGACTAATATATATGAAATTTGGGCGTGGCACCCATAAGGTCTGGCATATCTTATAACTGGGTTCTATGTATATACGAACAAGATTTCATATTTATAAGTTCTAAAATTATAAGGTTACATTGTCACAAATATAGTAACAGTTGTGTCAGAATGGGCGTATTGGGGGCGTGGTTATCAGTAAAGAAACTGTTTTAAATACAGAGCATATCTTATGTTACACATGACGTAATTCACTTCATTAGTAAATGAAAATAACGGTTTTAAAATACTGGGCGTAAATTGTGGGCGTGGCAATCAATCAATCTCTATGAAAGCGCAAGTTGTGTAGAAATTTGTTTACGCAGTTCAATACGAAAATTAATAATAGACTTCGTTTTTTTCCAGTTACGAATTTAATGCCCCTAGAATGGAAATTTCGAACACTTTACGCCATTTTAATATCATCCTACTCGGTGTATCTATTATTTTGAGCAGATGTTATTTTTCATTTAAAACCGAATTTATATACAGAGATTTCGATATTTTTGTTTGTTTGATTCTGTAACTTTGTATTGTTTTTTAATATATAAAAGAAGAATATACAATACAATTTTCAGTTTCAACTAAAGAAAAGTTAGTTTAATCAATTTACAATTAGTTTAAAAATTTCTAAATAACTTAAAAGTAAAAGAATTTTGTATATGAAAATATATCGTGATCGATTAAAATTTAATACAATATTGAAAATAAAAATACAAAATTTAGATAACTAATTAATTAGTTACTGAAGCTAAAATGTATTTGCAGAAGTTAAAATAATATTAAAATATGACAGATATAAATATGCCCTCCCTTCTATTAAATCAAATATTGGTTGATCCATAAAAAACTATTTCCAATGGCTTTCGCAAAATGTCGATACTGTTTTCACTCGTATTTTAGAAGAAAAACATTTTTCTCATTTCAGGAAATACGGAAGATAAGCCTGCAATTTCCCATTTTTTTTTTTTTAATTTTCTATGTTTGAATTTACTTTGGGATCAAAGTGTCATATGTCTACTAACTTTCAATTTTCTACGACACTTCCATCTATTTAAAAAGAAAAGTCCAGGATAATATTTTAGATAAAATGTTTTTTTTTAATAATCTAATTTTAATTGTAATTAAAATTTTGGTAAAGTTCTGTCCATTATTTTAGAAGAATTTTGTATTTTTTTTGATTTCAGTGTATATGGGATGTAGCAGTGTCCTTGCACCAATTTTTTGAGAACTTCGTACATATCCATTAAGTAGTGCGATCGAAAAAATCTTAACATATATAAAATTCAATAATTTGGAAACGGTTGATAAGAGTTTTGATTGTTTTTTTTTATTTATTTGATATTATACTACAGATCACAGAAAAATATAACTTTTATACTTATAACCACTACTTATGAACTCGTAGACCTTTTTTGTTAACCTCACATTTGAGATTTGAAAGTTATTTCAGTCACTTTTTTGGAACAGTGTGCGAATCTTCTTTTAAAATCTCCAATATATTGCGACAACTCTTTTGTCCTCTTCGATCATCTTTTCACAATAGCACAATATCTCTTGACTGGTCTTAGCTCCGGACAATTTAGAGGATTGACCTCTCTTGATACAAAAACTATGTTATTGTTTTGGTACCACTCCAGGGCTTTCTTACGTAGTGACATGATGTCGAATTAAGCCAAAAATATGTGGACAAATTGTGCTCTCTTATGAAAGGAAGAAAATTTTTTTGTAAACATTCTTTGATGTATTTTGCCACACCAGGAATTCTTTAGGAAATTTCAAAATAAAAAGTCGCCAAAAAAGGGGATTTTTGAAAAAGGGGCTAACTGCTTAAAAACGTAAAAAACTCCTTAAAATTTGTTAATTGGATAACAACATAAACAAAAAAAGTTGTGTTTTAAGAAAATATCTTTCAACAATTTTAATTATTGAAAAATAAAGATTGATTCACAAAAATAGCTGACATACAATCCTCGTCGAACCAATTTAGGACTGAACGTATGGATCTAGAAGTATTGAATAAAGTCTGTTGGGCAATTTTTTTTTTTATTATTCATAACTTAGTAAAAAAAAACATGGAATTGCTATAAAAAATGTAAAAATATAAATTAGGATAAAAGTATTCATCGTATCTGTTTTTTATTTTCTCAAACCAGTCCAAAAAGTTTCGGCATATAATGATTTAAATAGCTATTAATAAACTTTATTATTATTTTTATTTACTACATTTTCAGTCCATTTATGAATATTACGCGGCTCATTATATTACTATACTGTGAAACAATATCAAAATAATTAATTTATTTGCATAAATTAATTAAATTTAGTCATTTAGCTGATAGTCTTAAAAAGTCGCCATTTGGTCGCCATTTAAAAAAGGGGCCAAAACAGTGTCCAGGTGGTTGAAAAAGGGGTATTTGGCGAATAAAGTTGCCAAACGGTAACACTGTCCTCGAGCATCAGAAATATATAAATTTTGACTAGGAAGCTGCGAAAAACCTGCCAGTACATACGTTTCGTCGTTTTGTATGCAACATGAGTATTTTTGTATGAAATTTGATTTTAATTTCCGTGCCCTATTCTTGGCCTTTAAATCTTTTACAGCATTCCAGTCTGGAACATTTTGGACTGTATATGTTTTCAACTCCGCTTTAGCTTTGAATTTTCGCACCAAATAGTCTGAGCACTGCTTTTCTACCAGATGTGTTTGGAGATCTCTTTAATATGCTTTCAATTTTCCCAATATCATATGGATCTTTTTTCCTTTCAATGATCGAATTCTCCTGTTACTGTTTAATAACCTTTTCGAATATTTTATAGCACGTACATCTTTTTCGTCACTCATTCTGATCAAACTCACAACAAATTAATATGATTGTCATTAAAAATAATAACTGACATATTTTTCAAAGATAACTAGATGAAAAAAATGTTAAAAATATTGCTTCGGAAAAAAGTAACGAGGCAAAACGTGTGTTAAGTTTTTTTCGATCGCACTCCTTATAAGTTTCAAGAAATATGCGTACTAAATTACAATTTTCGATGACAACTCTTTCTGTTTTTTCTCTACATTATATGGGATGAAAGCACTGTGCATCGGATGGATAGCATGAAATTACTATAATTTCCATAATTAGTGGGTGTGGAAATTAAGAATATCAAATCCAAAAGTTCTGCACAGACAAGTAATAAATTCAGTTCATTTATTCTCTATTTTCTAGTTCTATTTATTAATAAAATAGTTTGTCCTTGTTAAAAAATCATGCTGTTTTTTTTTAGATTTTATATATGCATTTTATGTTTTCATATGATTGTTCGGTATGCTCTCGCATTTATATGAGATTATGTGAATTTCTAAGTTCTATATATCCAATACTATAAATACATGTATTAATATATTATAATGTAAAAGGTTTTCCAAAAGGAACAGGTTTAAAGAAAACTCCAAGTGAAATATTGCATTATATCATAAATGTTTTTCGGTACTATTTCCATTTTGTCATCAGCTATTTGGTTGCTATCGCCGTCTATACAAGATCCATCAAGCGATATAAAACTTTATAAATTTTGTGTGGATTTACATTTTCCTAAATCCATGTTGATCTCTAACCTGTCATGGTGATATGTCTTTATTATCTAAAAAATCAAAATCTATCTTTTCCTGTTGGAAAACCCTTTAATAAATAAGTTTGTACATGTTAAGTCATATCATTTTATCACATATTAATGGTGATATAATAATTTCAATTCATGCTAAAATTTTTAAAATATAATATCATTTTTTTTCTTTCATGTTTGGTTTTGTTGTTCGTTCGTCAATGGTCAAACAAAAGTTATAATAATATTTTTTGCTTAATATTCATAAAAAGTTGTTTGCTATATTATTTGTATTTTTCAGAATTATATGCTTTTGACATTAGCTATAATGATTAGAAATATTAAAGATGACTAAAACGTGTCAGTAGCTTAAAAAAAATGCAAGAAAATTTATTATTTAAAACTACATGTTTAATGTAGAAATTTGATTTGCAAATAACTAGTTGATTGTTCAACAAATAAAGAGATATAGAAATTACAAATATTTAATTAATATTTTTTTATTTTCATTATAATTTTATTTAATATATTAATTAAACATTTGTTAAAACTTTAAGAACATAAATCATCTTTGAGGTTTATCCACACATTATACTCGGTGATAACTTTGACCGACATAAAGCAACAAAAAACAAATTCTCATAATTACTTTTAATCAAAAATATTATCAAAATCCAATTAAATTTTCTTTATACCACAAATACCACAATATTTTTAGAAATAATTAAAATAATATTTGTTTATTTCTAGAAATCAAAAGCTTGTAATCTCACTGTTTTATAAAAAAAAAAAAAAAATACCAAGAAGATAAATTTAAAAAAAAGTGATCAAAAACTATTTATTAAGATAAACGTAGTGATGGCAAATCAATACATTACAATGTAAAAAATATTTGTATAATTTATGCAAAAATCCCAAATGAAGTGGAAAAAATATCGATTTCAACACATGTTTGTTATGTTAAAAATATGTAAATTTTTTGCATTTTTTTTTTTTTTTTATTTTACTTTTGATTTGGATTTTCTTATAAACGTATTACTTGAAATACCTTAAATATTTAAAGTTCTTTTTTTATTTGCAAAGAAAATCTGTAAAAGGGAACAAGATAATGATTATATAAATATTTCATATACATTTGTGTAGAGTAGGATTTAATATAATGTCTCATACTGTCGTGGTATGATAATGAATTCATTGATTTAGAAAAAAAAGAACATGTAAAAAGTCGGTCAAGCCCGACCATATGATACCTCACACCATTTGGAATGTGCATCAAAATTCGTGAATCTCATATGTGAACTGTTAATATTGTTGTGTAAAATAAATAAAAAATAAGTATATATCATATTATATTGATACAAATATTTGTTTAAGACTACTGTACATACCCAAAAAATTAACGTTAATCAATAGCCGTGGTATTCGGGTACCATAGTGAATTTTTCGTTGATTTTATTAAAAGAATATATAATTTTATACAAATTATTTATTACAACTATTTAGTTGGACCCAGATCTTAAAACAAGTTGATAAAAACATGTAGAAAGACATGTTTGAGTATTTAAGCGATGTCCGTCCGTCTGTCTTGCAGTCCATAATAAACTTTTAATGAAGCTACAAATTGAATTTTTTACATTAAATAATTGTATGAATTTTGGCCTTATATGATGCAGTTTTATGGACGTTAGAAACCCTATTTAATTTTATAAAATAATTTTTATAAACCTTTAAACTAATCTATAATATTTTTTTGTCAGGTTCGCACCTCAAAAATCTTTAGTTCCCATATGTGGACCATTTCGGAAAATCATCATAAAGTGCATAAATTTGTAATAATAAATTTGTATTTTGGTAAAATCCAGTTTAAAAAAAAAGATTTTAAAAAGTATAAATTTAAATTTTAAACTTTACAATAAGACTTGATTCTAAAATAAAACACACGTTCCATATAAACTCTCTGAGAAAATCGGTCATGAAAGACTATAACGTTCTTACAGTCCTAAAAGATGTTAGCACTGACTTCATCCACAATTAAGAACAGGATCCATATAATGTTCTGACCGAAAATACGTCACGTCCAAGAATAATTTTTTTTACAATAGAGTCATTCCAACCAGCTGATTTTCTCACCTCTTCCGAATTTGGCACAATTATTATTATTGTCAAAACTAAGACTAATTCAAAATTTCAGATAATTTCATCAAGTGGTTCGCGAAAAATCGCGATTTGAAATATTATAAATCGCGAACTATCTCGGTAATCAAACTAAAACTCGGCATTTGAGTTACCAGTGTCAAAATTAATATTCTTGACGAATTTCATTAAATTCAGATGATTTTTGGAAGAAATTGTCGGTTTTTCTATTTTATTACAAACAAAACAATATAAGTTGCAACAGATATTTCGTATTTATTATGACATTTGTTGTAATAACTCCTAAAATACTGCGAATACCAGAATGCCACTTTGCACGGTTATAGAAAACATTTTCATCATTAACATATATTTTTTTAAAATTTTTAAAAAGACCACTTTTCGAGATATTTACCCGCGAACGAAAAATCGCGAGATATGGACCATTTTGATGTTGAGAAAGAAGTCATATTATACGTCATATTAAAGGTAATTTTGACACCTTTAATATGATATCTAAATAAATCTTTTATAATAAATACTTTGAAAGATATTTATAATTTTGTGTATGCAACTTTGTACATATTTTTAGCTATTTTGCACTTTCCAACCGCGAACCACTTGATGAAAGTATCTGAAATTTTGAATACAAAATTCATATGAAATCTTCTATAAATTGAATATAAATTAAACAGTTTTTTATAAATAGATAAAACTTTTCTTTAAAAAGAAATCTTAGCTGAAATTTTTACAAAACACAAAAAAAAAAAAAAAAAAAACTAGGAAAAATTTTCGAATCTTAGAAATTATTTATTAATATAAAATTTATCGAAAACTTTTTATAAACTTAATATTAATCGTATTTTTTTTTTAATACATAATACCAAAAATTTTGTGTAAAAAGTCCAAAATTCAGATAGTAAATGGGAATATGTTTCGGAAGTTTTTGGAATAAATATATGTGCCTGGATTAGTTTAAAAGTTGATTACAATGGACTTTAAGGTAAATTTATATTTACATACGGAATGAATCTTTTAAATATCCTTTAAATATTTATTGAAGTAAGAAATGTATATTTATCGAATGGAGACAATATTTATACGTACTTATATAATAAAAATAGTTTAAAAAAATAGTCATACAAAATAACTATATTTATGAAAAATAAATAAGAATACTTTCTACCAATGAAAGAAAAGTCATAACAGGAAGTTGAATATATAGAATATGAAAAATTCTTTAAAGCCTTTTGCAGCAAACTAGAAAAAAAAAAATAACTACTACAATTTTATAAGCAAGTAAATGCTTATTGTATTTACTCTAGTAGACTGCTAAATATAAGTGGTAGAAAAGCAGTAGCAAAACTTAGTAGTAGTCTGATTTATTTAACAATAAAATAAACTCTTTATGCATGCAATGCAACAAAGTTTGTATACTCACATACACACATTAACATTTACACACCCATAGTAAAAATATCATAAAACACACAGCAGGATATATAAAACAAACTTCCGGTATTTATCATTGTTCAAAAAATATATGAATTTTCAATACTTTTCTCTCTCATTCTCATCTTTACATACATAAATATATATTTTTATATTATTTTAAGAATTAAATTTATGTTTATATATGTTAAATATATACATATAGATAAAAATATATATATTACGCATTCATACAATGTGTATATATTTTACCATGTTTTTATGTTAAGCAAAAAGTTTATGAATATTTTAACTTTATGGCTTATTGGGTGTTATTTGTACTTAGAAATATACACAGAAATATGAAATTTAAATAAATTTATTTATATATTCCAGTGTATTATTTAGTTAATAAAAATTTTAGCATGACCTCGCATTCAATTATTTACATTATTTAGGTTTTAATTTATATTATTATTACTGGTTCAAAAGGTCAATGGATTAAAATGTTAGATGATTTTTAAATTCTAATAAATAAAAAAAAAGTAATAAAAAATAATATTTTTGTTTAATAAATGAGTATTAAAATAATTATAATAAAATTATTAAAAATAAAAAAATTGAAAAAAGATTCGGCCGTGCCGTAGCTTATATAGGAGCTTCAAAAAGTCAATAAAACGCGTTGTGTCCGATATCTGGAATATAGTGGACCGATTTTTTTTCCCAAAGAAAAAGAAAACTGAGAAAGATTTTGAATTTTTCGTGCAAAAACGAAATCGCTATATTTTATAGGAGCCGAGAAAAGCCGACAGCAAACACGATTTTTCGAGAGTATCTTCAACCGATTTTGCTCATTTTTATTAGCGATTTTTTAAGGAATATTTCTAACAATTTGATACATAAAACATATATATCCGATAACTGGGGCTTTCCAAAAACTGATTTCAACAGACAGACGGACATCTTTATATCGACTCCTCTATCAATAAGGTTCCAGAATATATATACTTTTTGGGGTCTTAGACGAATATTGTAGAAATTGCAAACGGAATGACAAACTTATATATACCCTTTACACCTGTGGTGAAGGGTATAACAAAATTGCATCAATAAGAAATACAGTGATTTTTAAAATTGAGTGCCTTATATTACGAACAATCTATGTGTATATATTTTAGTACTTGATATAACATTTGAGATGCTCGTTTAGAGACTATTATACTTTATAATTATAATCAAACTTTTTGTTTATTTAAAGTCAAATAAATTATTATCTTCTTAATAAATAAACACTAAAAAAAAGTATTGATATAACAAATTTTTCCAAAAAATATAATAAGAGAAAGTAAATAAAACACACTTCTCATCCACTTTTATGCAAAAGGAAGAGAATTAGAGATTTTCATTTGGACAATAATTTTTCATTTAAAACTATTTTCTAAATAAAAAACATAAAAAAAATAAGGTAAAACGAGAAAAGAAGATATAGTCGGTCAAGCCCGACTATATGATACCCTACACCATTTCGATCCACATAATTTTGTTTTTACATAATTTTGTTTCAACTTACTTGTGTTAAATATTAATATAATACTAACATTTGTATGGGATTATGCACGTTAGTGATTTTCCGGAGAGGCGATTCGTCATACGGATTTTTGCTTATATAAAACTTATTGGTGCTAAATTTCATTAAAATATTCCTATTTTTAAGGCATCTATTAGTGTTAAAACCATCTATGGTGGTGTAGGGTATAAATACGATACAAAGCTGTTATTTTTTTACTTCTTAATACATATGTCATGCGTTTGTGCTGAAAAATCCGCCTAAAATAACCATTCAATTGAGAATTACTTATTATACCGATTAAACGTTATAAACAGTTCATAACAGTTTAAATCAAAGACCTACTCTCTAGTATTAGACAACCATAGTAAATTCTTTGTGATTTGTAAAAAAAAAAAGCTGATATTCGAATTTTGTTTTTTAAGAATTTTAATTTTGCAAACTTTTTATTTTTTATTTTTCACTTTTGTAGTTATCAGGTAACTAAATTGTGTTTTAACGCTAAAAAGTAAAAATGAAGACTTCAAAATAAATCTTTTAAAGTATATTTTGTTAGTCAAATATATTCGCGATTTAACGAATTTTTCGATTTTACGAATTGGCCTGACAATATATTATTCGTTAAACCGGGAAACCACTGTGGTTATTTTAAGACCCCAAATATGTTGTCTTATACCACCAAATGTTGTTAACATAATTGCATCAAACGTTATTTAACCCATTTCCAACCACTGTTTCGTTTTCGCATTAGTAACTTTACCTATACCGTAACTAATTTAGTTTAAAATTAATGATAATGTTTTATATATGTACATTTAGCTTGGAATGTTAACTAAATAAATTGGGGGAAAAAAATTAATTCCGAAGAATGTTTACCCCCGGTATAGGGGATCTAAAAAGGTCTATAAAATAGACCTTTTTTAAAATTTAAAAATTCATTCGAAAAATTTTACAAAATATCTTGAATAACCTTTCAAACGATAGCCAAGATATCAAAAAATATGAAACTATGCACTTGTTGACAAATAATTCAGGGATATAGAAACACAAAGCTCCCAAAAATTGGTGTTACGAAAACGCATCAATGGTCAATTAGGGGTAGTGTGATTTAGCTACATTACGCAAGGTGGCGCAATGAAAATATGAAAATATTTAAGGTACTATAGTTTGTTAAAATTATGCAAAATAATTAAGAAGACCATTATAGATGAACGAATATAGAATTTTTTGAATTAAGACTTCATGTGCATTAGAATTTTTTACTCTAGCCTTATAAAAGATGTATTCTACATTATTTATGACTTATGTAGTAAAAAATACGCAATTGTAAGCAAATTACAAATGGTTATATTTTTTACAATCATTGAGAACAAATTTAAGAAAAAGAATTTCCAAATGATCGACGCTACCTGAATATGAAGAGTATTTTGTGAAGGATGCTAGTATATTGAATATGATCACAAAAATTCAAGGAGTTACCTGAAAAATGTCGTAAACTGATAAATGAAACCAATAAAATTATGAAATTTGTTGCTAAATTTTTTCTATTGTCTTAAAAAAGCGATAATAAATTTTTTTCAAAGGCCATAAAATTTGCTAAAGAAAAACATAATATTTGCAACAAATAATCGAATGCAATGTACATTAGATTCCAAGTGCTTTAACGTGTAACATATTTTATTTAATATATAATCTATTTTATACATTATATGAAATTATTTAATCTTACACCGTAAGTTATTTAACGTTTTTACGTTATTATTTAATTGCCTTAGATTTCAATCGGAATGGACCCCATACCAAATTTTATAAATTTATCTTAACGGGATCGGGTAGTGGTGAGAAATGGGTTAAAAAAAATCAGAATTAAAAAAAATATTTGGGGTTGAAAGTCGATTTCATAAAGGTAAACATATATGTTTTTCTAATCCTTCGAAACTTTATTTTTTTGGTGACTGCAAAAGCCAAATTTTCAACAATACTTACAAGCTTTTAATTTGTGGTAATCTTAACCACAGCTTAATTGGGTGTGATATTATGTCCCGATGTAATGTTAGGTTTTGAAATTCATCAATATCATCTATCGAGAGACAAATCTTTTCGGTGCGTTTTCGTTGACCAAACAGTGTGTGTCTTATGTCCCCAAATGCAGGGTAATGATAGTGAAAATGACGTTAAGTCATCTCATTTTTTCTAAATATATAATTGCAACTTCTAAAAAGATCCTTGTGAGGGAGCCCTATCCTTTTAGAATATGTGCCACAACTATAAGTGATCAAAGATTTCCGATTTCTTTCTATAGTGAACCTTTAACGTTCTATGTCCCAGCAAAAACTTTAGTTGCCATGTAATGAGTTAAGAAGCTAATATAATGGCTTTACACTACTTACATTATTTACACATTAGCTGAATAACTCATTATTTTAACACGGTAATGACATTACCCTATACATTACTTAGATGTCATTACAATAACTAATTACTTCCAAGCTGTTAAATACTCATAGCTCATTGATTTTAAAGCATTACTGACGTCATGATTAGTAATAACAATAGGAACTAGTTACATTTTAGGTTATAAATAAGTAATGAAATGTCAGGATATAAAATATTTTTTTTGTTGTTGTAAAAAGATTTTTTAATTTTAATTTTAAAAATTTAACAACAACCAAAAATGTTATTAAAATAAATGTAATAAAAATAAACTATATTAGATTTTAAATTAATTCATACGCAAATTTTGCCTTTCATTTATGTATCTCTTCTTCAAATATGTGAATTGGTAACTGCATTATAAAAATCAATAAAAATTATTATTTTCAAAAATTTGGATCATAAATAATTATTTACATTTGGGTTATAAATAACTAGTTACTAAACAACTTCTATGTAATGCAAACAGTATGTTGTTATCATTACAAAGTAACTACATCCGTAACTACATGTCATTACCAAGTTTTTGCTGGGATCATATAGGGGCTTCAATATTGGATTCTTGGAATTTTTTGTTCATCTAATTTATACTTACCTCAAAAACTGATTAGTTGGTTTGTTTTCTCACACAATAGGAGAGCAACGTATCTAAAAAAATCACCCTCGACAATATAACCTTGACTGTTAGAATGATCCCGTATCCAGATTGGAATATTACCTCATCTCAATAAGAGATTTGCTGCCTTTAGGTGCCAATTTAGATATCAAATATATAACCGAGGGATAAGCTTGACTATCCATACAAATTTGGATTATAAAAAGTTTACTTATATTCTTTTGAAATTCGTAAATGAGTATATTTATTTATGAATAAAATCCAAATTTATGCATTGATTTCAATAAAATATTTTTTTTTTTATTTGCTACAAACTTATCTTTACGAATAAATAATAAAAATTTTAAATTTAAACATTTACGAATTTTTACGAAGTTTTTTTTTTTTTTTTTTTTTTTTTTTAAGAAATTAGGCTTAATATCTACAAAACTGTTGAGCGTATTAAAAAATTATATAAGAATAAAATAAAGGTAATTTCAGTTCGAATTTTTTGATATTTTTTTGGAACTAAATCACAATATGGTCTATCCACGTTCATTATACAAATGGAGATTTATCGCGAGAACTAGAATCTATTCAAAAAAAGTGGTTTAGAGGCTTAGTACTTATTTATATCATCAGATATTCCGTTCTGCAGAAAAAATTTGATAATTTTGTTTTATAGTTAATTGTCATAATTAATTGATTTCAGTGATCACACTGACAAGCAGCGATTTTATCCAAAGTAGGATGGTATGTCCTGATTATTCCATGTCTTTAAATTTTTTTTATTTTACATGTAATCAAGAGTATCACAATGAGCTTTTTGAAAAAGGAAGGCCTATGTTCAAAAAATTTCATTGCTAATAGAGAACTATAAAATTTAATTAATATTTTTATTTTTATATCGGTTTCTAATTTCAGTTTAATGATGGCATTTACAATAACTTTTGCCATCTCCTTGTCATTATTGTATGTATTATATGAAACAAAAATTAATTTTAATGAATTTTAAGATTTTATTTTGAAACTTACTAAAAATTTTTTGATTTTTTTTTACTTTGATACCTACATAATATTTACTTTTTAACTAATAATTTACTGCGAAAATGTATGAAAGAAACAAAATATTGAAAAAAAAAAAGAAATATGTATATAAAAGAGAAAATATGTATATAAATTTAACCTAAATATGCATTTTTTTAACCAAACCTAGCAGACGTTATTTAACTTTTATTTTATGACTTTTATGTCTGCTCTCAATGTGGGTAATAAATATTACTACTAGATATTCATATTAAATAAATATAATCTTTAAAATCTTCTTATTATTTTATTTTTTGTTGCTAGCATGGAAACGTATTTATGTGGCCATTTGAATACTTTGTAAAGAACTGAAAAAAAAACAAGAAAAAGGATTCCATGCTTAATTTTCTTTAATTTTTTTATTTCTATGATTTAGATTGATAATGTATCACATTATAATAAAATAAATTTTTGAATATATATTTTTTTAAGATATTTTATTTACATATTATATTTTAAAACAAAATTTGTCATTTAAGCGCTTTTATACTTATAGGTATAAAACTTCTGTATTTTATTACTTTTACTGAAAAAAATCCACATTTCCCTGTTCTAGATTTAATACTTTCACCATCACTCACTCACTCACTCACATACTTACTTACAAAAATATATATTTTTTAAACTAGATTAATTTCACTTGCTCTGTCATGCACAACTTTAAATTCTAAAAACCTCAAAATAAAAAACTAAAAAAAAATGAGAATCTGGATGTTTTGGTACCTTTAAATACTCAAAAAAATCCTGTGTATTTTTATATGAATGGAGATTTTTTTATCAAACATTCTTTAATAATAAATGCCGTTACCCTTCAAACATTTGGCAGATAAATTTGTTGCTAATCTTCCAGACGTTACTTCTTAGTGACTTCAAGATAATTGTATGAAGATTGTTCGATAAATACAAAAACAAAATACATTGCTATTGCGCATTAATCGTCCAAACGCCACTTCTTAGTCACTTCCAGATGATTGTCAGAAGTGTGTATGAAATTTACCAAAACAAAATACTCTACTATCTTCCTTTGATCTTCCAAAAGTATACTTTGAAGTCACTTCTGGAAGATAATAAGATGATAATTCGAATTTAACAAAAACAAAATACATTACTATTGCGCAATAATCTTCTTGGCGTGTGTTGCGAAGATTGTCAGTTTTTTATGAAAAGAAAACAATAGTAATAATTTAACTTTGGTACAGTTTGGTTGCAATATTAAATATAAAAAAAGAAAAATGTTTCTAATAATTACATAAGTGTTTTTATTGTTAATATCATAATTTAGATATTATTAACAAAACTTTTATTTAGTAATATCAGATTTTACTCACAATTAAATTTATTTTAGGAAAAACTCCATCAAACAGACAAGTATTTGCATATTTGAAGAAGTCCAAAACTTTGCCTGTGAAAGAGTCTTGTTGCATTCTTTGCACAAAAGATAATATAAATGCAATTTGACTATAAAAATGATTATTAATCCTCTTTTCTTTTTTAAAGGTACAGGATTTAAATCAGAGGTTTCTCATGAAGACTTTATTATTAAATGTAAAATTAATTTTTATGTGAATTATTTATTTTATAATGTTATATAGAAAATTGTGAAACAGTTCTTCCCGACGGAAGATGATTTTAATGATACTTTGGCAATAGTTTTGGCGATGAGTTTCAACTCTTCTTAGCCACTTCCACAATAGAAAATGTTTGCAGGGTACGTTTATATGCAAATGTATGTATGCTTGTAATGGTGATTGTGTGTGTTTTTTACTCGATACAACAAAACCTTGTTGTCGTAAAACAAATATATAAACTAAATTATGTAAACTTAATGAATTGCACACACATATGGGTAATTCTCATTTTACGTTTATCTTTATGAAACCGACCTTAAACCTCAAATATTTTTTTAATCTTTTAAAATAACTTTTGATGCAATTATGTAAACAACACTTGATGGTGTAACAGAACAATGTGGTGTCGGCAAATACTCAAAGCCAAATAATCTAAAAAAAGTGTTTGAAAATAACAAGTTTTTTTCTTTCTTTTGATTGCTGTAATCGCGGATTTAAGCATAAGTGTAGGCTATAAACACTTGTAGAAAAAGATCAGCATGGATTTAATTAGCGTGCCATTAACCAGTGTCAAATTATATTGTGCAAAACTCGTGGAACTAAGTTTTAAAAATTTTGCAGTTTTTTTTACTAGGGACTTTACGCTGTTTCGGGTATTGGAAAATTCATAACGGAGCCAAATAGCTCTTGAAATTATGCATTATTTGACATATTTCTCGTCAAATTGCCCTCAGCAGAAATGCTGTAGAGAAAACTTGTAGAGAAAAAATGTGAATTGTTCCAAGAGGAGCCTTTTTCGCGAGATACACCCGCAACGTTATATTAATGAAGCTACACTAAGGGAAAAAATTCGATTCAAAATCAACAACGGTTGTGCTCACATTGGTAATTTACGGTAACAGCTTTTTAATACCATTCGTTAACAAATTTCATTGAAAACATATGTAATTTAACAATTTGATACCGAAATGGTTTCAACTTGGTGCCAATTAGGTATCGATTTTCAATAAGAATTGAACACGCAGTGTTTAATTTAAACACATACGGTGTAGATTCACTATTGACACAGAATGGTATTGTTTTCAACACGTATGTGATTGATATTTCTCTGGGTGTAGAGCAAATAACAAATGTATATAAATGAAATTGTCTTATGACTTATTTAAAAAGAAAGATGAATTTTGTAATAAATATGTGAATATGAACAAAACTACATCACTAAAAACTGAAATTTGCGAATTTTATAAGAAGGTTTAATAATCATTAAATCGCTGATATATCCACCCATACTTAACATATCGCGATATTTATACCCTACACCACCATAGGTGGGGAGGGTATTATGCGTTTGTGCTGATGTTTGTAACACCCAAAAATATTTGTCTAAGACCCACCTTAATTTATACCAATCGGCTTAGAATCACTTTCTGAGTCGATTTAACGATGTCCGTCCGTCCGTCCGTCTGTCCGTCTGACCGTCTGTCCGTCCATGTAAACCTTGTAATCAAACTACAGGTCGCAATTTTGCACCAAAATTTATGAAATTTGGTACACAGCATTTTTTTGGTCCAGGGACGAAGCCTATTGAAATTGGTTATGATCGGTTCATTATTTCAACTAGCCTCCATACAAATGTCTTCCCGGAAAAAGGTTTAACGATCATAAATCCCTTAAATATAGCAATATTTTAATATTATTTGGCACATATAAATTTCATATAAGTCTAAATAAGTGTGCCGAGTTTTAAAAAGATCGGTCCATAATTACTCATAGCTCCCATATAAACCCCTTTCCAAAAAATCAATTTAACGGTCATAAATTCTACTAAAATGTTAGTATCAAGTTAATATTCGACACAAATAAGTTTTATATAAACATAAATGAAAGTACCAAATTTTATAAAGATCGGTTCATAATTTACCATAGCTCCCATATAAGGCCTCCTTTCGGGAATCACCCAAAAGTGAATAAATTCATATAAATGTCAGCATCAACGTAATATTCTGTATTTGTATGTCTTATTTTACACTTATAAGTATCGGTCCACATTTGGGTCCATGTCTAATAAAAGACCCCTCCCCGAAATATACTGTATGGTGTAGGGTATCATATAGTCGGGCCTGACCGACTATATCTTTTTCTCTCGTTTTAATTTGAATTTAAGATACACCATTGTAGAGTACATAAATGCAATAATTTTTGATTTAGGACAATAAATAGAATTTTGGCAATTCTTTTTTAAAATTTTAATCTTAAACCTCCATAACATTGATGCCGTTCGGTAAAAGTCATTCACGCGAACAGATCTGTGTTCCACTAGAGCCAAGGAATATTAGTACTAAATATTGTTGATGTTCAATTAACAAATGTTCGACATTTTTCAAATGAGTTTGAAGAATTTCCCATATTCATACACAGAGAAAACATATTCGTTACGGCAACTGAATTTTTTGCCAATCGAATTCTGTCGGTTCCAAGTACTACCTGGTAATTCTATTGAAATTATGGAATATTTGTAATACTTTTAACTGAATAAAAATAATATTCTTTTGATGGGAAAGAAAATATTAAAGCTATTTTGAATTAATTATTCTCTACTTTTTCAAATTTATTGACAATATAAAAGAAATTAATAGAAACAAAAATGTATAAAAATACAATTACATTCATAATATGCGCCATTAGTTTGCTCCAATTGAGGATTTTTGTCATCTTTATAGCATATAGAAGGTAATATTTTGAAGAAAATGAAACACCGCACAGTGGGGTCAAACGCAATTTTTTTGGTAATAAATCTGTATCTCCTAAACTACTGGTTAGATTAAATTAAAATGTATGGAAGAGTTGCAGAGGAGGACCTAAGCTTTGAGAAAAACTATCTTGCAGTCACCCTGTGATAACACAAGAAAATCTACAGGGTGTCAAAATTGACTACCTCGAGTATGTAAAAGTTTAAAAAAATCGTAACTTATAAAAATGAAGACCGATTTTAAAGATTTTTATATTTCTGTAAAGTGCTTGGCAAGATAAAGAAAAAATAAGCTTACTCACCTAAGTTATCTCTTACAGTTAAAAAGATATTTTGACTTGAATTTTGAATTTTTGATTTTTTGCCTCGACTTTCTTTCATTTTTCGGGAATAAGTTCTGGGATATATGAGGTAAAAATTTTTTAAAAATATTTTGTAATTTGCTATATATTTTAAAATAACATGCTGAAAGAATTTTTGGATTATCTCAATACGTCTAGACGTGAAAAATATTCAAAGTCAGCACTCTGAAATTGGTATGAAAAACGGCTATTTTTTACAAAAATATAGTACAATTCTTTCACTTTTTTCTCAAAGTTCCGTTAAAGAAAAAAAATTTTCTTTACATATTTCAAAAGACAAGGCTTCACAAATGGCTAATGTAGAAATTTTGAACTGATTTAGGCTTGCACCCTACATCAGGCATTGGTCGAAAATGGTAAATTTTGGAAAAAGTTAGATTTTTTATCGATTAATAAAAAAAATGTCACGCTAGCTTTTTTAAATTTTTTGACGATATTTCATCAAAAAATAGATTTAGAATGATTTGACACTAAACTGCTCCCCGCCTGGCCAAAAACGAATGCAGGAGAGCAGATTTCATGAAAAAAGTCAACTTTTTTTAATAGCATAAAAAAGCATATTAACATAATATTTTCGCCATTATTTCTTATGTAGTGTATAAAATATATATTGATCTTTCACTCCTGTAAAAATCATTAAAAAAATTTACAAATAAATTTTTGCCAATTTTTCAAAAATAAACAATATTTAATAAATATAAGCGATTATTACGAATATTATCTCGTTCAGCAACCAAAACGTGCCAATACAATTGTGTATTACGTATACGCACGTATGGAAATATTGTAAAACAGTGAATTTGGTGAGAGTTGACCTAAGTTGACAGTTTTGAGACAATAGTATAAGGCTTTTTAAACAATCTGTATATACATATTATACATCAATGAATTGGTAAATATGTCTATTTTCATATTATTGTAATATTTTATTAGGTTTTGGAAAATACGCGGAGTTTTGCTTTACAAAACATAAGTTTTTATATCTTTTTTATATTTTTTAAATTTGAAAAATTGCCAAAAATTTATTTGTAAAGCTTTTTTAATGATATTTTCAGGAAAGAAAAATCAATATGAATTTTATACATTACATTAGAAATAATTGCGAAAGTATTATGCTAATATGCTTTTTTTATGCAGTTAAAAAAAGTTATTTAAAAAATTTACTTTTTCATGAAATCTGCACTCCTGCATTCGTTTTTGGCCGGGCGGGAAGCAGTTTAGTGTCAAATCGTTCTAAATCTATTTATCGATAATATATCATTTTTTTATTAATTGATAAAAATTTAAATTTTTCCAAAATTCACCATTTTCGACCAATGCCTGATGTAGGGTGCAAGCCTAAATCAGTTCCAAATGTCTGTATTAGCCATTTGTGTAGTCTTGTTTTTTGAAATATATAAAGAAAGAAGTTTTTTCTTTAACGAAACTTTGAGAAAAAAGTGAAAGAATTGTACTAAATTTTTGCCAAAATTAGCCATTTTTCATACCAATTTCAGAGTGCTGACTTTGAATATTTTTCACGTCTAGACGTATTGAGATAATCCAAAAATTCTTTCAGTACGTTAGTATTATTCTCGAGAAACGAAAGAAAGTCGAGCCATAAAATCAAAAAATCAAAATTCAAGTGCAAATATATTTTTAACTGTAAGAGATAACTTAGATAAGTAAGCCCATTTTTTCTTTAGCTTGCCAAACACTTTACAGAAATAGAAAAATCTTTAAAATCGGACTTCATTTGTATAAGTTACGATATTTTTAAACTTTTACATACTCGAGGTAGTCAATTTTGACACCCTGTAGATTTTCAGTGTTATCTAACATAGAATATTTGTTAAAATTATAGTTTTTAAATAGTAACAATAAAACTTCCCTTTCCTTTGTAATTTTATTATAATGAAAATCGATTTCCAAGTGATTTTTTCTGTGTGTGTATATACATACAAAACATGAAAAAAAAAAAAACAAGTACTTTGGTTTGTCTAGCAAAGTCATTGTAAGAATTACGTGAGGGGGATTATTAAATACTTGAAAAAATGTGATGTACAAGTTTTAAAATATACCTATTAAGTAATAGAAAAATCAATTTCCAAAAGTTGAACTTCTATATTTTTGAATTATATATTTAAACTTTTGAACTTTCGAATTAAATCAACTTATAACATATAATTTTTTAAGCAATGTAGTCTCCTTATAATGATATCTCAACTAAAATTTTATTGTATATAGTTCAGAAATTATAAGTAGTTAGATATTACTTTGGTCCATAACTTTTAAACTAAATGAGACTCCAACTTGAAATTTTACGTGCGTAAGAAGATGAGTTACTTCAACATTGTTTTCAGAGTTTTAAAGTATAAGTCTAAGTTTAACCTTTGAAGTTTTGAGATGAAGAACTTAATAAATATCGTTATAAAAGTAATATTTTGAATGTAATTGACATGAAATTACTCATAAGTTAACATTTTTCACGTACAAATTTTGATTTTATTAACAATATAAATACTAAATTCTCACTTATTATAATTTACTTTTTTTAATTTTAACAACCGCAACTTTCAGAGTAATTGAGAGTTAAATAAACAATATCATCATTTCCGTAAACACACGTAGAAAACACCCATAAGGGGTATTCTGCATTATAAAATAAAAACAAAAAAATCATATTTTATACACATATTTTTACATATTATACAAATTATTACTCAATCGTACATGTGTATCAATTTGCAATAAATAGCGAAAACTTTAACGTTTTTTTCATGTAACTATCGATTCAACAGATTTTCTGTTACATATATGCTTACATACATGAAAAATATCCTCCCCCAAAGACGAATAGTTGAACTTGATGGATTTTGATGTGCTAAACACGAATCATGCATACATAGAAATACAGTATATTTATTATTATTTAACAAAAAAAAAAAAAATTGTTTTCTATCACGTACTGATTTTTTATGGGCATGATTAATATCTTCACCTTATTCAGCGGTCACACTATAAAACTCTAGAATAGTTTGTCCAATTTAGACTGTAACTCAATAACCGTTTACACGATTTTGATAAATGCAAATACAAATACAAATACGCTTGTAACGAAGACTATTAGTTCATAGAGAATCAAGCACTAATAACAACGTACATATATTATTTTTATTTATCACAACCGCAATGCGATATTTGCTTTAGTCGCGAACATCTATATCACTAACATTTTTCCTAGTCTTGAACACCCTTATTGTTATTCTATTTCAATTTGGTATACGTATTGTTTACATCACTCTACAATTCTGATTTAGTTTATACCATTTTTCATACATATACTCTAAGATTTGATGTTGTGATGGCGGTTCAACCGAGACAAGATTTTGCCATAAGTGATAATCATAACCGACTGATACGAATTGGTAACCACTGAGACGAATCGGTTAGCTTTTATGTTTGGGGCTCGGACTTAGTTCGAGAATCAAATAATACTTCGGCCTACTGTTCAATACAAAGGCTTCGGTCTACTCTTCAATACAGAGACTTCGGTTTACTGTTCAATACATATGCTTCGGTGTACTGTTCAATACAAAGGCTTCGATCTACTGTTCAATACAAAGACTTCAGTTTACTGTTAAATACAGAGACTTCTACTGTTCAATACAGATGCTTCGGTATACTGTTCAATACAAAGACTTCGGTCTACTGTTCAATACAAAGACTTCAGTTTACTGTTCAATACAGAGACTTCGGTCTACTGGTCAATACAGAGACTTCGGTTTACTGTTCAATACAGAGACTTCGGGGTATTGTTCAATACAGAGACTTCGGCCTACTGTTCAATACAGAGGCTTCGGCTTACTGTTCAATACAGAGACTTCGGTCTACTGTTCAATAGAGAAGATTCGGCCTTCAGTTCAATGTAACTGGCCTTCTCAAAAGTCTCTTTATTAGTTTATATAATCTATAATCCTTTATACTCGTCTCCAGTATCCGAATAATATAAAAGAGTTTAAAATTTAGATGGTAATGATTTGTCTAAGTTATGCCAAATGTAAATTTTTCCTGCAGAGTATAAAAATAATATATTAAGGAGACTTATTTCCAGCGAAAGGAAAAAATTATTTTTTTGTTGTTAATGACCCAGCTCACAAACGGTCATCAATAGAGCCGAAATATTTTGGGAAACATTAAAAAACTTTCCAAATATTATTTTTATATGATGGTAAAAAAAAAAAAAAACATGAATTGAAAAATTGTATCATATTGGGATTATATTATGTTTACAGGAGGATCTCATCTGATATGGTTGAGGGAATCATGTACCCAAAAATTAATGATAGTGACAGATTATGATTTGAACAACCTATGTTTAATTTTTTAGTTTCTATCAAAGACTTAAAGCAATATTTCTTTTGTTTTTACTAAATTTTAGTTTATTTCTTGATTACTCTTGCAAAAAATTGTCTAGTCAAGAGAATTATTATCTTAATTTCACTTTTTAAATTAAAAAAAAATAAATAAATAAATAAATAAATAAAAATAGACTTAGAAATAAAAAAAGAAACAACCTAAAAGTGAGAAAGAATAAAAAAAAAATGTAATAACATTATAAAAAATTAATTTTAAAAAAGTAAATAATAAGTGTTCCATAGACAAGATTCATTTTTTTCCCAATGTATTCTTTTGTGTTTATGTTTGTTAAAACTGTTAAAAAAAAATAAAAAATGAAAACAAGACAACATTTTTGACAGTTTTATGTACCAACTAAAATGATAACGACCTTCATCAGAAAACGACAGCACAGCATAATAAAACAAGAGAGAGAAAAAAAATATATCACAAATACAGCACGTTAACAGGAGCAAACAAATATTTAAGTCAAACACTCGGCTACTACTTATACGAACAAAGTAGAGAGAAATCAACACAAAAGGAAGACAAAAGACAAGTGTTTATTTGCTAACAAGGCTCATTAAGACTCAAACTATGGGAACAAGGAGCTAAACAAAAAGAAACAAACAACAACAATAACAAAAGCTTGCTTCATAAAAAATTAAATGGAAGGTAAACAACTTTTGGATAAGAGGAGGTATAAATGGCTGAATGAATAAGACTAAGTGAGAGTATTTAAAACTATGATATTTAAATGATGGTTGCCTTTTGGTACGAAAAGTAACTTAAAAGTACCTGTTAATACTAAACCTCCCTAATAACATTAAACAAAAACTCAAGTTTAACTAGGGTTTAAAGCTAGCTTATTATAGCAAATATAATACTAAAACTATCCCTTTCTAACGAAAAATGCTATAAGAAAAGTGTCAAACAACATAAAAATGACACAGATACTTGTTTCCGCTAAAACGTATTTGTTACACGCACAGAAAAAACATGATTCCGAAATGCTCGCGGAAATCAAGTGATGTTCCTAAGTAGTTTATATGGCTAACACAATCAAATTATTGTGTTTTAGACTAAGCTGAATCAATTATTTTTTGTTCTGATCATTTAACATATGGTACTTTGTAATAACATAAAGTCGGTGTACTAAGTAAAAGAATAATATGTTTCATAGTAACATATTATTTCAATGAAATATTTGTATGTAATATTTTAATGCGAGGGGTGACAATAATATGCTCGTCTTTATTGTTATCTCTCTTTTGAAATAATTTACTCATTCAGTAATGAAATCTTAAATGTGACGGACGTAAAGTGAAGAAAAACGTTTAAAAAAGTTCACAAAATTTTTATTAAAAAACTTTATTATTTTTTAATAACGAGATCCACGGAGTGCTGACGGAGGAAATCATCAATGGCCAAATTTCAAATTGGAAATATTTTTCGGTAAGTACAATAAATATCAATAATTCAGAGCGGTCAAATATAAAAACAATAATAAAAAAATGTGTTTCTATAAATTTTCTTTTAGGTGTGTGAATGTGAAGATGGATTTTCTTGAACGAAATCGTCCAGTGAAGGCTGTGGTATTTGTTTTTTAATTATTTTCTATTCGAAAAATTTAAATTAAAAAAATAATATTAATAAATAAAAAATATATTTTAACCGTATGCATAGTATTATGATTGGGGGTATTATAATATTTAATGTAGGGATCATGTTATATTTATGCAGTATGGTTGTGAGAACTATCACATATAAATGTTATGATTGTGAGGTTCATATTATATTAATATTGGATAGGACAATATTATGTTCACAAAAGGGTATAATAACTGATGTGATTGAGGGAATCATAAACCTAAACATTAATGATAGTTACCGATTATGATTGGACCAACTATGTTTTTTCTTTGCGTGTATCAACCTTCATACTGGTAAAAACATTCATTCTCCAGAAATTTAAAAAAAACAATAAATTTCCAAAATTCTAATTCTATATTGTGTACCTTTTTCGTTGGAACTGAAATATTTTTGTTTATTATTGAGAAACAAAATCAATTTGGTTTTGTCTTGGGCTCAATGATAATATTCTCCAATTCCCTAGATTCCATCATCCTCAACCTCAAGAGATTCTGAGCTAATCAGTACCAAACAAAAACAAAATTATATTGGAACTAGAAGAATTAAGTAGAATTTTAGAAACATAAAATTAATTACAATTTTATAAAAAATTTAACTTACACATTAGAGTGTCCCGTAGACAAAAATTTTGTAGGAACACCCCTCAAATGATGCGTAAAAATTAGCTGAATATGGAAAAAATATTAACAAAAAAAAAAAAAAAAAATTTAATTGATCTGCGATTGAATGTCACGGGTCTAGAACATTTCGTCCAAAAAATAGTATAGTAATTTCAAGTATAGTTTAGTCTTGAAATGGGTATTTAAGAAAATGTTCGCAAATATTTTGGTCCATAAACCGTCATTTTAGTACATCATGCAAAAAAAAAAAAAAAATCGATATTTTTTAAGGCTAAAATTTTAAAAAATTGCATTGTAGTAAGAACTGTTGATAATATGAAATTTTCCAGATTTAAAAAAAAAAATGTTCATCAAAATACCTTAAAAAGTCTTCTAGCGAACGAAAATCTCGTTGGAAAAATGCTTAAAATATTTTTCCCATAACCAGCATAAAATTAGAAATTTTTTGATACCCACTTTGATTAAAAAATCGATACTTTTTTTACTAAAATGTATAAGACCCATGATTTTAAAATCGCTGGTAGGGAACTGAAGACCAATTTTAAAAATTTTTTTAATATATTTTCCATATTAAGCTAATTTTTACGCATCGTTTGAGGGGTGTTCCTACATCGAAATCTCGAAAAACGCTATTCTCGGGACACTCTATTACACATAAACAATTCTTTACCATAGTACTATTTGCTGCAGAAAAGTACCTATAACTTTTAAAATAAATATTACTCATCTCTTACTTGTTTAGAATAAAAAAATGTTTCTATGAGTAAGAAATATATGTATTAAACCTGAGAACTGTTTAAATTGACAGAAGAAGACCAACAGCTGGACTTTATTTTAAATGGTGAATTAAACACTACAACAATACCTTGAAATAAAAATTGTAGAAAAAAAATCTCCCCACGTCTTGCAGGATATTAGAAAAATATAAGAACGTATGTAGGTAAAAATTTTATAACAACCAAAAATAGATTAAATGGAGCTTGAAAATGTTTATAATGAAATGAAATATTGTACTTAAATGAACAGTAGAATGAGTACAGAAAGCTTATATTGCTATGCAAGCATTGTAAAGTGATGGCGGTATTGTACTATGAAAATGAGTCTAAGAAAAGGTGATGAAATGACATTGTTCAAGGTTTTAAGCAATTAAAATTTGAAATTCAAATGTTTGAGTTCGTCCTCCCTATTTTAATATTATATAGAAAAAAAGAGGGCAATTATTTAAATTTTTTCCATTATAACAAAGAATAAGAACAAATATTTATTTAAGATGATTACACAAATTTTTCAATTTCAAAAGTAATTGCATTATGATGTTTTTTTCCGAGCTTCATTACACTTTACTACACGCAAAGAAAAAACATGATTCCGAAATGCTCGCGGAAATCAGGTGATGTTCCTAAATAGTTTATATGGCTAACACAATCAAATTATTGTGTTTTTGACTAAACTGAATCAATTATTTTTTGTTCTGATCATTTTAACATATGGTACTTTGTAATAATATAATGTCGGTGTACTAAAAGAATAATATGTTTCATAGTAACATATTATTTCAATGAAATATTTGTATGTAATATTTTAATGCGAGGGGTGACAATAATATGCTCGTCTTTATTGTTATCTCTCTTTCGAAATAATTTACTCAGTCAGTAATGAAATCTTAAATGTGACGGACGTAAAGTGAAGAAAAACGTTTAAAAAGGTTCACAAAATTTTTATTAAAAAACTTTATTATTTTTTAATAACGAGATCCACGGAGTGCTGACGGAGCAAATCATCAATGGCCAAATTTAAAATTGGAAATATTTTTCGGTAAGTACAATAAATATCAATAATTCAGTGCGGTCAAATATAAAAATAAAAATAAAAAAATGTATTTGTACACATTTTCTTTTAGGTGTGTAAATGTGAAGATGAATTTTCTTGAACGACATCGTCCAGTGAAGGCTGTGGTATTTGTTTTTTAATTATTTTCTATTCGCAAAATTTAAATTAAAAAAATAATAATAAATAAAAATACATTTTAACCGTATGCATAGTATTATGATTGGGGGTATTATAATATAGGGATCATGTTATATTTATGCAGCATGGTTGTGAGGACTGTTACATATAAATGTTATGATTGTGAGGTTCATATTATATTAATATTGGATAGGACAATATTATGTTCACAAAAGGGTATAATAACTGATATGATTGAGGGAATCATAAACCTAAACATTAATGATAGTTACCGATTATGATTTGACCAACCATGTTTTTTCTTTGCGTGTAGTAAGTGTGTTCTTTTTTAAAAAGTAAAAAAAAGTTTTGTAAAAAATAATCATTGGTACCGTAATGATGAATGGTGTAATAAGTAGATCATATTAAACATAAGTACAAATGGACAGCTGAAATAATTATTAGTTAAGCTTTAATCAGTTTTAAAACTTCAAATACCCAATATGTTAAAAATAAGTATATTTTATTCTAAAATTAATAAGCTATGTTATGTTAAGACCAGTGTTGCTCCAAATTTTTCATTACAGAAAAATTTTTTCATCCGTTTCTGTATTGGATCGATATCGATATTTCTATAAAAAAAATCGACTTTTGTATGAGAAAACTAAAATAGGCTCTAGTTCCTTAAATAACGCTCCAATAAAGAAAAGGATAATAATCTGTGATCACTTATATTTAAAAAAAAAAATCGATATTTCTATTAAGAAAAGGACAATAATCTGTGATCACTTATATTTTTAGTAAAAAATAGAAATTCCTATGAAAAAATCTATTTTTATATGAAAATTCTAAAATTGCTTCTAGTTTCTTTAATAACGCTCCAATTAAGAAAAGGACAATAATCTGTGAACACCTATATTTTTAGTAAAAAAAATCGATATTTCTATGAAAAAATCGATTTTTATACGAAGAAACTAAAATAGCCTCCATTTCCTTAAATAACATTCCAATTAAGAAATGGACAATAATCTGTGATCATATATATTTTTCATCAAAAATCTAAATTTCTATGAAAAAATCGATTTTTATATGAAAATTCTAAAATTGCCTCTAGTTTCTTAAATAACGCTCCAATTAAGAAAGGACAATAATTTGTGATCACTTATATTTTTCATCAAAGATCTAAATTTCTATGATAATATCGATTTCTATATGAGAAAAGTAAAATAGCCTCTATTTCCTTAAATAACGCTCCAATTAAGAAAAGGACAATAATCTGTGATCAATTATATTTTTCATCAAAAATCTAAATTTCTATGATAATATCGATTTCTATATGAGAAAAGTAAAATAGCCTTTATTTCCTTAAATAACGCTCCAATTAAGAAAAGGACAATAATGTGTGATCACTTATATTTTTAATCACAAATCGAAATTTCTATGGAAAAATCGATTTTTATATGATAATTCTAAAATTGTCTCTAGTTTCTTAAATAACGCTCCAATTAAGAAAAGGACAATAATCTGTGATCACTTATATTTTTAGTCAAAAATCGAAATTTCTATGAAAAAATCGATTTTTATATGAAAATTCTAAAATTGCCTCTATTTTCTTAAATAACACTCCAATTAAGAAAAGGACAATAATCTGTGATCACTTATATTTTTAGTCAAAAATCGAAATTTCTATGAAAATATCGATTTTAATATGAAAATTCTAAATTTGCCTCTAGTTTATTAAATAACACTCCAATTAAGAAAAAGACAATAATCTGTGATCATTAATATTTTAAGTCAAAAATCGAAATTTCTAAGAAAAAATCGGTTTTAATATGAAAATTCTAAAATTGCCTCTAGTTTCTTAAATAACGCTCCAATTAAGAAAAGGACAATAATCTGTGATCACTTATATTTTTAGTTAAAAATCGAAATTTCTATGAAAAAATCGATTTTTGTATGAAAAAACTAAAATAGCCTCTAGTTCCTTATTAATAAGATGTGATGACTTTTTATTTTTTATCAAAAATCGATATTTGTGTGAAAAAGTTTTTTTTTGATATGAAAAAAACTATTTTTAGATTTTGAGGAAAAATAGAAAAATTAAAAAAATTTTTAAAATTCAAACGTGTGTTTTCGTTTGACTAGTAGAGGATACTTAAAATTTTTCACAGTTAAATACAAATAATATTCTCCCTTGTTAAACTTACCCTTTTAAACCAACTCTTATAAAAAATCAAGTCTTTTTTCTTTATGATTTTTTTTAATAATTTAAAATTATATTTATTTGTTCATAATTTTAGCATATTGTTTAAGTTTCTTTTCATGTTTTAAACAGTTTAAAATAATAATAAAAAACAAATTATTCATTACGATTTAATTTACTTAAAATTTAACATTAACGAAAAACGGAAAAATTGTTTAACTATCCAATTTAAATTAATTTTTATTTGGTATGGTTTTGTTATAAATGTTCATGTGTTTGTTGTTGTGTTTTACTGTTTGTATTAATTGTTATAATATTTATAATACTATTATTTTTTTGTTGTTGTAGTTGTTTTGTTTATATTTAATATATATACTAATGGTAGTACAACACATTTTAAAGAAGTTGTTATAAATGCAATTTTATTTTTAAATCTTAAAATTATTTATCATTATTATTTAATTATAAATATTTTTTTATTTATTAATATAAATATTTACTAACCATAAACTATTTAATATTTAATAGTAATAATAATAAAATTTTTCTTAAATTGCTACTATTTACAAGTTATATACAATTGAATGTTGGAAATGTTGGTTTATTATTTGGGAGATTTTATTTTTTAATATTTCAGCCTTTTTTTTGAGGGAGGTGAGAGAAGAAAAAGGATGAGTAGAAAACGTATGCTGTAACCGAGGAGGCCAAATAAAAAGTGTGGATATTTTTGCATGCTTTTGTAGTTGTTGTTACTGCCAACACAATTTACGCGTTCATCAACAACTTGGATGCTGATGTTGTCTGTTTTTCAAAAATTATTTTTCTTTGTTGCTTCAAGCAAGTTTAGTAAAGGAGTGAAATCATTAGTTTTGTTTGAAAATTGGTTTATTAAATAAAATATTTATGTTTTTATATCAGCTGAATATAAAAAATCAAATTAAGTCCAAAATATAAAAAAACAAGCGCGAATGTTATATTCGGCTCGGCCGAATCTATATACACACCATCAACTTTTTTAAATTTTAAGTTATATGGGAGGTGGGCGGTAAAGTGGGCGTACCACGCCTATTTTTTGTTTCCGAGTTTACATTGGTCCTTGAACTATTTGAACACAATTTCACCTAAAATGGGAGGTGGGCGGTAAAGTGGGCGGACCAAGCCCATTTTTGTTTCTGAATTTATATCGATCGCCTTACTATTTACACAAAATTTCGTTGTCGTACATGCTTTTGTTTAAGAAATATAAGCAGAAAAGTATGAAACGGACACTCTGTGTTTCTAGTTTTTAGCCCATAACTTTTTTGTTTATTAATCGGTTTTTCCTATTTTCAATCTCAAACAAACCTTATAAAAAACAAATATTTGTGCCAAATTTCGTCCCCCTACGTTAACCCGTTCGAGCCCTATCCTGCTTTCAACAGACGGACAGACAGAGGACCCAGAAAATATATACTTTGTGGGATCTTAAATGATTCCTTCGACATGTTACATACGGAATGACAAAATCAATGTACCCCCCATCTTTTTGATGGGTATAATGAACTCAAATTTCTTAAAAATACTTAAATTATATTTAAAAATAAAATGAAAAAATCTTAGGAAATTTTATATACAACTAAAATGATTTCATTCTTTTAAATTATTAGTCAAAATAAGGTAGTAATTTTCAGTTGTAAGTTTTTCATGAAAAAGAATATTGTAAGAGCAAACAGACCATGGTAGCTAGCAAGTTTTTCTTGATTTTTGCTTGTTTTTGTTGGCTGAATTTATTTTTGTTGTAACTACTATTCCGTCGTACTGGCGCCCAGCTGTCTGATATGCAAAAAATATTTTTTTTTTTTTAATATATTTCAAATGAAATCTTACTAGCTTTTCTCCATTTTACATACGAAATTAATAAGTAGTAGACTAGCATTGTGTAGGCCATAATTACAAACCCTTTTGTATGCAGTTCGTTCCCCAATTTTATTTTTTTACATTCATTCCATTTTCTCTTGTTAATGTGTATTTTTGTTGTTGTTTGTTTGTTGCAGCTTGAGGCTTATTTATGTTTCAGTTATGTTGCTGTCGTTAGTTTTTTTTTTCAGTTTATTACAAAAAAAAAAAAAGGCTGAATTTTTATATTTGTTTCTGTTACTGTATCTATTTTCTACTTACTAACGAAATGTAAAAAAGATTTTAATTGTAATTCCTTTCTATTTTGTTGTTCTTATTTTGTTCATTTTGATTTTATACACATTTTTTTAATTTTGGCTTAATATTAGTTTTTTTTGTCTGTTGCCTTTTAGTAGGCAATTGAATTTTGTTTGTTTTAATTTTATTTTTTTTTTTTTTGTTAATTTACAATTAATTTAGTTTAATATAAATTTAATTTTTAAACTAATTTTATAATACACCATTTTCATTTGTTAAATCTTCAGCTGTTGTTGTTGTTGTTTTTGTTTTCGTTTTGTCTTGTATGTATAAAGCTGCCAAGGCATTGAAACGTGGTCCCCACGTTTCCAAATAATTAAAGTCTTGATTCTCATCATCAGTGCCTAAAGGTAGAAAAAAGGATGAGAAAGAAAAAATATAAGTAAAAGAATTGTTAGAGATTTATAAAAATAATTAAAGTTTTTTTTTTCTGTTTTAGATTTTAAAATAAAAAATAAGTTTGTTTAGGTAACAAAAAGTTACTTAACAATTTAATGAGTTTGAATATCTCTTGTTAAATAAATTAAAGGATAATTATTGCTCCGAGCTAAACTTTAACTTTAATAGAGAAAATTTTGACGTTTTTGTTAAAAAAATGTTTAAAGTAGAATATAATTTACTTTAAATTTGTTGACAGAAATTTTAAATAATAATTTGAGAAATTATTATTTCGTAAACGATAACAGATAAGCAATCTAAAAACATAAGTATTTAAAAAAAATAAAATGTGGAAACGCTGCACATTGGGGTAAAAAGAGCCGAAAATGGCGCTTAACTCATAATGGTAACGTTGGTCCGTCCGTCTACACATTAGAGTTAAATGGGTAAAGAATTATGCTTAATTAAAGGAAGGTGACATCAGTATTTTATTGATCACGTTTTATTTTTTCTATATATTTTATTAAAAATGCATTTTTATACCTTTCACCACAAATGTAAAGTGTATGTATATATATATTTAATATACTTTCCCCGAAATATTTATATATTTATTGTATATAAAAAACCTTAACTTTACACTTTACAATTACTTGTTCCATTTTTTTTTTTTTTTTCATAAACATGTTTAAAATTTTTTTATGTTTAAAACAATTTTGTTCAAAAAATAAAATATTTACATACATTATAGAAAGAAAATATTTGCACGCAATTGTGATGCAATAAAATGGACAACATTAGCTACTATGATCCATGAAATATGATGAACAATATGATTAAAATGATGAATGCAAAATTTCCTTTACAGTTAATATAAGAAAATATATCAATATGTAATTTATTCTTGCAAAATTTCAGTTTTAAAAATAGTTTAGAAAAAAATTTATTTCATGTTTAACTCAAGTGTATTTTAAAATTTGTAAAAAACGTTTTGAAAATATTTGAGAAACATTTGTTTGTTAAAGAAACTTCCAGCATAGTTTTAAATTATGAAAACATTTGACAAATACAATTGTTATACATATTAGAACCCTTTTTGTTGGAGAAAGGCATAGTTCTGTATTTGAAATAATACGAATTTAAAGCCTTTTCTCACAGCTAATGTTTGAAATTTAAACTTGCTTTCAAATGAATAAATATGAAATTTCAAAGTTTTTTGCTTATTGGGAAATATGTAATATTTTCTATTAAATTTTCAGTAACATTTTAATTTGAAAGTTAAAAATTTGTGTATTTTAGTATAATTTTTAAAAAATAACAAAAACATTTGGACAAAATATTTTAAATTTTCACTTTGAAAGACTTTTTATTAAAAAAAGAAAAGAAGTTTATGAAAATTTATTTTTTTACTCCTTTTTCCAAGTATAGAAAAAATTATATAGAAATTGTGACAGTTTCGTACAAGAAAGTAAAATAACCGTGCATGAGAATTTATGCCTGTTAAAATGGTTTTCGTAATTAGGGTTTATATGGGAGCTATGGTCAACCATGTATGAATCTTCCAGTTCATCTTCAGAAGAACCAAGCTCATCATTTTCAGTAGCTGCGTTCAAGCAGTTGCATTGTATGGATGCGAATAGTGGAATGCAGCTCGATGTGACCACTACATGTCAGAGCACTGCAGGTCTTTATTACCGTTACTCAAGCCGAATTTTGAAAGTATACTGGCCAAATACTATCATCAATGAGAAACTTAGAACACAGACCGAACAGATACCAGTTAAAAACGAAATAAAAAAGCATAAATAGCGATGGATTGGACATGCTTTGTATAGACCATAATCCGACATTACTAGAAATGTAATAGACTGGAATCCAAAAGATAGTCGTAAGAAGGGCATCCCAACTGGATACGGAAATAGCAAGAATCAACAGATCTTGGAATGAGCTAAAATTCATTGCAGCTGACAAACGAGAATGGTACGCAATGTTTGAGACTCTATTCTCTTTATAGGCACAGAAAAAAAATCAAATCAATCACCAAATATGTTAGTAAATAACTCATTTAGTTAACAGCTTTTTTAAATTTATACTTCTCACGAAAATGATGAGTCGAAAACTGTAAAAAATTAAAAACAGAAAAAAATTTCCAATTAAAAAATTAATTAAATCACTTAATTTGAATGAATTAAAAATTTAAATGAGAAATTAAATTTACTTAAATTTTTATTTGAATACATTGATTAAATGTTGATGCAAAATTAAAGAACTGTGTTAATTGAAAAATTGAAACAGGAAATTTATGAAATTTGGTAAACGGATTTTTAATAATATAAAAATTATCTGAACCTAATTTAATTAAATTATTTGCTGTATTAAAGTTATTTCTGAGCGTTAAGCGTGATTCTGGGAGGAATTTTTATGAGGGCTAGGAGAAATAATTTTTTAATAGGCTTCGTCCTTAAACCAAAAAGACCTTTAATTGAAAAGACCTTAATAATGGAATTATTAGAAAAATAAATTACTTTTTAAGATAAAATTAAAAAGAAAAAAAAACAAAAAAAAAAAAATAGATGGGCGAAAACGCTTTCAACATTTTATCTGAAAAATGCATTTAGTTAAAAACTAAAGTTACTTAAAAGAGAAGATATGTAGAAATGTAATGTATTTTAAATAATGAAAATCGGACAAGTAATGTAGAAGATGCATTTTTTTAATTAACATAATTTGTAAATTTTTTTGTAATTATTCAATAATTTTAAACCGCGAAAAACAAGTTTTTTATTTATTTAGCTTCACAGAGAAATTTGGGCATAAAATATGGGAGTGACATTCAATCAAAGTCTAGCCATACACATATTGTGCAGAAATTTGTTCTTTCAGCAATTCAATACAAAAATAAGCACTAGACTTCGTTATTATCAAATTATAATTTAATCATAATTTGATAATAACGAATTATCAAAATAAATGATTCTATCACTGTGTATTAGAAGCAAGGTACGGAAAAATTCGGATTACGAATTTAATTTTCAGTTTTTATTCGATCTTTTTAATATAATTCGTAAATTTAAAAATAAAATTCACTTTTTGGATTAAATTTGTATTCTTTACTTTTTTTAATTTGAGTTACGAAAATAATCTAAAAAACTTTTTTTTTGTAATTTGTATTTGTGTGGAAAATCGTTATTTTACTATTACAAACGGTTCGGTCGGTTTCGATTAGAAAAAATGATATTTGTTGTTTTAATGATATTTGTTGTTTTAAATTTGTAAGTTTATATGTATGTATGTATGTATGTATGTATGTATGTATGTATGTATGTATGTATGTATGTATGTATGTATGTATGTATGTATGTATGTATGTATGTATGTATGTATGTATGTATGTATGTATGTATGTATGTATGTATGTATGTATGTATGTATGTATGTATGTATGTATGTATGTATGTATGTATGTATGTATGTATGTATGTATGTATGTATGTATGTATGTATGTATGTATGTATGTATGTATGTATGTATGTATGTATGTATGTATGTATGTATGTATGTATGTATGTATGTATGTATGTATGTATGTATGTATGTATATGAATTAATTTTTGGCTGTGGTGCAAATAATTATTTAAAAAGTAGCTATTGCAAAAAAATTATTGTGTTGTTGGTGTAATATCGATAAATTTTTGATTTTTGTGTAAACAAATATTTTATGGCGGTCAACATTGAAGAAATGCAACAGCAAAAAAAAGATATATTTATAAGCAAAAAATGTTTAAAAGGTCAATAAATTTGAGTATTTTAAAAGATCGTAGAAAGTAAAAAAGGGTTGATGAAAAAAAATATTTTTTGACAATAAAAAAACATGGATTGATTGGAGAAAATTTTTATGTGATTATAAAATTTTGTAAATTAAATATTTACCGCAAAATATATATGTATCTACATATGTATGTACAAAATAATTATTTTTATTGCTGTCATATAAAATTACGAAGCGATTATAAATGGGTTTAAATATGCAAAAAATATACATATATTATAATAATTCTAATTTTCCTATATTGCTAATTGAAAAACATATATTTATATACATATATGCAAATAAAAAACACAAACTCAATTAACTATTACCATAAACATTGTGTTGTTGTTTCATTCTAACAAACAAAAGAAAAACATGCAGTTATAAACACACATGCGCATGTACAAATGTCTTTTACATCCACACGTCTTTCAACATAAGTCAACACATTTTTTATATCGTTGTACCCGACTTAAATTCGATTAATTCGTTTTGGGTTAATTCCTGAATAATATTTTTATTTTCGAAAATAAAATCTTTAATCTTCGAGCAAATTTAAAATTTAAATTTGCAAACAAAAAAATATAGTTCATTCTAAAAAATTAAAATTAAATTCGCTGATAAAAATTTTGTTCCGAACGAATCAAAAAATGAGCGTTCTACCTACCCTGATTAGAAGCATACAATCGTTTCCCAATACTTTTTTTTTAATAACTAAGAGTTTCAAATTCTTAATGCTAAAGTTTCACCCGCAAAAGTATTAAGGAGTAAGGTATTCGAAAAAATTAATTTAGGCAGATCTAAACTTTAATACCATATGATATTTAGTTGCCAATTTGACGGAGTCCACAGAAGAGTTAAATGTGTGTTTATTATAAGAATGTATAAGAACTAGTAAACAATTAAGCAAATACAATTTTAAATTCATTGAACTCATTCCCTCGTGTCTATTCTAAAAGTATAGCGGATGCAGAATGTTCTTACACTTACAAACATACACAATAATCAAAAGTGTTGGTATCGATTTAGATTCAGATTTCCATCCAGATTGATACTTAGATACTTTCTACTTTGTAAGCTAACCCATTTATAGTGATCCGACAACTTATCACTCTCGAGACATCTTAAATCAAAATGTTAAAAAGTATATAAGTTGCTCGATGTGTTTATATTCTTTTAACATGAAAGAAGACAAGTTTAGTGAATCCTATATACAGTGGTGGCCACGAATTTAAGACACGACATGTAACGAACTAAGTTGTGATAATTATTACAACCCTGCAATATAAAATTAGATTTTGTTAATTTTTCAGTGTACCCTGTAATGTTAAGATCAATTACCGTTATTTGGTTTTGTTTGTGTATACATTTTGTTGCTGTTTTTATTATATTTTCGTAAAAACGTGCTTTTGAAGCTGGTCACGAATTTAAAACATATAAGAAATATTTGGTTTTTAAGTGATTTTTTGGTGTTTTTTGAAGCTAAAAGGTAAGTAATGAATGTTTTATTCCATTTAATGTTAGAATACATCAAAATATTTAGTTAGAAATGGCCAGAGGTACTTGGAGTTCGGATGCCGAGCGAAAATTGATCCAACAAATGAATACTGATGGAAAAACAGTAATGGAAATTTCCAAGCTACTAAAATGTTCCAGATCCAAGATTTACAATGCACTGGAACACATCAAGCAACATGGCACTACCAAAAATGTCAAACAGCACCCTAGAGCCCGAAAAACTACACCCAGGGAGGATAGCTTAATTTATAAATCAGCTGCTAAAGATCCTTTCAAGAGCTCAAGTAAAATTAAAAATGAGATTTCATCGGATTTTGGTATTAATATATCGTCCAGGACAATAAGAAGACGTCTGAATGAGAAGAACTTACGTGGGTGTATTGCACAACGTAAACCACTTGTGTCAAAAAAAAATATTAAATCCCGACTAGCGTTTTCAAGAGAAAATCTCAATAAGCCGATGACATTTTGGAAAAATATACTTTGGAGCGACGAGTCGAAGTTTTGTCGCTTTGGTTCTGATGGAAAACAGTACGTATGGCGTCCTCCAAACCTGGAGCATCACCCAAAGTACACCCTTAAAACGGTTAAGCATGGTGGTGGAAATGTCATGGTGTGGGCAGCATTTTCCTGGCATGGTGTAGGTCCCATTCAGAAGATTATCAATAAAATGGACCAGCATATTTACAAAAACATACTGACAAGCATCATGATACCATTCGCTGAAGACAACATGCCTCTAATGTGGAAATTTATGCATGATAATGACCCTAAGCACACTTCACGCCTAGTGAAGAGTTGCTTAGAGGAAAATAATATCACAGTTCTGAAATGGCCAGCTCAATCCCCGGATCTCAATCCAATTGAGAACTTGTGGAATGATGTTGAGGAGCATGTACGAGCAGTAAAGCCAAAAAATTTGACTGATTTATGGGAAGAAATTCAAAAGGCTTGGTATGCCATTCCAAAGGAGCGCTGTATGGCCTTAGTTGAAAGTTTACCCAGGAGATGCGCTGCAGTGATTCAAAATAAAGGATTTCCCACCAAATACTAATATTGTTTTATGAAGCTGAGCTTTACTTTTGTGAATTAACTTTTATTTTGCCTATGTCCTAAATTCATGACCAGGCTTAAACTTGTATTAATCTGTATAATATGTAAATAAAAATTGGAAACTAAATATAGGTAACAAACTATTGTTGATTTTTTTTCATAACATTACTAGGATCTTTAAAAAATAACATGGATCTAAAATTTGTTCGATAAGATGTAAAAATTATCAGAAATATATAAGTGAAATGTCGTGTCTTAAATTCGTGGCCACCACTGTATACCCAGCAAAAAAAGAACTGAAAAATTAATGATTTTAACATTGGTACGAAGTACTTAGTGGTGAAAAAGAGCTGAAGAAGTTTTGAAGCACTTCTCTTAAAACTAAGTTTATGCTATTTTTTAATAAAAATTGTGTTTTTGCCTTATTAAATAATAACAAAAATGCTTTAAAATTTGTAAGATTTAAATTTTTTTAGAAATTATTACCATTTTCTCCAACTAAAAATTCATTTATTTTCACTTTTTTGGAAGTAATTATTAAGAAATTCCAAAAAAAGTTTAAATTATGCACTTTATTCCACTTGTGAAAATGTTCTTTTTTTGGAAGAACTTTATCGTTTTTTGTTGGACAACGAAAAGCACAAGGAAGCTGTTTTTTTTAAATGTACCATTTATGGTTAGAAAACTTTCAAATGTCTCTCGACTCAATGTTATGCCCAAAATATTTCTTATAAATATTTAATTTTCTCCTCTTTATTGTAGTTTTCATGTAGTCAATAAAAATTGCCTTAGAAATTAATCTTTTTAATTACAGATTATTTAAACAGATTAAAGCAACAAAACATCCCTTTTTATTTCTTAATCATTCTCAAAATTCATGTCAGTTATACTAAATTAATTTAATGTTCTCTATTTTATTATAATAAGTAATTATCATAATTGGAATTTTACGTTTTTATTATTCTTAGAATATCAAGTTTCTTAAAATTGACAACTTACCTGATGCCAATGAACTTAATGATTCAGCGATACTCCCACTACCCTCGTATGTGAAATTTCTTAAATCATCAAAGGGTGGTGCGTTCAAGTCTTTATCGCAGCGTTTTTTACGTTCTTCCATTAAAAAGCCCATATTTAATTCTTGGCCTGGCATTAAGGTAACAACAGGATCTATAAAAATTATGAAAACATGAAGCAAAAACACAAAAATAAATTACAAATCACACAAATTAGTATTAAAAGGAAAATTGTTATTGGACAGGTAAATACTAAGAAAACAAAAACAAAACAAAACAAAACTGTATGTAGTAAATAATACTACAACAATGTTAACAACTTTATGACATGGCACATGAATAACATGAACAGATATATAAATCCCCAACTTTTAATATTTTACGTGCCCTTGTTTTATACAATTTCTACTGCAATCTTTACTTTTTTGATTTTGGGAAAGAACTTGCTTGTGTTCTTTTTTTCATTTATAATCAATATTTAAAGTTAGGGAGGCCAATTGTTAAGGGAGATGATCATACACAAATCAGTAAACAAACAAATACTTACATATTATTGGCACTTTACAGGCAGCTATATCAGGTGGCATGTTACCACCCTGTCCTATGGGTATTTGTAGGGGTGTAATGTCAAATGCTGTCATATCATCCTCACCGCCACCTTCATCATCGTAACTAATCACTGTTTCACGTACATCTTTTTCTGGGCCATTACGTTTTTTATTTGTTGTTTTACGTTTACGATTGTACAGTACAAAGATAAGAGCTAAAACTGTGTTAAAACCAAAAAAAAAAAAAAAAACAAATAACAGATAAACAAAAGGAAAAAACAGAGAGAATAAATAAAAATTAGAATGAGTTGAATTTAAGTGCTGATGGTTGGTTGGGAATTAATTGTTTTATGGTTCAGAGATGAATACGTTCATAAAATTTTTGTCATAAATCATATTAAAACAAGGGGGAGAGAGAGAAACAAACAATAACTTGGCTTAGAGACAACCTTGCTGATTAAAATTTTTAATGAGTTGTAACTATAGAATTCAATAAAATTAAATGTACACGAGTTATCGTTTGTAATTAAAATTATTACTTTTCTGGTGAAATTAAAATATTTAATGGCAGACTATTTGAAGCAGTTTTAGGGAAAATGTATAATAAGAAAAAGTTTTTTTTGTTGTAATAACTATGAACAAAAAAAAAAAAAAACTGAAAATAATAAATAGAATTAAAAACAGGTGAATATTTCAGTAGAATAAATACAAATAACTTTTACTGCACTACAATTAAGCCAATGACTTTACCACCAAATGTTTCTCTCTGAGAGAAAATTACGATTCATAATCCACAACGATTGTAGTCAAATTGACAAATTATGGTGTCGGATTTTTGATTGCATTCGTTTAATGAAACACAAAATATGTTATAAATAATTTGACCTTGAAGTGGAGTCAATTTGTTAACAGTGAGGTATAAACGCTTGTTAATGATTTGAATAGGATGTGAACCGTTTCAAACCCTATGGTTAACTACTAAGACAGTACGGTGTTGTTTTCAACGATATTTTTGCAATATTGCCATTGTTTTCGTTTTATTCTAAGTATAATCTTCTAAAAAATGCTGTATATTTCTCATTTTATTATTACTCTTTTTTGTGGTTTTAAGTCATGCCACAAGCCCATTAAATTTCATTGTGGTTTTTTCATTTAATGACAAACATTTAACTATTTATTTAGTATTAAAATATTTTTATTTGAAATTTCATACGAAAATATAAAACACACAGAATGCAACCATAGAAAATAGAGGAAAAAAATATTTAAAATAATTCTGCGGATTATATTGTAAAGCTTTTTCTGTTTCATTTTTTAGGCATTTGTTTCTTTTATTTATTTCTTTTTTTTTTCAGTACTTATGGTATTATAAAGATTTAGTATTTTTTATTTTTTTTTTTAAGAAATAGAGAAGACTGAAAGTAGATCTTTATTTAAAGGCAAGCTAAATTTGTTTAATTTACAACTTTATTAGCACTTCATAAGATTAAAATTAAGTGAAGTGAAAGCAAAAAAAAAAAAAAAAAAACGAATAAAAAATGATGAAAAATCTCAAATAAAAAGGCCTTAAACACAATGGTTGGCGAAAAACCAATAATGGTGGAGGCTGTTAAATTTGAGAAATAAACCAGCAATTGCAAACAAAAATCTGGCCAAAGTAGATAAAGTTCTCACAGCTAATGAGGGTTCACTAAAGTTAATTTATGAGCTCTTCTAGGGGTTCATCATGTTTGGTTAATACTTTAAATATTAATGAAAGATTTTTGAAATTAAAAATAAAACATTTTGTTTGAGTATTTAATGAAAATAGCAGGGAGTGAAAATCAATTTGAGGGCAGCTAAAGTTAAAAAGAAACGAACAGCCAAGACGCACAGTGGGGTCAAACGCAAATTTTTTGGTAATAAATCTGTATCTCCAAAACTACTGCTCGGATTAAATGGAAATGTATGGAAGAAATGCAGAGGAGGACCTAAGCTTTCAGAAAAATTATCTTGCGGTCACCCTGTGATAACACAAGATAAGCTACAGGGTGTCAAAACTGACTACCTCGATTATGTAAAAGTTTAAAAAAATCGTAACTTCTTCAAATGAAGACCGATTTTAGCTTGGTAAGCTAAAGGAAAAATAAGCTTACTTAGCAAATCTATCTCTAACAGTTAACAAGATATTTACACTTGAATTTTGAATTTTAGATTTTTTGCCTCGACTTTCTTTCGTTTTTCGAGAATAAGTCCGGAGATATATGAGGAAAAAAATTTTAAAAATATTTTTTAATTTGCTATATATTTCCAAATAATATGCTGAAAAAATTTTTGGATTATCTCGATTCGTCTAGACGTGAAAAATATTCAAAGTCAGCACTCTGAAATTGGTATGAAAAACTGCTATTTTTTACAAAAATATAGTACAATTTTTTCTCATAGTTCCGTTAACGAAAAAATTCTTTCTTTATATATTTCAAAAGATAAAGCTTCAGAAATTTTTAATAACGAAATTTTGAATTAATTTATGTTTGCACCCTACAACAGGCATTGGTCGAAAATGGTCAATTTTGGAAAAAGGTAAAATTTGTATCGATTAATAAAAAAAATGTTACGCGAGCTTTTTTAAATTTTTTGAAGATATTTCATTAAAAAATAAATTAAGAACGATTTGACACTAAATTGCTTCCCGCCCGGCCAAAAACGAGTGCAGGAAAGCAGATTTCATGAAAAAAGTCAATATTTTAAAAGACTTTTTTTAATTGCATAAAAAAAGCATATTAGCATAATATTTTCGCCATTATTTCTAATGTTTTGTATAAACTATATATCGATCTATCATTACTGCAAAAATCATTAAAATATCTCTAAGACCCGATTTTTGGCAATTTTTCAAAAATAAAAAATGTTTAATAAATATAAGCGATTATTACGAATATTATCTCCTTCAACAACCAAAACGTGCCAATACAATTGTGTATTACGTATACGCACGTATGGAAATATTGTAAAACAGTGAATTTGGTGAGAGTTGACCTAAGTTGACAGTTTTCAGACCATAGTATAATGCTTTTAAAACAATCTGTATATACATATTATACATATTTTTTTTATTAATTGATAAAAATTTAAATTTTTCCAAAATTCACCATTTTCGACCAATGCCTGATGTAGGGTGTAAGCCTAAATCAGTTCCAAATGTCTGTATTAGCCATTTTTGAAGTCTTGTTTTTTGAAATATATAAAGAAAGAAGTTTTTTCTTTAACGAAACTTTGAGAAAAAAGTGAAAGAATTGTACTAAATTTTTGTCAAAAATAGCCATTTTTCATACCAATTTCAGAGTGCTGACTTTGAATATTTTTCACGTCTAGACGTATTGAGATAATCCAAAAATTCTTTCAGTACGTTATTTTGAAATATATGGCAAATTACTAGATATTTTTAAAAAAATTTTATCTCATATACTCCAGGACTTATTCTCGAAAAACGAAAGAAAGTCGAGCCATAAAATAAAAAAATCAAAATTCAAGTGTAAATATATTTTTAACTGTAAGAGATAACTTTGATAATAAGCCCATTTTTTCTTTAACTTGCCAAGCACTTTACAGAAATAGAAAAATCTTTAAAATCGGACTTCATTTGTATAAGTTACGATTTTTTTAAACTTTTACATACTTGAGGTAGTCAATTTTGACACCCTGTAGATTTTCTTGTGTTATCACAGGGTGACCGCAAGATAATTTTTCTGAAAGCTTAGGTCTTCCTCTGCAACTCTTCCATACATTTCCCTTTAATCCGAGCAGTAGTTTAGGAGATACAGATTTATTACCAAAAAATTTGCGTTTGACCCCACTGTGAGACGTTGGATATTGTAATGGAGAAGACGATGCAGTAAACATGTTCTTAAAACTCAATATTTTGTTTATTAACTAATACTGTTTAAAAACAAAAAAAATATATATATATATATATATATATATATATATATATATATATATATATATATATATATATATATATATATATATATATATATATATATATATATATATATATATATATGTATATATATATATATATATTTTCATTAAAATATTTAAGATGATAAATTAGAATATCAAATTGAAATTTATTTTAAGACTATCACGCGCAATAGCAGCAGTTAATTAACGAATGTGGAAATAACACTGCACAGAACTAAATTTGAATTACAACTGAACTAGAACTCTAGGATCAAGCATTGAAGTTAACTAGAAGTAAACTAGAACTGAAATAAAATTGAACTAGAACTGAAATAGAACTGAACTAGAACTGAAATAGAATTGAACTAGAACTGAACTAGAACTGAACTAGAACTGAACTAGAACTGAACTAGAACTGAACTAGAACTGAACTAGAACTGAACTAGAACTGAACTAGAACTGAACTAGAACTGAACTAGAACTGAACTAGAACTGAACTAGAACTGAACTTGAACTGAACTAGAACTGAACTAGAACTGAACTAGATCTGAACTAGAACTGAACTAGAACTGAACTAGAACTAAACTAGAACTGAACTAGAACTGAACTAAAACTTAACTAGAACTGAACTGAATAATGGTTAGATTTATGCACTTGACTATATATTATAATCGATACGGATTATTAGTTAAGTATTTGACTAGAGCTAAAAAAATCATTTAGAGCTGTTTTTATTCACATTTAACTCTTTGTTAGATCTTTTAAGGATTTACATTCAATTATATACCAAAAACAAACTGGAGAAGATCTCAAATATTTTGAAACACATATATTTAATTTGAAAATTTCCAGCAATTAAGAAACCTTTTAGTTTACAAAATGGCATCCCATATCTAAGCTCTAAGCTACATATCATACATACGCATACATACATTTGTTAATGAACCTAAACAGCCATACAGATCTAAATGCCATTACAATTTAAACCACTAAAACCATTAAAATAAAATAATTACCACTCATAAATAGCAAATTTGTACCTCATAGTATGGGTATTTGTTTGTAAATATTTGGGTCACCCACACTCTAAGCGTATAAGTGTTATTGATTTCTAAAGACTAATTAAAAAATACGTATTCGCAATATAAACCCCTCCCTTTAAACATCAAACATTTCAAATGCTTACTAATTGTACACAAATTACCTTTTTTCTAATTTAATTCCGCTTTTATTTCAGTTAAATATTAAAAAAAGTGAAAAAAAGAAATAAAATAAAATCAAACCTAAAAACTTGTTGATGTCACTAACACTCATTTATTTATTCATTCCTTTATGGTTTCATTCGTTTATTCATTAATTCATAAAATTGGCATTTCAGTATGTTGTTCTCATTCAATCTTTGTCATTGTTGTTGCTGTTTCTGTTTCTGCTGCTCTTGTTTTTGTGTTTGTGAATATAAAACCATTAACAGTTTGTTCAAAAAACCCCAAACCTTTTAAACTAATTAAAAGCATTAAAATCCCTTTTTTTTCCTCTCTTTTCACTCGCTTACAATATTGTATGAGTGTGTTTGTTTATTTGTTTGGAATTTCAATGCAATTGAAATATAGAGAAAAGGAAAAACAAATTGTGTTAAAAATGTAAACACCAAAGATATTTCTACTATTTCTGTGTGTCTCGTTGTATATGCAGGAATGTATAGTAATGACGAGCCTTGAATGAACCCATTGAAATGGGACAAACATGTGTTACATTTACTCCGGGATTTAACGTAATAAAAATGCAAAAAATAAAGGAAAATAACACTGAAAAAATAAATTTCTGTTTTAGCTTTTATTAACCGAGTAGCAGCAGCATTATTAAGAAAAGAATGTAGTAAAAAAGGACTATAAAAAGGGCTCTTAATTTTAATGAATTTTTTCTTTATATATTTCTTGTATTTTTCTTTTTTAGCGGAAACTGTATTTGTTTTGTATTATTTCTTTTTTGTTCTTGCATCTAAAGATAAAGCATAATATTTCAATAAAAATTAATAAGTTGGAAAGTAGATTTTACGGCATTAATTAACACTGCCAAGTCTTTCTTTTTTTTATCTTTCTTTTAAGATGGATGTTTAATCTTAGGGAAATAAGAGGGCCATAATCGGCTGAACCTTAAATAATAGATGAGTTTTATGGTTCTTTTATTAGTAGTTGGCATAAAAAAATAAATGCACTAAAATCGGGGCAATAAAAAAATAAAACAAAGTGAATACATATGGGCCGTTTATTTTGAAAGTGGTCTTAGTCCATTTATAAAATTTATGAAAATATTAAAATTGTTTTCTATTATACTTATTAAAACTTATTAAGATTTTTCAATGAATAAAGAAAAAATCTTAAACTAAGTTAAAACGTTTACGTAAAAATTTTAACATCTATATAACAAGATAGCACAATTTTTTGTTGAAGTGATTTAAGCCACTTCCAAAATAAATGAGACGTTTATTTACTTAATATATTAGAATAATTCAAAGAAATTAAAATATATACTAATTTTTATTACACACATTTATTGGTAAAGTATTTTATTTTTTACTTTAATCCAATTCAATGCCAGTTTTATGAGTAAATATCCTAAAAAAATCTTAAAGATTATAAAAAAAGAAAAAATAGTTATCTCTTAAACAATATTTGTTTTTAAATATTTTGTTTTGGTAATAGAAATATTAGGTCATATAAAAAGTATCCGCTGTTTTCGACAATTTATTTATTTTTTTTTTTAATTTTCTTTATTGAAAATCAGTTTTAATTAAGTATATATTCGCCAATATTATTTATAACCTCTTGTAATTTAAAATATACCGTAGGTGCATTAGTGCAAAGTGAAATAAATTTTTGGCGGATTTTAAAGATATTTGAGAGTTGGCATTCTGGTCACTGTTTCTTGTTTGCTTTATTCAAATAGTCGACTTGTGAACAGTAGAATTCAAAATTCATCGTTGAAGTTGAAAAATTTCATCCACTTTTTCTGTCGGCTAGTCGACTAGAGCGATGTACATTTTTGACGTCCACATTTCGGAACAGAATCGAGAAAACCACTCCTTCATCAAGCGTTCACTCACAGCATTCAAACAGTACACTATACAAAATTTTCAGTCTGTTATTGTAGCCATTTTTTGCTCTATGATGATTTTTATGGTAAAAAATCATCACAAAGTATATTTCTTCAGATTTTTCACTAATTTTTAAATCAATAAAACATTTTTCGCGAGTCAATTCAATAACAAATCAAATAACAGTTTTCACCAAAGATGTAACGTGAAATGTACCTTTCAAACACGTGATTGCTTGACACAACCGAATTATTTCTACCCGATACATATGCGCATCAACAAAATCTAATGACTAAAAACAGCGGTTACTTTTTATATGACCCATGTACATTAGGGATATAACTTTTTCAAATTTTTTTGCAAATATCAAAATGACCCTAGCATACTCGAATAGGCCATTGAATATTATTTAAGAAATGGTATTAATTTTTAGCGGTTGTCAAAAAAGTTCATCCACAAAACGCGGTAAAGTTTGGAATTCAATAATCCCAATGTTACGAAGCTGTTACATTGGGATTATTGTGTACTATTTTAATACCATACAACGTGGTATTAAAATAGTACACAACATTCATCTAATATGCAAAACAATGTCACAATAAATTAGAAGTTTATGTCTTTTAATAATTAAAAACAAAATTTTTCACTTTACTAAGTATTTTACTTTATAAAATAAAATATTTAAAAATGTATTTACTTTTTTGGGGGAGATTTTAAAAAATCGATTTGTTTATTCCAAAATGACCCGAAAAAATTGTTTTTGTAAATAACACAACATTCGCCATCGCGTGGTGCTAGGGCCAAAATTTGGTTATATACCTAATGTACATACATTTCATAATTCCACAGGCAGAGAAAAAATATGAATCTGGTGACCATAATCTAAAACCAACATAAAAATATATGATTAGGGTTAAAAACTAGTATGTTTGTAAATAATTATTATTATAATTCCATTTTATTATTTTTTTATCATTTAATGATTCAGTTTAATAATATTAATAACTCTTATTATAATGTTGCTTCCATTTGATTTTATTATATTATAAACGAATTTTATTACATTATAGAATACTTTATCATCTCGTAATTTAATTATTTAATATTATAATTCTATTGTAATATATTTTGATTCCATTTTGTCATATTTTGATTCCATGTAATCGTATTATAATTCCATTTTTTCATTCTATAATTCCACATTGTCAAGATACAATTCTATTTTATCATATATTTGAATCCATTTTATCATATATATAAATTCAATTTATCATATATATAATCCTAATTTATCATATATATATATATATATATATGTATATATATATATATATATATATATATATATATATATATATATATATATATATATATATATATATATATATATATATATATATATATATATATATATATATATATATATATATATATATATATATATATATATATATATATATATATATATATGTATATATATATATATATATACCATTTTATCATTATTAAAAACAAAAAGGATTAATTTTCACTAAGTTTGTGAAAGGGATAAGTATAAATATAACTAACTCTTTATTTTTAACAAAAGTAATGACAAAAGTTTTTAAGAGGTTTTTAAGTAGTTTTGGATTTTCTTAGAGATTTAAAGATAAAAAATGTTCATGCTGTTGATTTTATAAACCCATTAAAACCTTAGAACGTATGTTATATTTTTAATTAATTATGATAACTATAAAAATAAATCTCAGTAAAAAAAATAGCAAGTAACAAAAAAAAAAAAAAAAAATACTTATATAAGTAATCAACAGCCAGCAATATGTTTTTTATAACCAATTATTTAATACATCTTTTTTATATAATTTTCAATTAGTTTATAATTGTTTTATTAAATATCCACATATACCATGTTAATCCTCTTAAATAGTAAAATGTTCGTTAATGTATATCCATTCACAAATATTTATTTTTTTTTACTACATACACATCCTCAATGTATACCATCAACAGCATCAGATACGTCTATTTAATGTTAAATTTATTGGGGCAAATGGGATCGATTCAATAACGTATTACATTTCTTGTAAAATAAATATAGTTTATATATTATTTAAAGGTTAAAAATTCCATTAATTTAAAAAAACATATCATAGAGAAAACTCGTATATTGTTTATAAGCCTATTAGTGATTGTTGTTTCTACCTGTAAAATGATCAACAAATAAATTGAAAACAACTTAATATGTAATTGTAAATTATATACTTATATATATGTATAGAGAGAGAGAGTAGATGTATCTAAGGGCAACAAGTTAGATAAGTTTATAGTTCATATGGAATAAAAAATAATGTTAAATTTATTAGTTTTATACTCATAATATATGATGGCTGCCTTTTATATTTTCCAAAAAACGTATAAAACGATAATATGTAAAAGATGAAAGTCAATACTTTTTCTTATGCGTTTGAACCAAGTGTTAAGGCGGTTTTCCTTATTGATTGAATGCACCTCAAAAACATGTGTTTTTGTTAAAATAACCGATCTTCCAAGTATCGAAATAAGTTATCCACGCAATTTATTTGATACTGATATTGATACTGGATAATGCTATGAAATAATTAGATAATAAGGCAGAGTTGCATAATATTTGCAACTCATAGAACTTTTATACTTCAAACGTACACTACCAAAGACTTCTCAAGAAACAAATGACCGTTTGATTTTTAACGCTTTGTCTGTGAGGAACTTTTATAAGGTTGGTGAACATTTTTAATGAGTAATACTGTTGGCTAATATTTTCTTTCAGAATTTTTCGCACAGATACAAATTTTGGCATTTATAACAATCGTATAATAACGAATTTAAGGACATAGGATAAATTTTTTTCTTCCTTTTTTTGAAAAAATCAACACACATAATGGGATTAAAAGAGAAAAATTGTTCTGTGCGCCCAAATATTTATGAAATATTGAATACTTTTTAGTGGAATTAATGCCTAAGACTTTCTCGATTACACGACATCTCATATGTTGGTGTTGCATAATCTGAGCATACACAGCATTAGTATTTTTTAACAAAACAACCGTTTTAGAACTTTACAAATTTTATTCTTTAGCCAACAGTATCCATGAATGGACTCTGCAAAGCAGCAATATAAGATGTAATATAATGGAGCTTTATTTCTAAAAGTTAATTTGAGTTTAAAATGATATTGCTTTTTAATTTATCCACATCGAAAGTTATAAAAAATTATTGCATAAATATTTTTTATTTTAAAATAAATTTTTTTGCCGAATGCAATTTTTTATGTAACTTTAGGATATAGAAATAGCCCTCGTATAAAAAAATTGTTTGTGAACATAAGACCTTAAAAACATAATTTTTTATGATTCCGTTGACAGATCTAACATTTTTATAAGCAGCACATAAAAAACTATGTTATACAATATACCTTTCCAATTTTTTTTTTTTTTTTGGCATTTAATATAATCAAATATTATTCGCGTCCGTAAATGTCGGGAAAACTTCTGATACAGATTTCCGATCAATTGTAAGGTCATTGTTCAACCTTCTTACTACTCTAGAAACTAAATGTCTGCAGACCCGTAGCTTGTTTTAATTTAATTTGGATGAGTTTTAGTAAATAGTTTCAATAATTTGTATTTTCCATTTAATTTGGATGAGTTTTAGCAAATAGTTTCAATAATTTGTATATATTTCCCTTGGACTCTACATTGTAAAGCAAGCATACAAACTATTTTGAAATTCATATTGTTATAAAAAGTCTTGAGTACTTTTCAAAAATATATTGATCACAAAAATAATTATTTATAAAATAAACATATTACAAGTTAATTAAAAACATAACCATTCACGTATTAATAAAGTTTTAATTGTAGTCAAATAGCCAACTGCAAAGTTTTGCCCGTAAAATATATAGTTATTCCAAATCTGGTAAATGACATTTCTTTACAATACGTTTCCTTAACCAACAAAATATTAAAAATATATAATGATAAACAACGAAACATATTTTTACAGTTAAACTTAGATAGTTACACGTAGATAAAAAAACATGGTAACAGCACTATCACAACGACTATATTATGTTCCCATTTTTAATCTTCTTAAATTTTAATAACTTTATGTTTATGATACTAATAATTTTAATGCTTACACTCAATACAAATTTTAATAAGATTGACTACAAAAATTATATATTTTTGAATATTTTGACTAGAATACAAATTTTACTAATATGAAAAATATCACTACTTCTACAACCATTAAATATTTGCAGTTATTTTTCTTGTCCTTAAACCATGTTCTGTCTTTAAACCATATTAATATTTTTATCCCCATGAAAATAAAATGTTAAAAATAAAGAGTTAGTTATATTTATACTTATCCCTTTCACAAACTTAGTGAAAATTAATCCTTTTTGTTTTTAATAATGATAAAATGGTATATATATATATATATATATATATACATATATATATATATATATATATATATATATATATATATATATATATATATATATATATATATATATATATATATATATATATATATATATGTATATATATATATATATATATACCATTTTATCATTATTAAAAACAAAAAGGATTAATTTTCACTAAGTTTGTGAAAGGGATAAGTATAAATATAACTAACTCTTTATTTTTAACATTTTATTTTCATGGGGATAAAAATATTAATATGGTTTAAAGACAGAACATGGTTTAAGGACAAGAAAAATAACTGCAAATATTTAATGGTTGTAGAAGTAGTGATATTTTTCATATTAGTAAAATTTGTATTCTAGTCAAAATATTCAAAAATATATAATTTTTGTAGTCAATCTTATTAAAATTTGTATTGAGTGTAAGCATTAAAATTATTAGTATCATAAACATAAAGTTATTAAAATTTAAGAAGATTAAAAATGGGAACATAATATAGTCGTTGTGATAGTGCTGTTACCATGTTTTTTTATCTACGTGTAACTATCTAAGTTTAACTGTAAAAATATGTTTCGTTGTTTATCATTATATATTTTTAATATTTTGTTGGTTAAGGAAACGTATTGTAAAGAAATGTTATTTACCAGATTTGGAATAACTATATATTTTACGGGCAAAACTTTGCAGTTGGCTATTTGACTACAATTAAAACTTTATTAATACGTGAATGGTTATGTTTTTAATTAACTTGTAATATGTTTATTTTATAAATAATTATTTTTGTGATCAATATATTTTTGAAAAGTACTCAAGACTTTTTATAACAATATGAATTTCAAAATAGTTTGTATGCTTGCTTTACAATGTAGAGTCCAAGGGAAATATATACAAATTATTGAAACTATTTGCTAAAACTCATCCAAATTAAATGGAAAATACAAATTATTGAAACTATTTACTAAAACTCATCCAAATTAAATTAAAACAAGCTACGGGTCTGCAGACATTTAGTTTCTAGAGTAGTAAGAAGGTTGAACAATGACCTTACAATTGATCGGAAATCTGTATCAGAAGTTTTCCCGACATTTACGGACGCGAATAATATTTGATTATATTAAATGCCAAAAAAAAAAAAAAAATTGGAAAGGTATATTGTATAACATAGTTTTTTATGTGCTGCTTATAAAAATGTTAGATCTGTCAACGGAATCATAAAAAATTATGTTTTTAAGGTCTTATGTTCACAAACAATTTTTTTATACGAGGGCTATTTCTATATCCTAAAGTTACATAAAAAATTGCATTCGGCAAAAAAATTTATTTTAAAATAAAAAATATTTATGCAATAATTTTTTATAACTTTCGATGTGGATAAATTAAAAAGCAATATCATTTTAAACTCAAATTAACTTTTAGAAATAAAGCTCCATTATATTACATCTTATATTGCTGCTTTGCAGAGTCCATTCATGGATACTGTTGGCTAAAGAATAAAATTTGTAAAGTTCTAAAACGGTTGTTTTGTTAAAAAATACTAATGCTGTGTATGCTCAGATTATGCAACACCAACATATGAGATGTCGTGTAATCGAGAAAGTCTTAGGCATTAATTCCACTAAAAAGTATTCAATATTTCATAAATATTTGGGCGCACAGAACAATTTTTCTCTTTTAATCCCATTATGTGTGTTGATTTTTTCAAAAAAAGGAAGAAAAAAATTTATCCTATGTCCTTAAATTCGTTATTATACGATTGTTATAAATGCCAAAATTTGTATCTGTGCGAAAAATTCTGAAAGAAAATATTAGCCAACAGTATTACTCATTAAAAATGTTCACCAACCTTATAAAAGTTCCTCACAGACAAAGCGTTAAAAATCAAACGGTCATTTGTTTCTTGAGAAGTCTTTGGTAGTGTACGTTTGAAGTATAAAAGTTCTATGAGTTGCAAATATTATGCAACTCTGCCTTATTATCTAATTATTTCATAGCATTATCCAGTATCAATATCAGTATCAAATAAATTGCGTGGATAACTTATTTCGATACTTGGAAGATCGGTTATTTTAACAAAAACACATGTTTTTGAGGTGCATTCAATCAATAAGGAAAACCGCCTTAACACTTGGTTCAAACGCATAAGAAAAAGTATTGACTTTCATCTTTTACATATTATCGTTTTATACGTTTTTTGGAAAATATAAAAGGCAGCCATCATATATTATGAGTATAAAACTAATAAATTTAACATTATTTTTTATTCCATATGAACTATAAACTTATCTAACTTGTTGCCCTTAGATACATCTACTCTCTCTCTCTATACATATATATAAGTATATAATTTACAATTACATATTAAGTTGTTTTCAATTTATTTGTTGATCATTTTACAGGTAGAAACAACAATCACTAATAGGCTTATAAACAATATACGAGTTTTCTCTATGATATGTTTTTTTAAATTAATGGAATTTTTAACCTTTAAATAATATATAAACTATATTTATTTTACAAGAAATGTAATACGTTATTGAATCGATCCCATTTGCCCCAATAAATTTAACATTAAATAGACGTATCTGATGCTGTTGATGGTATACATTGAGGATGTGTATGTAGTAAAAAAAAATAAATATTTGTGAATGGATATACATTAACGAACATTTTACTATTTAAGAGGATTAACATGGTATATGTGGATATTTAATAAAACAATTATAAACTAATTGAAAATTATATAAAAAAGATGTATTAAATAATTGGTTATAAAAAACATATTGCTGGCTGTTGATTACTTATATAAGTATTTTTTTTTTTTTTTTTTTGTTACTTGCTATTTTTTTTACTGAGATTTATTTTTATAGTTATCATAATTAATTAAAAATATAACATACGTTCTAAGGTTTTAATGGGTTTATAAAATCAACAGCATGAACATTTTTTATCTTTAAATCTCTAAGAAAATCCAAAACTACTTAAAAACCTCTTAAAAACTTTTGTCATTACTTTTGTTAAACAACTTGTGTTGATGTTGCCTTTATTGATGTTGTTGCTGCTACAGTTGTTGCTGGCAATTAAAAGCTACTATATTCACTTCAAAAAATAAATTTTCACTTAAGTTTACACAGTAATAAGAAAAAAGAAAAACGCCCAGCTGAATGAAAAAGAAAAGTTTTATTTAGAAGTGAAAAAAACATACAACAAATTATGACTGCTCAAATCTTAACAAGTTACGAAATGACAACAAGATGTTTTTTACTTGTTAAATTTCAAGTTATTAAAACATGGTCTAAGAATTCTCTAAGATAAACTACACTTTTACTTTCGAAATTCAGAATAACAGCAACTGAAATAGGGGGAAAAAAAAACTTTTATAATGAGAGAAAATTTGTTGAAAAAGATAAATAATAAAAATAATAATAACAATAATAATAAAAACTTTTTTCTTAAAAAACAACATTAAGCTATAAAGACACGTGCATTTTCTGAAGATTTTTAAGGCCATAAATAATAAGACCAAATAAATTAATGTTAAGGAATTTTGTTATTTTTTATACCCTTCACCACAGGTGTAAAGGGTTTATATAAGTTTGATATTCCTTTTGTAATTTATTTATGTATTCTGGATCCTTATTGATATAGCAACGTCCGTTTGTCTACATGTTGAAAACAGTTTCTAGAAATCTTCAGTTATCGTACATATAAGTTTTATACAGTAAATTACAAAGAATTTCTTGGAAGCAGAATGGTAATAAGCATCTGTAAAATCGGACCAAAAATTGCTGATATTTTGCCGAAAGTCTAGATACCTTTTCTAAGTTTCTATGTAAGATAGCGAATTAGTTTGAAAGCCTACTTTAAGGCATAGGTTTTACTATTTGTCGGTGATTCGGTACAGCCGAATATGGCTCTTTAATTTATTATGAAAATCTCTGTATTTAATTTTCAAAGTTCATTTTAAAACATTTCACAGTAAATGGCCATTATTTATACAAGTCTATCTATCATTTTGTTAATACTGCAAACAATTTTGAAGATTATTACACAGGTCAACACTAAAAAATTATCTGGAAAGTCATGTTGCAGATATTGTAGGTATAGTCATCCCAATCACTAGGAACATTTCGGTTTTTTTTTTTTTTCATCACGTCACATTTTTTAACCCATTGAGGACCAAAGAAAATATTGTTTCATGATGAGTTGTTAGGTTATACAAATTTTCCAGTAATAGGTATAGCAGATAAGTTAGTCATGTTGTATAGGCAAGACATAGGGCTATGAAAATGTACTACTAGTTAAGTCTCTTACTTATCATACATAGCCTCTAGATGTCTTTAAATTTGTAAAAACCAAGAATTTCTCAATTAAACCTGATCGAACATATGAAAAATGAGGGGTAAGGAGTGGGTGTAGAGGGGACATTTGTATTTGGTATAACAGGCAAGGGACCGTAGATATCAAAAATAGTAAAATTTTTAAAATCACATTGACAGAAAATGTGTATCCATCAAAAAAATAAAAAAAAAACAAAAAAAAAAAAAAAAAAATAAAAATCCAAATTAAATAACAGAGTTAACAAAAAATTATAAGAAAAATATATCGCGAATAACTCGGCCTAATTTTAACTCCTTACACTAAATATAGTGCAGAAAGTTAAATAAATCATTTCCATGGCATCACAATTTTAAAATATATAATGTTTTTATTTTAAACTTTATTGAAAAATTTATGGATATTTTTTTTCTTTAATTAGGATTTATGAATGTACTATTTAAATTTTTTTTCTCATATTAAGAAGTTATAAAAGTCTGTCACCAAAGTAGGATTCCATATGCGTTTATATAATCACTCAGTAACAGCATTTTGGTGCAGAAGCTCCCATTGTTCTTCGCATATTTTCCTAATTTTTTCAGTGCTTTTTGCAACTTTAAAGACTTTTAGGTGCTATGGAGGGCATGTTAGAGACATGGCATATTCTACACTTTTGTGTTATTGTTCCTTCTCTATAAAATACGGATACATAATTTACTCTATCTTTTACCCAAAAAATTATATAACCTAAAACTTTCTTAGAGATACATATTTCATTTGGTCATCAATGGATTAAAAGTGTGATGTGATGGAAATGTTTCATGTTATTTTTTTCACTACATTTAGTCTTAGAAGTAAGAATTAAACAAAATTATTCAAGATATATTTATTTTCTAATTTTTTGTTAACATTGTTATTTAAACTTGAATTTTTATATTTTTCAAACTTTTGGTGTATACTAGGGTGATTGACTCGGTTTTGCAACAGGTTTTTTTCAACACAAAAAACCGGTTTTAAAAATACCTTTTTATTTCAAAAACCATACACTAAATATTGATATTTGAATCGAAATTTATGATTATTTTTTTAATATTCATAAAGTATGATTTTGAATGGCTTAAAAATATAGTTTAAGATTAAATAAATAAATAATAATTATCCTTAATGTAATATTTTTGCACCTAATTTAAATGTTTTAGTTTTTTTTATTCAGCGAAGAAATTGTTTTTCAAAGATTTTGTTTTAAAAGAGTTTCACCTGCAGAATCCTTTCAACAAAATTGATTCTAGCTTTTTTCATATTAACCCATGGTTTCTGTTTATGCTAAAAATGTTAATATCATGTTTGATGATTATTTTCTTACAGTTTTTATACCCTACATGCCTATTATGCGTTTATACTGATGTTTGTAACACCCAAAAATATTGGTCTAAGAGTCGATTTAACGATGTCCGTCTGTCTATTCATGTAAAGCTTGTAATCAAAATGAAGGTCGCAATTTTGGTTTGGTTTCTTATGATAGGTCCATTATTTCCTCTAGCCTCCATACAAATAACCTACCAGAAAAGGGGTTTAACGATCATAAATCCCTTAAATGTAGCAGTAATTTTTGCACATCTAAGTTCCTTATACGTTTAAACCTGTATGCCGAATTTTATGAAGATCGGTCCATAATTGACCATAGTACTGGTCCACAATCCCACAGGTCTAAAAAAAAAGACCCCTCCCCGAATTTTGATGCACACAATGGTGTAGGTTATTTTCGGCCTTGACCGACCATATCTTTTTTGTATCGTTCTTAATGGGTTAAAAGTTATTTCCAAAAATAAAAAAGATTTATTGATTTTTCTTTAAGAAATGTAGTTTTTTGATAGAAATATTAACTTCTGCAAAAAAAAAAAAAAACGGTTAACCGGTTTTTTCTGAATTTAAAAAAGTGCAACCGGTTTTTTCAAAATACAAACTATTCGAACTATTCGAAAACCGGTTTCTCCAAAAAGTCGAATAATCGATCACCCTAGTGTATACGCATTTTCTTTCAAGGCGATTTTAAAAATTTTACCATTTTTGAAATCTGCGATCTAAAATAAACCCACTCCTATCCCTCATTTTCAATGGTTTTATGAGGGTTAATTGTGAAATTTTTGATTTTTACAATTTTAACGACTTCTAGGGGCTATGTGTGAGAAGTTAGAGACTTTAGTAGTACTACATTTTTGTAACCCCTTGTTTTCCCTATAAAACATGTGTGAAAAATTTCCTCTACCTATTACCTGGAAAATTTTATAACCTAAAAACTTTTCAAGGAGTCAAATTTTCTTTGGTCCTTAATGGGCTAAAAATGTGACGTGATGGAAAATATTTATTTGACTTTGTACAAAGGAATAATAATATGGTAGACTTATTCCAGATATAAAAATTGTTTGTGATTTTGTTGACCTGTGTTATTTATTTCTTTATTTCAATTACTCATTTTTTTATAAACGTTACATTCACCTCTTACTCGTGCTAATCATTTATTATATTGATAAAAAAAAAAAAAAATAAACCACTTATATAAATTATATATTCTCAAATAAATATAAATAATTTTTTTACTTTAATTTTCTACTTACTTAAAATAATAATAAGACACACAAAGATAGCACCCAAAGCACCCATGCTCAACTTTAGTCTTTGACCCTCTTGCACCAATTCACAATTTTCACCCCAATAACCTTCGGGACATATGCAACGATAACGTAAACGTGGCTCTAAATTTATACAAGTGGCACCATTAAGACATGGTAAATCCAGACACTCATTACGATCTACACATCCTTTTGTATCGGCAGACATGACACGACCTTCACTGCAGCTATAAAATTCATAAGAAAAATATGAAAAGGAGAGAAACATTAAATTTATTAAAAGGAAAAATACTGACTTATAGTAGTTTGTTATAAAATGATGAGTATAAAAAATAAATGTACTTTAAAATAAATATAAAATATTAATAACAATTTGTCTATGTCTATAATTTGTGGGTGTTAAAGGTTGTACTAAGAATTTGCAGTATTTATTCCGAAGATTTGTTGTGTAGGAGTTCGTTCTTGGGAATAAATATAATGCAGGTCATAATATATATTTTCTGCCTGTTGATGAGAGTCAGTTTAATTTGTCTTGTAGTATAAATATAATTTCATGCTAGAATGCATAAATATAAATTGTTAAATTTGTTGTTTTTTATTGCTACAATTTATTAAGTAGTTCAACTCTTACAAGTTGTTTTATTAGTTATATACTAGTTGCTTATAATTTATGAACAATAATTTTATGTTTTACATAAACAACAAGTTTAATATGTATTATAATTCTTCAGAGAGTTTAATGTGTGGCTACAGATACAGTATGGCAGATAGTGACTGTTTAAGATCATCAGTAACTTTTACATCGAAAATGGCGATTAATTCAGGGAAAGGTGATATCAATATTTTAATAATCACGTTTTATTTTTTATTGATTATTAGGTAAAAAATTCAGTTTTAGAATTTTAAGATTTTTTAGCAGAACGGAAATGTCTGTCTGTCCGTCTATACATTAGAGTTAAATGGGTTGAAAATTATGCATAATTCAGAGAAGGGTGGTATCAACACTTTAATGGTTATGTTTAATTTTTCTATTTATTAGTAAGTAAAAAATGTATTTTTAGAATATTCCGTACTTCCGTCTATACATTTGGTAAATGGCACGAAAATTACGCTTCATTCAGGAAAAGGTGATATCCAAATTTTGATGATCACTTTCTAATTTTTCTATTTATTAGTTAGTAAACAAATGCATTCTTAGAATTCTAAAATATTTTTTGGCAGCATGGCAATGTCCGTCCGTCCGTCTATACATTTGGGATAAATGTGTCGAAAATGCCACTTAATTCGGGAAAAGGTGATATCAAACGATTAATACTTTTATTTGGTTTTCATATTAATCAAGAAGTAGAAAAAAATTTACTTTTTGAATTTTAAGATTTTTTTTGAAAGAATTCTAATGTCCGTCCATCTGTCCGTCTGTTTGTTAATTTTTGTAAACTTTTCAGTTCAAAATCGTTTAACTTTTGCATCAATAAAGATAATGACTAAGAATTTCCTTTGTTCGATACATAATTTAAAGTTTATGTCCGTCCATCTGTCCGTCTGTTTGTTAATTTTTGCAAACTTTCCGATTCAAAATCGTTTAACTTTTGACTCAATAAAAATAATGACTAAGAGTTTTCTTTGTTCGATACACAATTTTGCTTTTAACCAACTACATAAAATATAATAAAATCGGTTGAAAATATTTGGCTATATAAAAAAAAAAAAAAAATCTTAACCAGGATCTTGTAAAATTGATATTTTTGAAATTTAAAATGTATATAACTCGAAAAATATATAAGATAAGTAGTAAGGGTTGTTCCGGGTAAGGAACAAAAATTCGCTAATGGTTAAACTTTTTCCATGACCCTAGTTGTCTATTTCGAACCCCTATAGTTCCGCTCCTATTGCGAATATTGGACCTCGCAAACTCAGAATGCTACTGTTCTCTGCTACGCCTGTATGAAATTTCATGCGAATATAACCAGACGATTAGAAGTTACAGATTTATTTCGATTTTTCCCCACTGTTTAATGTTTGATAAAGCAAAAAAAAAAAATGTCTGGCACTTAAGCTGTTTATACCCTACACCACCATAGGTGGGGAGGGTATTATGCGTTTGTGCTGATGTTTGTAACACCCAAAAATATTGGTCTAAGACCCACCTTAATTTATACCAATCGGCTTAGAATCACTTTCTGCACCAAAATTTATGAAATTTGGTACACAGCATTTTTTTGGTCCAGGGACGAAGCCTATTGAAATTGGTTATGATCGGTCCATTATTTCACCTAGCCCCCATACAAATGTCCTCCCGGAAAAGGGTTTAACGATCATAAATCCCTTAAATATAGCAATATTTTAATATTATTTGGCACATATAAGTTTAAATAAGTGTGCCGAGTTTTAAAAAGATCGGTCCATAATTACTCATAGCTCCCATATAAACCCCTTTCCAAAAAATCAATTTAACGGCCATAAATTCTACTAAAATGTTAGTATCAAGTTAATATTCGACACAAATAAGTTTTATAGAAACATAAATGATAGTACCAAATTTTATAAAGATCGGTCCATAATTTACCATAGCTCCCATATAAGGCTCCCTTTCGGGAATCACCCAAAAGTGAATAAATTCATATAAATGTCAGCATCAACGTAATATTCTGTATTTGTATGTCTTTTTTTTACACTTATAAGTATCGGTCCACATTTGGGTCCATGTCTAATAAAAGACCCCTCCCCGAAATATACTGTATGGTGTAGGGTATCATATAGTCGGGCCTGACCGACTATATCTTTTTCTCTCGTTTTTGTATGAAATCTACTGGAGTTTTTTCACAAAAATGTTAATTTCTAAAATCGGGCTAAATATGCTCACGATTTTTATTTATTTTTTTTTTTCAGAATATTAAAGTAGATAATATGTTATATTTCTCAGAAAATTTTCAGAACAAACATCCTGTAACATTTTTAGTTGCACTCCATGAAAGTTGAAAATTAGTATATTTTTGGACAATTTTCAGAAAAATAACAAAAATACCTGGACAAAAAATAATTTACAAATTCTTGAATAAAAGTAAACTCAAATATCTGAAGTTAATGGTTCAACTTTCCTTCAATGGACTTTTTATTAAAAAAAAAAAAAAAAAAAAATTCACCGAAAGTTAATGAAAATTGAATATTTTGCTCTTTTTCCAAAATATAAAAAAAATTTTGAACTTTGACAGCTCAGTACATAAAAACTACGTAATCCAGGCTAATGATTTTTATTGTTATTGATACATAATTTTGTCTATTTTTATTCGGTATCCAATTTTATTACAAAAAGTTAATTTTCAAAATTCAATTAAACGCCACTTTCGACCCCTTTTACCCCAACGTGCGCTGTTTAAGATTCGCTCGACCATACTACTACATTCACAAATATAACTATTTTGCGAATTCAATAATTGAGTTTAGTACTTGATAAGTGGCACAATAAAAGCTTTTCTCGGATTATTGTTCAGCCTTTTTTTTGTTTGTATGAATTGCTGATTAAGTTTACGCTACATCCGTTTCAATAATGTCATATCTAGAAAAGGTAGTCAAGAAGAATTTTATAATTTAACACCTAAAATCTTATTAAGAAATTTAATTTAAAAAAACCAATTTATTTAAAAAAATTTTTTTGGATTAAACAGTAATACATAAATCCTAATCTCATATATAGAATTTTGAAGCAATTTTGAAATTGTCACAAATATTAAGCAAAATTTAATGGTTTGTGTGAATCACGTTACCTTTTTTAATTTTTAGTTTTAAATTTTTGAATTTATTTATTTTTCTTTTTTATTATTCAATCACATAGTTATATACTTTTCCTTCCATCCAACATTCTGTAATGATTATTATTTATTTTCTCTTTGACATGCCTTTATATATTTGTATGTATATGAAAAAATAATAAATAAATTATGTATGTTTATATTTCTATTTCTGCATCACTGTACATTAAATATGCTTTGAACAAGTACAACTACTTAGTGATGTACAGTGCAGGAGTACATAAGTACTAAGCTGTTGTCTACCATGACATTTGTTGCATTTGGCATAACTAATGATGTGTAAAATTCTTTTGCTTGTTTGTTGGCGTGACTTGCTGTTATTTTATTTCCTTTTTATCTTTTATTTACTATTTTTTTTCTTTCATTATTATAGCTAGTGGTTATAATGCACTGATGTGTTAAAGGTTTTGAAACAAAGATTCTTATTCATGTGGATGAGGTACTGAATGCTAAAGATTGTAACAATAAATATAGAACAGCTGTTCTTTAGGAAGAGAAAGAGTTCATTTATAATTTGTTTGATTGTTGAAATAAATGTGAGAAGATTCTTTTCCGTTGCAGTATGTTTAATGGAAGAAAAAGTGAAAGGGTTTAAGACATTAACAATATTATAAATATAATGTTGCTAAATACATATTTACCTAAAGGGTATATTTTTTTTTTCCTAAAATGGCTGTGAAGTAGGAGATCGTGATTAAAGGTTAGTACAAAAATTCTAACCATACTTTGCAAGGTGCTGAACTGACTGACCATCTGGCTCTGTTAAAGGTGAGTGTTCAAAATCCAAATTCCTTCTAGGTAATCTTGCTAATAATTATAATATCAAGATATATAATCATGTACTGAGGTAAAGAAAGAACTTTTGTCTTCCGAGTAAATAAAACTGAAAATACTTGCAACTAGGTTACTATTATGTGACAGTAATAGTCATGCGAATATTGGTACCTTCATCTTTACTAGTCAACCAGCGTTAGATAACATATTACTTCTATTAAAGACTACAATTCTAATGATTTCTCTTACGAATTTCAGAGATTTAAATCTTTTTTTAAATATATCCAGCTAAAATTTTGCCAGTCTCTTCAAGAATCTGACACTTGGCATTGCCGCTGTAATATGTCTAATAACATTAAAAATAAAAGGTTTCTTTTATTACAATTCTTACTACTATTCCAATATTGATATTAATTGTCATCTACTTAAAGTTCTATTATTCCTTTTGCTATTAGTTTTCTATAAGCTTTCTTTTACTATATGTATATAAACAAATATTACACATATGTATTGCAAGTTTAATAGTTGTAACATTAGTTTACATTTACATGCAACAAAGTAAATTTCTCTACTTAACGTAAGTGCCAGTGTAATGGTAACAGTTGTATAAATAGCACAAGTAGCAATAATAATAGTAACAATATTCAACATAAGGGAATATCAAGATACAAATAATTTTATAATGTCTAACAATATGCCGCACTAGCCAATATTTTCTCAGCAGAATAGTGTAAATGTGTAAATATGTAAATACACATATGTACATGCATACATGTATATGTTGCATTGTTAAAACAAACACTTTAATGAAATGCCTCCTGTACTTGCAATATACATATGTATACTTACATACATTTTATAGGAACATATTTGAATTTTCCCATTCACTTCAAATCTGGCTAACATTTTCATTTTACAACCATAAGATGTTTTAGTTTTTTTTTTCTGTGCCAGTGGTTTTCTTAGTTTTGGTTTAATCATCATCTTCATCATCACTCAATAACACATATTTTCAACCCATTATTATAATGTCTTACATTATCTGGACCCATGTTAAAATAACTAGCATCTAGTTTAGTTGTAATAAGATCTGTTGCATCTACAAAATCCTTGTATGCTCTTGTTAGTATATATATATATATATATGGAAAATTCATTTCTAAATCAATAGTTTAATCAATTTGTTGGTCTAATCAAATATGTATTGTATTAATGAAGAGCATCGCTAAGTTTGTTTTAAAATTATTACATATTTAGTTTAATATAGAATTTTAAAGCTCTCAATCCAAAGAAATTTAAGGATATAAAAAACCCCAATAAAATAATTTTTGTTCAATGTTTTTTATTTGATTTTTGATATGCTACTAAAGCCAAAAATGAAGTCCTTGGAAGAGTATTTAAAAATACGTTTTATTTTTGTTTGTTGTTTGTATACCATTATCAGTTTCATATAACAAAGTTATATACATACAAAAATTTGCTTAGCAATTAAGCAAACAAACCAAATTCAAATAAAAAACCCTTTAATAAAGAATACAACACATTCTGGATGCAGGTAACATAAAACTTTTTCATTTAATTACCTTTAATAACTGCAGTATTTTTGAAAAGCAATAATGGCACGAAGTAATAAATACAATTTTTTTAACAAGAAGGAAAAACGCACAGTGTGCGATTCAAAAAATGAAATGGAAATAATAATGGAACTTTGGAACGGCTGTTCCATGAAATTTCACATTGTGATAGTAGAGGTGTAGGCAAGATTATGTTTTGAACGTGGACCATATAGACTTGCAGGGGGCGAGTCCACAGGGTTCCAATGTGGGTGTAAAATTTGTTAAAAACTATCCTGATTCCTTATATCTGAACCGATTTGATTTATATAGGAGTATACTGCTAATCGAGATCTACACACGAGAGAAGAAGATATAGTCGGTCAAGACCGACTATATGATACCCTACACCATTGCGTATGAGCATAAAAATTCGGGAAGTGGATTTATATTAGAACTGTAGACCAACACTTTTACTAAATCTAAAATAAAGCATGCGTTAATAATAACATCTTGATGATTTTATGCATTATAGGGCGATTTCCGGAAGTGGGTTTATATGGGTGCTATGGTAAATTATGGACCGATTCTCATAAATTTTGGCAATGTTGTTTCTACTTATATAAAACTTATTTGTGTCGAATATTAACTTGATACTATCTTTCGTATGGGATTTATGCATGTTAAAGTGATTTTCGGAAGGGGGTTTATATGGGAGCTATAGTCAATCGTGGACCGATTTTCATAAAATTTGGTACAATGATTGGTACTTGTACAAAAATTTTGCGGATCGAATTTCATTAAAATATTCTTAATATTGAGACATTTTTAAGTATGGAAACTCTATTCCGGGGGGACATTTGTATGAGGGGTAGGTGAAATAATGGACCGATCATAACCAATTTCAATAGGCTTCGCCTTTGTATCATAAAAGTCCCACCAGCCAAATTTCATTCAATTATCTTCAAAATTGCGACCTGTAGTTTGTGCACAAGGTTTACATGGACATCCAGGGCAGACGGACGGACGGACGGACATCGTTAGATCGATTTAAAAAGTGATTCTGAGTCGATTGGTATACTTTAAGGTGGGTGTTGTATAACTCATTCTATGTGTTACAAACATCAGCACAAACACATAATACCCCAACCACCTATGGGTGGTGTAGGGTATAATGACGGTTTATGGACTAAAATTTTTGCGAAAAATGTTTAAAATATTTTTTTTTATAGTTGGCTAAAAATTAAGAATTTTTTTTATACCCATTTCAAGACAAAATTCAAAACTATTTTTAGGACGAAATGTTCTAAATCGCTGGTAGAGAACTGAAGATCAATTTATTTATTTTTTTTTTTTATATTTTTCCCATGTTAAGCTAATTTGTTCGCATCGTTTGAGGGGTCTTCCTCAAAATTTTTGTCTACGGGACAATCTAATACACACATACCTTGAACAGAATGTATGTTTCTCAAATTTTAATATTTTCTTAATTTAACCCTTTTATTAAATAATATTTGTACTAGGTATTCTTTATAATAATTGTAAATTTGCCCATATTTATTTGAAAAACAAAAGCATATATAAATTTCTGCCATTTAAAAATTTAAATAACATTTTACTTCAAACACAACCCTCGTTCTTATGTAAGTATTATTAAGTAATATCACCTATACGGTTTATTAATTTTCTTTTATTCTTTAATTCTCAATTTCTACACTTCAATATGTTGCTCAAAAACGTGTATCGTTATCATATATGGTATGGCTTCATTTAATTTTTGTTTTTCCCTATTTTTCCTTCATGAGAATTTTCTCAATCAATTTCTTTGCCTGCAGAGATTAGATGATTTTCAAATCTATTTCAAATTTCTATGTGTGCATTTGTTTTTCTATTGTTGTTAAGCTTTTAGCAAATTTTCAATACTTACGTGCATTCGTATTCATTCCACAAATCAACACAATCAAATGGATCCGGACAGATGATATTCGAACATGGACGATTTGAAGGACAGTTACGTTCTAAATTTCTAGCCATTGTTGCTTGTCCCCATTGAGTGCCATTCATAGAGGGTGGCAGAGGCAAGTGTTTGCCATCCAATCTAATGAGAGATGAAAATTAAAAAAAAAAAAAAAAAAAGATAAAAGAAATAAGTATAGAACATGTTTTAGTATTTAAGGCTTTTCTATAGTAAGGGGGGGAGAAACAAAATTCTTGACAATTTTTCAATTTTCGAGTAATATATTATAATATGCAAAACAAGAGAAACGACATTATTTAAGTAAAAAAATAAAAAAATACGACAGGAACATGAAAGCACATTTCTTGTAATTTAATTTTGTATTTGAAAGATGTAATTAAAAAAATCCTCTTAATGTTCCAAATGAGTGTTATTAAATATTCCCAGATATACACTTATACTACATAGTTTATCATTGTTAATACATACACAGTAATAACGTAAGAATGTTGGTATTATAGTCATTAAAAACATTCGCTCATTTTACAAATACGCAGAAAAATTCTACGAATGAATATGTTAAGGAAAATTGAACTTTAGTTAAAGAAAGCAAACTGAAAAATTCTTAAAATTTTAAACAAATTATTTGAAATAGCTTTTGATTTTTTTTTTTTTTTTAATTTAGAAATTGAAATAGAAGATTAAAACCATACATAAGCGACAAGAACATTAGATGCAGTTAGTTTACAAAATCTTCGTTTGTTGTAGAAATAAAAAAAATCTTAATTGCTTCTTTCTGCATTACCTTGTAATGTTGTTTTAACTCGTTGAGTAAAGTCAGCTTTGCTTGAATCGTATCTTGTTTTTTTCTAATATACCTAACCTAAGACTGCCCTCGTTTGTTAAAGATCTTGTATATGAGAGCATGCCTGTGTTATTTTTTTACGAGTAACATATGTTGTTACGATTAATGACCATGGTTACACAGCAAAAAATTTTACACATCTATAGATAAAAAAAACAACGAAATACAAATCATCATCGCACACATTCAATGTTCTACAGACGTTTGAAACATAACACCACAAGCGTCACGTACTATTCACTTTAGTAGAAGGAGTGTTAGAAGATCAGAATAAGTAAATAAACTATTATTAAGGAGAAATTTACCTTTTTAAACAGTTTTTGTACAGGTCACAGAACTAAACCAAGAGGGTATCCAAGAGGGAATGAAACTAATACAAAATATGTCAAGAGACTTGTACTAAGTGATAGGGACCGGTATTCAAGTTCTACCATTTTATATGTGCTGGACCTGTCACTTTAACATGGCGTTGGCCTAGGGAGGAGAAACTGGCCCTTTTCAACTTGTTTTTGTATGGGTCACAGGTCTATCCTTAGAAGTCATGTTCATATAATGTAATGGCAACAAATTGCCAGCAGGATACTAATATATTTTCCTCTTCTAAAGGTTGACCATAAAATTATTGTAAAAATATTGTAAAAATAATTGACAATTTGCTATCCCTGCCTTAAATATATGTATATAGATAAAAGTGTCCTCCTAATCATTTAATGTTCGTTCGCCATAAATCAATCATTAAATGTTAAACGTTTGTTATTGAATGTTGCAACAGCATTTAAAAAAAAAAAAAAAAATACTATTTTAAGCTACCAAAAGAAATAACTATTTATTTGAGAAATGTGAGCATTGTTTTTATTTTATTATTTTAAGTGAATAGTTAAAACCAAATGAATTGATATTCATAAAATTGACCAGCGCTTAAATCGTTCGGGAACAAATATTGAACACTGTAAAGAATTCTAATTAAATTTAGTTTTTGGCTTTTGAAGTCCTTCTAATTAATAACTTCTAAAAACATAAACTAATACTTGTTAATTCTTTAAGTAAAATTTCACTTTAATTCTTTGAATTTAAAATACATATCAAGAACTTATAATCAAAAAGGGCTATCTGCAGATTTTTAAAGAAATTTTTTGACGTCAAACACTTTTTTTGTGTTCTAATTCATTGATAAAAAATGAGACAAAATTTCTGCGGCACGGTATTAATAAATACTAAGCCTCTTATCCACTTTTTTTTTTTGATTGACTCTAGTTCTAGCGATAAATCGCGATTTGTTAAATTAAGGAGGTTACGCTATATATTGGAAAAATTCTAATTAAAATTATCTTCAAATCGATCTTACATTACTTTTTAATACAATCAAAAGTTATGAAGATATTAAGTTCATCTTTTGAGAAAAAATTATATTTTATACAAAAGTATTTTCTTATTATAAATAAGTATTTTATTTGCACTAAATTTTTAATTAAAGAACAAAAATTTTAATTTTTGACACTTTCGATTCTTTATAATTTTTCGAAAAAAAAAAAAAAAAAAATTCTTGAAATTTTGTATAAATTTTTTTTTTTTTTTTAACAGATGGTCTTAATATCTTCACAACTTTTGATCGTATTAAAAAGTAATTTTGAAGATAATTTTAATTAGAATTTTTTTATATTTTCTTGAACAAAATCAGACAAGTCGTTTTCGAGATATGCTTCAATATATAGTGCAACCTCCTTAATTTTACAAATTGCGATTTTTCGCGAGAACTAGAGTGGTTTAGAGGCTTAGTACTTATTAATACCGTGTATTCAAGTTAACCGAGAATCAGTGTTTCCCTGTGTAATTAATAAATCTTTTAAGTATTATTAAAATTATACAGTTTTTATGCTCTCCTGGAGAATTGATTTTTGCAGATAGCCCTTTTAAAATATAAGCCCATGACATACACCTTTACTTGTTCAGCTAATTAATTTATAATGATTATGAGAATAATTATAAAATATTATCATGTTTTATTTTATACCTGCTGCTTACTAAAATGAATTTTATGTACAAAAGTGTTAAGTAGAAAAAATAAAATTCATTATGATAAAAGGCTTGTTAAATTATTTCTTCAACAGAAATGATTTAGAGAAAAAATTTAAAGAAAAACAATGTTTTTGTGTTTCTTAACTCAGTGGTTTTTTATATCAGACTATTAAGTCTTGTATACTAAGGCTTTTAATTAACTTAGTAATTAATAGAATTATAACTGAGAATGAGCAGCTTTCTTTGATAAAGGTAAAAAAAGCTATTAAATGATAATATGTATTTGCATAGAAAGTAGATTTTACATAAAAAAATCCAGGAAGAAATGAAAATTATTGTTTGTCCGAAATAAAATTTTCTAAATAAATATTCTGTAGAAAGACGCAAGAAATGTGAAAGTCCCCGGGATGGTGTAATCAGTTCTCCATCTTATATTATTGTTGTTTATTAGTTGTCCGATTCTTATGGAATTGGACAAGTAATAAAAAGTCTTATTTATACAAATAGTACTGCAACATTGGTATTGGAATTATTTCCGGAAAATATCAGTGAAGCTCAAAGCATCTGTATATTGCAGATAGAGAACAAATGGCCAGCAAGAATTTTATTACTGTTATACTCCGCACACAGATTTTGATTGATTATTCACAGTTCTGAACTTTCTAATTGTGGCGTTAAAAACAGCTCTTTTTAAATAAACTTGAGATAAGTATCTCATATCATAATTCCAATTATTGTCAGGATAAAATATTTGATATGCAGGAAGTATGTTGAATTCTGTATGAAAAAAATATTCATGTGAATATTGGTATCTTTGTTGACAACGAGGCGACACTTTTCTCACTCAACTCGTATATTATCAGATCTCTATTAGCCAATTAATATAAGAAGGTATAGTTGGGTTTATTATCTCAATGATATTACCGCTTTTTTACTTGCTCAGTTTTCTTTTAGCAAAACAGCTCAATTTCTGAATTATTTTTATTAGACAGAAATAATAGCAGTTACTGTTTTCCAAACATACACATACACAGTTTCTTAATGAAATTACAAAAAAAATTAAGTGAAAAAGAGATGATGAGAATTATTATTTTTTTCAAAATGTATAAGGATATAAGCGCTTGTGGACAAATGGGCCTATATTCATATCAAATGTCACTTTTAACAGAGAAATATTTCTGATAAACTTTTTCCTATCATTAGAAATTCCAATAAATACTAATTTTCCCACCTGATCTCGCTTTTTGTTATTAAAAAAATTATGTGCCTCTCAGTTACAATTTTATTTTATAAAACAAATGACTATGCTGTATACCAAAGGAGTCCAATCTACTTTTACCTACCCCGCTGAATTATATGGTCGTTTTACAAGATAAAAGTGTACAATTGATCCTGAACGGATCTAAAGAATACTAAATTAATACTGAAAATGGGTAAATGTTAAAATTACCGCATAGCAGACAGTTTAGGGTCCTCAAGCAGGTCTAAGTATATCTACTACTAATGGTTTTCATCTTTATTTTAAGAAAAAATTCAAAATGTTTGAGGATATTGCACTTAGTATGGTGAGAAAGGGGCTGATAACTATTGCTGCTGTTTCAGACTATCCATTTTAGCTAAAGAGAATGTTAAAAGTGGGTTCAAATTATGATAAATATATTCCACTACGGAATTCCCATAAAATTTTGTCTTTCTTAAAATATATGAATTTTCCTATTAAATATATTTCATAGTCTGACGGATTATTGGAATTATCAGAAATTATTTTTTATCTTAAGAAAAGAAAAAGAAATTTTTAATAATAACTTAAGCAACTTATGTTTTTGAGTTAATCCCAATTAGGAGCCACTCAAAAATATCGCCTTACAGTAAAATTAATAAGCCTTGAAATGAAATAATAGTCAAATCTGTGTGCATAAACGCAGGAAAATCATTGGTATATATTTATAATTTTGACTCATTGGATATTCATATTTTCAACATTTTAGTCTATAAAATGATAACAAACGGTGTATATATGAACACCTTTTTGTAATAAGTATTTTAGCTAGCAGTACGCTTAAATACCCCATGTACTTTTTAATACATGGTGCAAAGAAAAGTGACCTTATAGCTTTGCCGCGCATCTTATTAGTTTAATTTTTATATGGTAAACTGTATACACTAGTGCACAGAAATAAATCTGTAACTTCTGATCGGCTGGTTGGATTTGCATGAAATTTGGTATATGCATAGCAGAGGATATGCATAGCAGAGGAGTACAATGTTAAGTTTGGAAGGGGGACAGAACAGAACACTCAGGGGTGGAGCTAAAGAGGCTCAAATTTGGGTACCTCTGACATAAAAATTTTTTAATCGCTTGTTTCTCGTCCAATTTAATTAAGTACCTCAATTTTGCATGTTCTTTGTCCAGTTTTATTCATATATATCCTAGTGTTTCCGACCGATTTCATTTGTTTTTTTTTTTAACTATTTAAAGAACAAAATTATCTATTGAAATTTTTTTTTACCGAAAAAGTATATACACACTTTTCTCTCTAAAATAAAATTTTGTTGTTAAAGAATAATTTTACACTTTTCTGAAAGGTATCTGTACAGAGAAGACTTTGAAATAAAATGCAAGCCCAATAAGTCAAATGGTCAAGGTACACACCCTCCCGAATTTGACCCATTTTATATGAAAGTTTTGAATTTAGTCTATATTTTCTCAAATCCCAAAGCACGAATCGGCAAACGGAATGCAGCTTTAAAATCTGTAATATGTTGTTAAAAGTTTTCGATAAAAATCTGCGGGACTTGTGAATGTGGATTTTATAGCCGAAAGTGTGAAGAAACACATTTTTGGGATTTTCGGTGTTTTTTTGGGAATTGTGGGATTCCTTTTATAAAAATCTTAAATTTTTTTCACTTTCTCATTTTATACAATAAAGTCTACATTCACCGAAAATTTCGTTAAAATATCTTTAACAACAAAGATTTTATTACAGATAAAATATTTGTAGTTTCTCAAAAAAAAAAAAAAAAAAAAAAATAAAAACTGTTTTTTACAAAAATATTATTTTAATTTAAAAAATCAGAAAAAGTATAAACTAAATTTTTTCTCATATAAATTACATTGCTTAGCTGACATACTTCTTCGTTATACAGAAAAAGATTGAAATCAATATCTTTTACAGAACCGAAACTATGCCACTTTAAAGTTTATTAAGTCACGGAAAATTCGAAATTCGAAAAAAAAATAGTCGTAGTTTTTACAATTTTCAAATTCAAAATCGTTTATTTTGGACTCGATAAAGATATCGACTGTAATTTTTTTTATTCAATAGATAATTTTGTTCTTTAAATTTTATAAATTAAAAAAAAAAAAAAAAACAATGAAATCGGTCGGAAAGGATACATATAGGATATATATATGAATAAAACTTTACCAAGAATATTCAAAATTGAGGTACTTAAAAATTCAAATACAAATTACTCAAAAGCTATAAGAGATAAATAGGGCACGCAAGCATGTTTTTTATAGGTCTTATCAGTGCCTCCAATAATGTATAAAAATTTGGCAAGCGATTAAAAAATTTTTATATCAAAGGCACCCAACTTTGAGCCTCTTTAGCCCCGCCCCTGAGGGTTCTGTTCGGTCCCCCTTCCAAACTTAACATTATACTCCTCTGCTACGTGTATACCAAATTTCATGCAAATCCAACCAGACGATCAGAAGTTACAGATTTATTTCCAAAAAAGTTCGATTTTGCACCACTGTGTAGTGTGGTCCAACATTGTTTAAAGAATGGCATAATGTATTACATTTTTAAAATTATGAAAGAGGATATCATTTAGGACCTACTTTCCATATTGTAAATTCCTACAATGATTGGAACAAATATTTTTTGTCATCCAACACAAACAGTTTTCTAAGGAAAACGTTATTTTTCGCCAAAAAAATAATTTTATCTTAAAGTAGTTGCGTGCGTCATAAGAACATCTTTTAGAGATAATTTTATCTGTTCTTTACATAAAAATTTTCTTGATGCACGTATAAAACAAAGAATTACCAAAAAATATTTTGTCGTTATTTTTTACACTTTATCCCTTTCTTTAATGTACATTAGGGTGGTCCAAAAATTTATTTTTGCGAGCTACATTTAAACATACCTAACATTATGGAAAGAGACATTATTTACAACATCATAACCAATTTAAATAATCTTCGTCCTTGTATCATAAAAATAGAATGTTTTTACACAATGTTTACATGGTCAACAAGTTTAAAAAAATCCTTTTTTCCTTAATATTAATTAACTTTATTGCAATAATTAGCAAATAGGGATATATTTTTGTATGTGTTATGGATTGATATAAATCATAAATTTCTTTTTGAATAAAATTTGGAAAATTTACTTTTGAAATCGTGTAGCATACATTTCCAATCATTGCAGGAAATTGAAATTCGGACAAGATGTTCTAAATTATATCCGCTTTTAAAATTTTACTTTTACTTTAATTTTCATCATACATTATTGGGTCACCCTAAATAAACATAAATTTTAATTAAATAACATCCAAACGGACAGATAAACTTTGGTGACATTAAATAAATAACCTGTGAGTTTGTTACAGACAAAAATTAGTAAAGTACCGTAAAACGTTATGAAAAAAGAACTAAAAGTCAAATCAAATTTATAAACTTCTTAACAGGTCAAACGAAGAACAGATAAAGTAAAATAAGTGACACAATAAAACCAGACAATTTTGTCTAAAATACATAAGAACATACATACTTACAAGTAAATAAAATATACATATATGGAACATGTGTATATGGAATGTAAGTGCTTACTTTGTGACACATACATACGAATATGTAAGAAGTAGATAAAGTTATTAAGGTAAGAACAGAAACATAATGTGACAACATATAAAATGAGAATTGAAAGAATATTTTCATGAACTCGTTTAATTTTAAATAAAATGGAATATTATTCAAAAAGAAAAATAAGTTTGTCTTTAATTTTGCATAAAGTTTACATTCTTTCAAACACCTCTTTGACTTTTCTTAATAAACACTTACACTTACCCCTTATAACCTTTGCTACACATAACACACATAAATCATTCTTACCTGATATCATCAAGACAGGAACGTTGAAAATCTCCTAAAACTTCAAATGTCTTAACGCCTGTATATTCGGCTTTGCCACCAGCATACACACCCTCTTGTTTATCAATTGTCAGCCACTGATGGCCATGATAATTAAATGTTTCATTATAACGTCTACCCTCACCACCATCCAATTCGATAAGTGCAGCTGAACCATAACGACTCACTTTCACCACATGCCACTGGCCATCATTCACCGTTATGGCGGTGAGGGCAAGATGATGTTCATCGGCTCTTAAAGAGTTGAGATTAAATCTAAATTGTAAATGACCCTGATGTAACTCGAGTATGGCATATTCACGATGATGTTGGTCTGAGACACGAAATATTTCTCCTTGCATTTCTCGTGTGCGGAAACGTAATTGGAGTTGGGTGGAGAAACGATCGGGTTCAAAGGATAAGGCAAATTTTACATAACTTTGGGGTTTGAACGTTGTAGGTATGGTGGGTATATTGCACATGGGACCCATCCAGCCGGGTTGACAGTGGCATTTGGCCTGTACTAAACTTGCCACACAGTTGCCTTGTTCCCAGCATCTGGCAGTGTGATCGGTTTTCAAGCACACCTCATCGGTTTGAGGACAGCCGGGGTAACTGTTGCGTGCCAAGGCGGGAAATGCTAAATCATAGTGTTCCGAATTGTGTACTACATTACGTATGCAGCCATCAAATCCCTTAGAGGTAAAGGCATATTGCCAGTGGAATAGGGTTTGATCGAAATGTTGTCTATAAAGACCGCCCAGTTGAAGTGGAGTATTCAAGTTGAGAGCTTCATTGAAAGGAGGTATAGTGCCTTGAGCCTGACAGCTGTTATCATCAAATTCAGGTGTAGAACCATCTTCCATTTCATAGACATCCGCCGATCTACAAAAATCCACCACCATGCGTATATGTTCTGAGTTCCAAAACACATCTAGTCTATGCCAGACACCATCATCTAAAGTTTTTTTAGTTTTTACTCTTAACTCTAAGGTGCCCGAACCAAAGTCTATTAGTAAACGTGGATAGCCTTGTTCCAGTTCTATGGCTATGAAATCGGTGAGCACAACCTCTTCGGTTTTAGGAGGCACGATGGGTCCATTATAGAGTATTAATCCATCCGCTTCTTTGGTGATAAACTCCAAACTCAAATGGGACTCTTCGCATAGTTGCAAGGGTGGATACCAAGACCAGCCATTACCTTTAAAACTGCGGGTATTTTGTTGACATCTAGGACCATTATAGCCTATGGGACAGGCCACACAATGAGGACCATTACGGGTCTCCACACAACGGCCACCATTGAAACAATTTAGTGTGCGGCAGGAGTCTTCTTTGCTATAGTTACGAGCTTTGCAATAACATTCGGCGGTTATATCCAGTCTTACCCCCACCAAGGCAGTTTTGTTAACATTGACTGTATAAGGAAGTCTATTGATTTCTACACGATTGGAACAGGAACCCTCACATTTACCTTGCTCTTGCAGGCACTCATCTATACCCACCATGGTAATGTTGAGACCCAATTCACGCTCTATTTCATCACGCTGCATTAACACCACACCATTTAATCTCACAGACTTAAAATAGGGTTGCTGGTTAGCAGAGCGGGCAGCAAAATGTACATCTGTTATCCCCTCCTTTTTGGACTGTACACTAAATACATCCACCATATCACGTTCAGTATATAGTAATTCAGCCAATTTATCACGAAATCTTTCCAGCTTAGAACGCACCTGTTTATGTTGCATAAAATCCCAAGTGCGCACAAAATCTTCATCACTTATACCTTGCAAACGCATGGAACCTGCCTGCTGTACAGCCTCATGTGTTATATCTCTTACTATCACCGTCATATTCGAGGGTACATCCACCTGACCCTGCTCACGGTCATAAACTTTAAAACGCAGGTTATAACGACCTCTACGAGTACCCGCTTTCATCATTACTATACCCGTATCAGTGTCTAATTTAAAACGTTGGTGTTCTTGTTGTTCCCAATAGTACTTTTTGTCCACCACATCCCAGTCATCTAGATCGTGCACATATACACGTCCAATGGGAGTATCGTGTGATTGGCCTTGATAATTGTAGACCAACACTTCCTTGCTGCCTGGCAGCATTTTATTATCATTAACATCTCCTATAATTACAGTTAATGTGGAAGTGCCGGTCATGGCTGGTGAACCATTGTCTTTTATTTCGATGGGTATGAGGTAGGATTTTTGTTGTTCACGGTCGAAGGGTCGCAAAGAAGAGATAATCGCTGCGCCATTACCATTATCAGCTCCTGGGAATATTTTTTTGTTATTTTCATTTATTTGTTTATTTAACAGCGCCAAAATAAAAAAGAAAAACAAATAAATGTTTAAATAAAACCGTCATATCGTCATTCCAAACCAAACGACATGGTGAAATGTAAAGTAGGTTTTTTTGTGAGTTGTTTTATTTTAATTTTCGTTTTAATAAAAGTTAATTTTGTTGATTGCCAAATATATTTAAGTGGATGTATTTTTTTTTTTTTTCGCAGCAATATTAATTTTTTGGCATAATTTAAATCCAAATAGCGCAGTCATAAAGTTAAAAGTGATAAAGAAAAAAACAAAAATATATTGAAAAATTATATTAAATAATTTTAAATTATATTTAACTTTTTTTAGCTTTACTTTTTTTATGTAATTAATTGTAAAGTGCTTATATGTAAATTTTAAAACTAATTTTAAATTTCAATGTAGACTATTGTTTATTATTTGTTCAACGGCCTGAAAATATGCTTTAAATATTTGTGCTTTGCTATGCTAATGATTAAAAATTCAATGGTTTCAATCAAGTTTATAGAAGTTTTCAATAATATAGATATCTATTTGTGGAATTTATTTTTTTTTTTCCATTTACAAGTGCTAAATTCTATAGGTAAACATTTTGTATAGTTTTACAATACTTATTTGTAATATTTACATTAATTTAACTATTTGAAATTATGCAAAAAGTGTGTTCACAGTTGATTGGTTTTGAAATAGTTTTATAACGCTTTTTTTTATATTTTTTTGTTAGTCATAATTTGTATGTAGGTTTTATATTTTTATTTCATTTACTATTTATTTTTTTAAGTACTGTTTGAAATTTTTTAATAAATTCCACAGAAATTATAATAAAAATTTAAATATACAAATATTAGTGTTTTTTTTTTTTACTAAAATTAAATTGTTCAACTGATTTTTTTATTTAGAAACTTTTGTCTGAAAGATAAATAATTAATTTTGTTAGGGATTTCCTAAAATTAGTACAGCAAATAAAAAATATGTAAAATAAATAGTTCACCAAAAATGAACTAATCATATAAATACCTACATTAATGTAATCAGAAATTGGAATCCTAATGAATGAATGAGGATTTGTTTTCATTACACTGGTGGACAAAAAATCCTCCATAAAAGACGGATAGTTGAACTTCTGCTTTCAGTTTTTTTTCAATCAGGTCTGGATTTTTTTTATGGGCGTGTCTAATATTTCGCCCATAGTAATGCCATTACTCTAGTATATTTCCTCATAACTCAAGAACGGTGTGTACGATTGACATAAGTGATAAAAAGATGAGGACTAAAAATTTTTTCAAATCACCCAAACTTAATTTTTTTATGTGCTCAACAGTTTCGAAGTTATGTTGAAATAAGTTTCCAAAAATAATTTTTTACATGCTAAATTTTAGATTTTTTTTGTTACTAAAATTGTTTAATAAATGAAAACATCAAAAATGTTTCAGTTTATCATCTTTGTCTTAAAGCTGGTAATGCTGCAAATTTATGCACAAATCTTGATTTTATTCGCAGTTAAGTAAAAATATCCATGTTACATACAATTGTGTATAAATACAGTGGTGGGCAAACAAAATTATTATTTTTTTTATTTTTTCTTGAAACAAAAATAGGTGGACGAGTTAAACGTGAATCTTCATTCATCATCACATTATTCAGCGGTCACACTATAAAATTCGAGAAAGGTTTATCAAATTTAAACTATAACTCAAGAACCGTTTACACGATTGTAAACCAAAAGATGCATACGAAAATTGTCTTCGAGTTATGTCAAAAATATTTTTTATTCGCTCAAGAATTTCAGAGTTATGGATCAAAATTTTCAACATTTTTCAAAAAAAAAAAAAAAAAAATATATATATATTATATTTTTTTTTTTTTTTTGCTACTACCCAGCAAAAAATTTGGTTGCCATGTAATGAGTTAAGAAGCTAATATAATGGCTCTCCACTACTTACACATTAGCTGAGTAACTCATTATTTTAACACGGTGATGACATTAGAGGCAAATACTTACCCTATACATTACTTAGATGTCATTACAATAACTAATTACTTCTAAGCTGTTAAACAGCGCATTGATTTTAAAGCATTACTGAAGTCATGAATAATAATAACAATAGGAACTAGTTATATTTTAGGTTATAAATAAGTAATGAAATGTCAGGACATAAAATATTTTTTTGTTGTTGTAAAAAGATTTTTTAAAATTTAATTTAAAAAACTTAACATCAACCAAAAATGTAATTAAAATAAATGTAATAAAAATAAACTATTTTAGATTAGAAATTAATTCATACGCAAAATTTGGCTTTCATTTATGTATCCCTTCTTCAAATATATGAATAATAAAAATCAATAAAAATTTATATTTTTAAAAATCTGATCATAAATAATTATTTACATTTGGGTTAAAAATAAATAGTTACTAAACAACTTCTATGTAATGCAGACAATATGTTGTTGTCATTAAAAAGTAACTACATCCGTAATTACATGTCATTAGCAAGTTTTTGCTGGGTAATTACCGAATAACTACGGAAATATTAACTGGACAAAAACTTATGTACATTCAGCTCAAAGACAATTTAAGTCACTATATCTTTAAGTATAATATGTCTTACTAGGACGATTTTTTTTTTGATGTTTTTCATTTTACTGTAGGTATGCATGGGTATCCTAACTTAACTGTGAATGCAATCAAGATTTGTGCATCAATTTTTATGATACGTGGCTTTATCTACTGGTAGTTTTGAGATAAAGATGATAAATTGAAACATTTTTGATGTTTTCGCTTTTAAAAAGAAGTTTTAGTAAAAAAAAAGAAATTTTGATATCAGCATGAAAACATTTTTTTCGGACACTTGTTTCGAAGTATCTTCTAAACTATTGAGAGATAAAAATTCCGTTCTCGAGTTATAATGAAATATATTCAAGTAATCGGCTTATTTAGAACGCAATATTAGACACGCCTATAAAAAAATCTCGACCTGATGGGAAAAAACTGAAAGTAGATTCGAGTTTAGCATGCGGAATTCCATCTAGTCCACATATTTTTTTTAAGGAGCACGAAAAAATTTTTTTTTCTAAATTATTTAAGTTAGAACTGCCTCTTTATTACAAACATATTGATCTCTGAATAACAGTTTCCTTTAGATTAAAATTTGTAACAGTTTGATTTGCTCTAGGGAATGGCGATAGTTACAGTTTATGGTATCTAACAAACACGTAATTATTTTTGGGTGCCATTTGATTCAAATATAACAGATACGGATTGATGTACATTTGGACCGATTCCAATTAACGCCTCAACTATTTATGAAATATTCAAGACACAGCGATCTCATGTCATGAATACATTTTATGCAATTCTTTTATTGAACCTCATTTTTTGTTTAATTAAAACTAACTTTTTTATGATTAGTTTTTTTGAATCTTTCTTTTTTAGAAGTTTACAATAAGTATTTTAATCTTAACTTAAAAATCTGTATAGTATGAGTCATGGGACTCGTGGGCATATCTGCCATATAAAGTATATAAAGAAGTGGCCCTAAAATACTTCCTTGAGGTATAACTGCAGAAATTTTTCTGCGTGAAGAAATCACATCTTTTGATATAATTTGAAAAGATCTATTTAGTATATAGTCTTTTAGTTTGTGGAAGTAATGTGATCATTTTATGCATTAGTGCGTCGTGCCAGACTTTATCGAAAGTCAATAAATAACGCAGAGCAATACTGCTTCCTCTCGAAACCTCACCTGATGAGAGATGTTTTCTTCTAAAACCAAACTTATGGTTGGTATACTGTTATTACTAGTAAGATGTAAGAAAAGGCTCTCAATTTTGAAAAAAATTGATAGTAAGCTTATTGGACGGTAGGACGTTACTTAAATAATCATTACTAACTCTGACAATTTCCAAGTGCTTGGAAAGTAGCCAGTACGTAAAATGGCATAGAAAATAAATAAAATAAATCTCAGAGCAGAGTTTGACAAGAAAAAAATCATTGTGCTGGTAATTTTGCCCGTTCCAGGAGATTTTCCTGCCTTAAGACCTTTCACGGCAAAGCATCGGAATTTTATTGGATTGGAAATTTGGTCGCTAACTACTAGAGGCTTAAGAATTGATAACGTGCTATTTGTAGTGAAAACATTTTTCAAATGATTAGCGAATGCTTCAACATTTTCATAAGATGTTTTGGCCCATTGGTCATCTTGGAGGCGTATGGGAGATTCATATGCAATGCATATTTTTCACCGCCTTCCATAGACTGTAATCTTCTTTCTAAGTAGGGTCTAAGTTTTTCAGATATGTTTCAAATTAGATTCGTTTTTATTCTTCAGAGCGAAGCGTAATCTTCTGATGTATTGATTAAGTTTAGTCTTGGCAATTGGAGATCGATAATCTTGCTATTGACGCCTTAATTTTATTTTTTTCCTAATAAAAGATTCTACATTGGAAGAACATTTAATATATCTAAAACAAAATAGATATAATTTTTATAAATTTATATTCACTCATAGTGTGAAAAATAATGTAAAATATTAAAAATTTTAGATCGATTTAAAAATGTTATAAAATTTTAGCAAATTAATATTTTATCGTACAACTAAGATTTTGAAATGTAATTTGGTAACCTTTTTTGATCATGCGCTACTTTAGTTTCATTAAAATTACGCTGTGAGTGTGCCTCGCGAAAAAGACCTCTTAGAGCCATTAACGTCTTTTCTCCCCAAGTTTGGGTATAACCTATAGTGCTGTTATCTCAAAATATTTTTGGTTTCGCAACTTGTCCGCAACGTATTTGAGCATTGATCAAAAACAAACTGATTGAACACACGTTGGCATATTTCTACTTACAAGTGTTTGTGGTTTATATTATAGAATTAGAGTGATTGTAGCAATCAAAAGAATGAAAAAAGCTTGTTTTCAAACACTTTTTCTGGATTTTTTTAAATTTGTGTGCTTGCGTGTACCACATAGAACCATTGCAGGTCTTGAATTTTATAATAACTGAATAAAAATTTATTTCAAAATATTTCCATTGATATGAAACCTGGTTCGGAAAGAAAAAAAGTCCACCTAATATTAGGAAGGACAAGAAAATAGAAAGCATAATGAAAACAGCTCCAAACACATCTATTAGAAAAGCAGAACGGTTAGCTCAGTACTCTGATTATTTGCTGCGAAAGGTTAAAGCCAATGCAAGTTTGAAAACATACAATGTACAAAATGTTTCAGATAGGAATGCTACAAAAAAATTAGACGCAAAAAATAGGGCAATTATCTCTTAAACTGGCATTGACTATCGGCCTGCCCCACGATATCGAACGATAAATTTGTTCAACAAATTACATGGAAAACAATAACAAAATTTTAAATTTATTAGTTGTTTTTCACATAAATTGAAAGAGTTTTGAACTTAACCCTGCAATACTAATGTACGTAAATTTTACGTACACATTTTTTTCAAATCCTTATTGCTCTCGTGCATGGAAACCTAAGTGTATGAAATTCCCGAAGTTCTTTCTTTAGGTATTTTTAAACATATATTAAAAAGAAAATAATAAATTTCCAGACCTTTACGTGTTCTGAATTCAAATGCAAAAAAAGTTACTACGTAAAATTTACATATCGTTAGTATTAAAAGTTAAATTTTACACGTAAACTTTATATAACGTTAGTATTAATAATATAAATTTGAATGTAAAAATGGAAATGTGATTTGAAGTGAAAGGGTAAACGTTGAAATATTCCCAAAAAAATCTTTATTTATTCTTTTAAATGAAATTAATGTCATAATTGAGAAAAAATTATAAGTTGTGGAGATTACCGTTAGTTAAGAACATTCTAAAATAAAGGGAGGGAAAAATGTGTTGAAAATTGATCCATTATACAAAAAACGAAAGGACAGAATATATTATCGTGTTTGATAAATATCTCAAGTCGCTGCTGACTACCAGATCATTATTTATTATGACTTTTCATAAATTAAATCTTGGTATAATTTGGAGGGTTTTTTAATGTTTTATTCTTATTTATTGAATTCATTTTTTCGCTTTAACCCTTTTTAAAGCCAATAAATAATAAAAATACACTTAGCTGATGTAACAACAAATAATGTGTTTTAGAGTAATATACGTAAAATTTACGTATCGTTAGTATTAACAAAAAATATCGTTAGTATTCTAGGGTTAAAGATATTTTTAAATAAACCATGGAATTCTCTTCCCTTCAAAGTACACATTTTATTTAAATTTTGTTTTTTCTACACTTTGCATAAACAATAGCGAAAAAATTGTTTATTCATTTGAAACTTTTTCACTTTAACAAACGCCAACAGACACTCTGAGTATGTTCTTAATGTTTCTTTTATAGGAACAAAGATACTTTAACCCAAAAAAAAGTTGCACCAAGAAGTTGGCAGTTAAAAGTTTTTTCTTGAGTTTTTTTTTTTGTTGTTGGCTCTTATAACCTGTTGCCATTAATTAGCATAAGCAAAGTTTTTAATTAATTTTTTTTTTTTTTTTTTTTTTGATAATATCAAATTGATTAAATAAAATGTAAGAACATTACAACGTTTGCAGCAATAAATATATAAAACAAAATTTTACTTTAAAGCTGCTTTAGTAGCAACAGGAAATGAACAAAACCAATAAGATAAATGAAAACTTCCGTTTAGAAACACAAATTTTTAAAACAAAACCAACAAAAATTGTATGGCTATTGACATTTTACCTCCATTGCAGGCGCTACAAGTAAACTTGTAAATGGCTACAAATAATTATTATAAAACAAACTAAACCATTTAAATTAATTACAACTAAATGCCTGGCACCCTGTTGCCAGTTACCAAGTAAGAGAATTTAAATATTCTATATACATTTTTTTACCATAAAACACTAGAAATAATTATTTACTACTACTACTAGGAATTGTTAAGAAGTTTTAAAACCCTCAGTATTAATTAGAAATAACAAAGTGAAAAATAATAATGTATTTTAAGAGGTTTTATGTTGGTACAAGAATTATGGTGAAATAAATTATTTTTGAAATAAAAAAGTTAAATAACTTTTATTAGTACTTTCTATAAAGTTGTGGAAAAACTATTTTAAAAAGGTGATAAATAATTTAAAGTAGTATGAAATTTTGTATAATTTAAGAACTTTAAAAATTATTTTTATTTTATTAAGTTATAAATTGTTATTAGTAAATTTATCTTTAAGCATTTAATTAAGGAATATTTTAATAAAGGTTTAGTTCTTATAAAAAAGAAAAAAGTGTACTTGAATCATATACATATGTATTTAATAATCATAGTATTTTACTAATTTAAAATTAATTTTGTTAGCAATCTGATTTAATTTACAGAAAAAGATAGGATCCTTGAATCATACTAATAAAATAATAAAATTTGCCAATTTTTGGTCACAATCTAGGTATAATTGTAGGAAAATTGTCACTTTAAAAATTCAGTTCATATGGTAGTGTCTTGGTTTGGTTTGAAATGCTAATTTGTATTAATTTTGCCATAATAATCTGCAGTACAAAGTTTAATGTTTCTACAATAATTTCTCTATTTTTGCTAATTAATTTTATGGTAATGTGCAACGGTATCTTCACTATCCCCAAATTACTACATTATCATGATTTTTATTTATTTTTTTATTTATTACAAAAAGTATTTACTTAAAATGGAAAGCAACGCACAGTGCATTGATACCATACAACGATGGGACAAAAATAGAAGGAGTTGTGGTAGCAAATTGAAACTTGGTACACATATTACTTTAGACTTTAGAATGAATAAATACGAAGTTTTAAAAACAATTGGCGCAAGGACACGCCTACCTCCCATATATGAAGTTAAAAAACTAAATTTTTTCTAAAATATTGGTCCGAACTTTACCAAAATTTGTGCTAGTTATTAAAAATAGATTGCTTATACGTTTATTTTTTAATCGGAGCAAGGACATCTCCCATATATCCTGAAACTAAAAAACGGATTTACTGCGTGAATACTGATCAGAATTCCACAAAAATTTGTGATTGCAGTTCAATACAGATTATTTATGATTCTGCCAATTTTTATTTCAATCGCAACAAGAACCTTGCGATTGAAGAACCTTCCTTCCTCTCATGTGTCCTGAAATGAGAAAAACGCATTTCTGGCTAACACATCGTTTTTAATTTTATAAAAATAGAAGAAGGTGTCGCAGAAAATTGAAACTTTGCACATATATTACTTTAGACACAGAGTAAATATATACATAGTTTTGAAAAAATCAGAGCAAGAACACGCCTACCTCCCTGATATTCTGAAATGTAAAAAACGCATTTTCTTCCAAAATACTGGTCAAAATAGTATCAAAATTTACGATAGCTATTGGATAAGGGTTTTTTATGGGTGAGACAATATTCTATTTAATATGAGCAAGGGCATACCTACCTCCCCTAAGCCCTATAATTTTTAAATATTATTTAAATTTCTGTACCCACATATTATATTCAGCAAATCATAATTTGCCTGATTTCGCCCGATTTCCGGTCCAAAATTTTTATTTTTTTTAGTTTTCAATATTTTATTAAATTTTAAAGCAATGTCGATTTAACAACACGAAGTATTTCAACATAAAGAATTTTTTACTTTTGTGTAATAAAAGGAAATTTATAAATTTAATTATTATTTTTTTTTTAGTTGTGGCGAAAAATAGGAAGTAATTTTTCTTTTATATATTAAAAAACATTGCTAAATTTTAGAATCAAACAAAAAAAATTTTATAATTTTTTATATTTTTTTTAATACTCCATCGATCCCATGTAATTTTTGTATTAAAATTTAAAATTGCTCTATAATTAGCGCCGTCTTGAGAATTTTTAACGTAATATATTGGGTCCAAAAAATATATTTTCCTATTTCCCAGTTATTTTTTAAATTTCGAAATAATTTTTATAATTATTTTATTTTAATTTCGCAAAATAAATTAAGTCAACATTGAAAACTCTTTGAAATTGTAGTAAAAACGGAAAATCAGACACTTTTTTTGATTTAACTTTTTTTAAAGTTGTGACAAAAAATAGGCTCTAACTATTTTTTAATCTATTAAATAACTGTAAAAACTTACATAAACCGTAACAAAAAGTTGTATAATTTTTTATAATTTCTTTATATCCTTCATCAAATTTAAGGAATTTTTAGGTTTTAATTAAAAATGTAAATTTGAGCAACAATATATATATATATATATATATATATATATATATATATATATATATATATATATATATATATATATATATATATATATATATATATATATATATATATATATATATATATATATATATATATATATATTATTATCTTTTAAATATAGTGATCCGAATATATATATATATATTCGGATCACTATATTTAAAAGATAATAATAGTTTTAGTTAGCCAATATTTCCTAAAACAGTTTAAAACCAACTTTTTGGTTCATTAATTTTGGGTTGAAATTCTTTGACTTTAGCGCCCTTTAGTAGCCACAAAAAAAAAACTTTTTCCAAACAAATCTCTTTAAATTATATGATCTATATTGTTACCTTTCCAAAAACGTGTATTTGAACTCAATTTGAAAATTGTTTTTATTTTGATTTTTGTCTATGGAACAAAGCACTGTGCAACGATTCAAAAAAATTTATACACTTAAATTTTAAATATGCGTACAAAATAAGTGTTGAAAGTTGAGTGCACTTGGCGTAAAATAGGTTGAAAATGGCGCTTAATTCAATTAAAAATTTTTTAATGATACCACCTATTTTTTTTTTTGCAGAATGGCAATGTCCGTCCGCTCCACAGATAGTTGAAATTGAGAAAAAGTTCGTTTTATTGAAAACTGATAATTAATATTTTTAAAAAGTAATTTATGGCCACTTTTTTCACTCTTCGTGTAGTTTTTTAAATTTTTAATCACGGTGTTAAAAAATGAAAATTTTACTTTTTCAAGTTTATATTTTTGTGTTTAATTTCATTAAAATTAGTTTTTTTTTTGTACAATAAAGTTGTTAAGAATATGTATTTGGAAACATTTTTACTAATTTTTTTATTATTTTTTTTTTTTTGTGGAAATATTTTTAATATTAAAAAAAAAAAAATTCTAAAAATATATATATATTTTTTTTAATCACTTTAATGCACAAAGCGATCCCTGTGATATTTTTATATTAGATTAATACTTAAATATACTTTATTTGTACTGAATTTTATCTATATAGGAAGATTTATAAAGGAATTATGTGTGAGAAAGTGATTTTTGGGAGGGCGGGTTATATGGGAGCCATGGTCAATTTTGAACTAATCCTCATAAAATTTATTATCATGATTTTTGCCTAAATAAAATTCATCTGTTAAAAAATTTATAAAAATACAGACATATTTAAGAAATTTATAAAAGTTTGACCCATTTCCGCGAAAAATTTTATATGAGGGCTCAGTGAAGTAATGCTCTGATAATAACCAATTTTAACATGTTGTGGCATAATCCCAAGAAAAACTCATATACCGAATTTCATTAAGTTATCTTTAAAACGGCGAATTAAAAACACACAAATTATGAAAAAATTATAAAAATTCCGCTATATTATTCTACCCCAATGTGCGCTCGTCTATACATTGGAGTTAAATGGGTCGAAAAAGATGCTTAATTCATGGATATCAAGACTTAACAATGATCACGTGCTTACTTCAAGAAAAGGTGAAATCTGTATTTTGATAATCACGTTTTATTAGTAAGTAAAACATACATTTTTGGAATTCTATTTGGGTTTAATGGGTCGAAAATGTCACTTTATTCAGGGAAAGGCGATAGCAATACTTTAATATGTCCATAAAGTTTTTTATATTGATTAAAAATTAAGGGCCTCGTTTTGTAAAACGAAACATTTTCAAACTTCCAAAATTTGTATAAAGAATACTGGGAAATTTAAATTCTTTCCATACAAATTTTTTCAAACGTTTGTCGTTTCCTTTTACAAAATGAGGCCTTAAAACAAAAATAAACTTTCCAATTCAAAAATATTTATTTTTTTTACTCAATACAAATATATTTGATTTTAGCCCTTCAAAAAAAAAAAAAAAAAAAAAAAAATTTTTTATGGTTAATGTGCCTTTTGTATATATGTAAGGCAACTCGAATGCATGTAAAATCAGCGCTCGTTTATAACTTCCTGTGAGGGGCGCGAAAGTTATGGCGGTTTTAAGTTGAACATATAAAAATTTACAAACTAGGAGTTTATGTTTGTAAAAATGTTTATATGTTATTATTACAATAAAAGTTATTACAATAAAATTTATGGTATTTTCAATGTTTGATGGTACTATTGCAGCATATTTTAGGATTTCCTAGTAAAATTTAAAAAATTTTCTTTATAACAAAAATCGCGATTTTTTTTTTTAATTTTGCGAAAAATGTAGATCGAATTTAAATTATTTATCCATACATTCAATAGAAATATATTTCGTTAGAGTTTATTACAAAGAAATGCTAATGTCATATTGTGCTTCTTTTTTATCATAAGTAAATACTTTTTGACCATAAAATGTTTATCTTTCGAAATTTTTTGATGCGCCACCGCATTTTTATTAAGCTTAAAAAACAACTACTAATTATGCCAATTATGGTTAATTTCATGCTGTCCACACCATGTGCATTAGCGAAATTTGTTTTGACAAAAGTGTCCCGTTTTTAATTATCAACAGTATTTGACTTGAATTTATGATCCCGATCAATTATATTTATCACCACTCTTAGTATATCTATATATCCAATATTTGTTTAAATTGCTATTTTCTATATAAAAATACGGAAACAAAAAGTGCAATTTTTGCATAATTTTCAAAAAGTCCATAAAATTCTTGTATTAAATTTATTGTTAATGCTTCTCCGATTTTGTTATGTAAAATAACAAAAAACTAAGTTCACGCAGTAATCCAAGCAATTCCATATGAAAATGTGAATGTGCCCCGCGAAAAACTGAATTTTTTAAAAATTTTCGCTCTTGTTTTCCAAACTTTGAGACTATCTACTACGTAGACTATTTCGTGAACATCAACGGGATATAGTGCAAAATACGCACATTTACAACATGTATCAATCCCTATCCTATATTTTGTATTCGGTTGAGGAGCGCAATTTAAAAACTAAAAAATTTTGTCATAACAACTGAACTACCCTGTATTTTACTGCTGAAAGTCTGCACACCAACAAAGATGGTGCAGTCCGATTAGTTTACTTATGATAGAATGAGATTAAAAAGTATAAACGCGCGAACAAAAATTGTAGAAGAAGGGAAAAACTTAAGCAATTTTTAGCCTTTTTCCTAAGTTTTTGAACTTTGAACAACAATTTTAACCAAGTAAACAAATAATAATAAAATTTATGTAATTTATTTCGAAGTAAATAACTTTGTTTACACTTATAAAAATTCTTGTAATACAGGTGAAAATAATAGAATTGTTGATATTTTAGAAAAAAAAAAGAACTACGCACGAAAAATTCCGTACATACCTTTAAGCTTATAACTTCGGATGTGGCAACAAATAAATAATTCTGTTAATTGGTTCATATTTGATATTATGATCAGTAGCCAAGCTATAAGTTTCATGGTACACAAAACTAGTTTTTCTTAAAATGGAAATTTAACAAAAAACATATAATTAAAATGTTTAATGAAAACTCACATTGGTCCCATAAAACAGAACAATAAAGACATGACTTGAACAAATAGTCATTAATAAAAATATAATTTAAAAGAAAATTCGTCCATTGCTTTAGTGTTTATAAGCAGATTTGTATGCACGGATTTATTCGTGCGCAGTCCTTACTTTACCAGTTTTTTGTAAATTTTATGTAAATTATTTTTGCTTTTAAGAAGTCATTGTAATTAACACTCTAACAAGTGCTACTTTCAAAGCAATGGAAATGCTGTTAGGTTCCAAGTTCCTCTCCTTTTGTGCCAAATTGTGCTTCTATGTACTGTTTTTTTTTTTTTTTTTTTTTTTTTGTTTTCTTCAGTTATTAATTACAAAGAACACATCATATATATTCCTTTAGATATAAACCATCAGGTGTAGTGAAAATAACATATAAATTATTTCTGGAATTTCTTTTGTATTGTTACACCATTCATCACATGAATATATTTCACAATAAATTTCCTTTATGACTGTTTACATATACATGGACATTGTAATTATCATTCGTCATTCCAATTCTTCAATGAATTTTTTTCTTTCTCCCCCTTTTTTTTTGTAATTTCCTTTTGTCACTGATTGTTTTTAATTAACAATTATATCGACACTAATTGCATTTCAAATAATACATATTTATGAAATTGATAGATGAACAACAAACAAACTAACGTCCGTTAAAGCATCAGAAATAACAAACAAATAAAAAATATATATTATTTTTTAATGAAAATGTTAAACAGACGATTGATGGATGGTTGTATATTTTTAAAACATGGACATGTTTATTTAAAATTTAAACACGTACACTAGAGTGTCCCGTAGACAAAAATTTTGTAGGAACACCCCTCAAACGATGCATAAAAATTAGCTGAATATGGGAAAAATATTAAAAAAATGTTTAAATTAATCTTCAGTTCCCTACCAGCGACTGAATGTCACAAGGCCTAGAACATTTCGTGCAAAAAATAGTATTGAGTTTAGTATTGAAATGGGTATCAAAAAATTCGTAATTTTAAGCCAATCATAGAAAAAATATTTTAAAAAATGTTCGCAAAAATTGTGGTCTATAAACCGTCATTATAGTACATCATGGAAAAAAGAAAAAAAAATCAATATTTTTCTTAAAAAAATATATAAGAATTTTATAATTTTGTTCCTTTTAAGGCTAAAATTTTAAAAATTGGATTGTAGTAAGAACTGTTGATAATATGTAATTTTTTAGATTTTTTTTTTTTTTTTTTTTAAATTGTTCATCAAAATACCTTAAAAATTCTTTTAGCGAACGAAAATCCTATTGGAAAAATGTTTAAAACATTTTTTCCATAACCGACATAAAATTACGAATTATTTGAAACCCATTTAGATTAAAAAATCGAAACTTTTTTTTGACCAAAATGTATGGGACCCATGATTTTAAAATCACTGGTAGGGAACTGAAGACCAATTTTACAAATTTTTTTTTTTAATATTTTTCCCATATTCAGCTAATTTTTACACATCGTTTGAGAGGTGTTGCTACATCGAAATCTCGAAAAACGCTATTCTAGGGACACTCTAACAATATATTTTATAATGCATACTTTCAGGCTTTATGCTATTTTATTATTATGTTTGGCAACTGTTGCTATTAACAATTTATTTAAACTCAATTTAATTGTATTTGTGTGTGTATTTGAAAACATTTTCATTGTATATAGGTTCATATTCAATAAATTTAATTTAACCAAAAGAATCTTTGTTTTGACAGACCATTTTACAGAAAGACAGACAGAGAGAACATAAAGGAAAGTTTAGAAAGTCAATTTAGAGTAAATAATTATTTAATTGTTTTCAATTAGTAAATATTCTATTTAATTTTGCAAAAATCATTAATAGCAATTGGCACAAATATTTAAATAAACATAGAAAATAATTTTTTAATAAAAAAAATTGCTATATTAATACTCACGTCTATCATATTCTAGTTTAAAACTAGATCTTATCACATCACTGGCCATGGGATCCATACGAAATGTAAAAGGTCCTCCATTCCCTCTAGCTCTATCATCAGCATCTTTAGCTGCTACTTCAATAATTTTACGCGGGCTTACATTTTCAGGTAAAACGGGACGATAATCCTCCTTAAACACAGGAGCATTATCATTGACATCTTTAACGATGACGGTTAAAACTGCGGTCGCTGTACGCGGTACAATACCATCATCTATTGCTAAAATTTCCAGTTGATGTCGTTCATTGGTTTCACGATCTAAATTTCTTTGTATACTTATTGCTCCCTTATCGCTTATAGCAAATTGACGTTTACGATTACTGGCTCTTACCAGTTTATAGCTGACTTTACTTTTGCCACCCTGATCGGCATCGGTGGCTTTAAATTGCTCTAGAATTGTGCCCACTTTTGTATCTTCATATACCGATAAATCTATGTGATCCCTTTCAAAATGCGGAGAATTATCATTAATATCACGCAGTTTAACTACCACCCACGAATAGGCTAAATGATATTTATCACTATCATTATCACCTTTATCATTGACTTGTATGCGAAAACGAAAACCACTACTTTGCATAGGATCTTCATAGTCTAGAGGTTGTATAATTTTCAAGGAACCAGTACCATCAGTATTACGTACCATAGCAAATTTATCCGAACCCAAACCACTGTTGGGTACCACTTTATATTGAAATGCATTTGTTTCATCTTCATCCTGCACCGTTACTGTTAGTATAGGTGTCTCGGGTATATAAGTGCCATTTGTTTCATCCACTTCCGTAAACCATTCATCTTTGGTAAACGTGGGAGGCATATCATTTAAATCTTTAACTCTTATGGAAGCTGTACCAGTACCTTTAAGACCACCACCATCCATGGCCACTACTTGTATAGAGTAGTCAGGCGTCCGTTCGCGATCTAAACAACAGACTGCTGTCTTAATAACGCCTGTTTCAGGTTCAATTTCGAATATTGGTGCCCCCGTTTCTTCTTCGATGACATTCTTCTCTATAGAATAGATAAGTTTGGCATGGGTACCCTCATTAGGATCATCATAGTCTACGGCTGACATTGTCATCACTGTCAGACCGGCTGTGCCATTTTCCGTTACGTTACCATAGTAAACGCCCTGAGGAAATTGTGGTGTATTGTCGTTGATATCTTTGAGATTAACTTGTATATCGGCATAGCCGACGAGACCTTCACCGCCCTCATCCTGGGCAAAAACCGTGAAGCGCCATTGTGGCCTACCATTCGGTTGATCGCGATCAAGGGGCTGTAAGAATAAAATAAAATTTTACATTAAGGTTACTAACATCAGACTGTAACTGAAAATGTTTAGAATTAAAAAATACGAATTTGAATTGATCACAAAACCATAATTCGAACCAACTTTAATAAGTGGCGAACAATACTAAGAACATTGTACATACGAGTGTAGCTGATAAAAAGTCAAAACTAAATAAACAATTTGTTCCCGTCACAAACATTTTGCAACTTTCAAATTCCAAATAGTTTGTTTTTGGATTTAGCAGAGATACCGACTTCTAGTTTTTTCTATTCGAAAGATAATTTTGTTCTTTAACCAAAAATTGGACAAAACTGTTGGACTAAATATTTGAATAGATTGGACCAAGATTTGGTAAAATTAAGATTTCAAATTATATAATTTGAAAACTATAAGTGATAAATAATACAAAGATTTTTTTCATAAGTGTTATTGAGAGCTTTAAGAGCATATAAAACAATTTGAAATAAGATAAGAAACAAAAGTTTGTCAATCAATAAAAAATTTTCTATGTCACAGGTACTGAAGGGTATGTGGAGCTCCGGCTTCCAAAGTTAAATCTGCACACTCCTCTGCTATGCCTGTGTAAAATTTTATGTAAATCTAACCAGCCAATTGGAAATTGCATATTTATTTCCAAAAAACTACGATTTTGCCCTACTGTGTATATTTGAAAAACTGGAGCAAGATTTAATTGCCTGCTAAAAGAACTTAGCTTTTCAAAGAAATCGGCAGTCTCGCCAACTAATCCAGCAGTCATATATTTACGACATAAAATTTGGAGGAGCTAAATGCTGATTTCCATTATCCTCTTTAAAAATAAGGTTTATTTGTGAAAGAACATTTACGAACAAAAACGAAGGACGGCAATAAACCACCCACAATTGATGGACATTTTCGATTTGTGGGTATGGTTATTTCTTCTAGAGTAAACTTTTTTTAAAATGTAGCAGAAAAATAATTTTTGATATGAGTTCTTCATATTGTTGAAATCCCTGAGAGTTTTATTAAAATATTTTAAAAGCATTACTGAAAAAAATCTCTTAACTTTAATTGAATCTATGTAATTTTGTAATAAAATATATTATCAAAAATTTTAAATCTCTTATGTTTTATCACAGTCACATATGTACATACTATGTAAGAATGTATGTATTTATAATAACAACATACTTATAATTTTAACCAGACTCCTGATTTTTTTTATTAAGTAAATTTTCATGTTGTTATTTTTCTATTCTTTATTTTGTTTTGGGAATTTTTGTTGTTTTATATAAAAGTTTTTCATGTTAGCAGGATTTTCGTCTGTGTTTTACATAATCTTTATACATACATGTATTTTTGTGGTTAAAATAGTATTAAAAAGCTTTTAGTAAGAAAAAACAAAAATAATAATAAAACTATATAAGTTCATTAGGGAGCAGAAGAAAAATAATTGTTATAATTTAATATGCGGATGAAAAGATGGATAATCACCAAATACCTGTGGGTGATATTTGATTCTAAACGCCTTCGTAAGCCTTATGTTGGAAGCAAACGTTAAACGATTTTTATTTATGATGGATATCGTATAAACGTCTTATCTATGTGTGATATGATAAAATATTAAGATGATTTTAATAAATATTTTTGGTATGCTATGTCTATGGGGGTATCTTGTAGAGAGACAAGAATGACTAAATTGTGGGTTGTTGACAAATTCTGAATCTTATTACGAACGACAGTTCGACAATCAGGCCTAGGTCATGGATCTGAATTTGTATATTTATGAAGTGTAAATCACAACTAAGGTTGTGTCATAGTGTTAGACCAGCCTGTGCTCCAGAGCATGTCGCAATTTTTGTTAATGAAATTGAAGACAGATGGTCTAGTAATTATAATTGAAATAAAAAAAAAATCTAAATTCATGTTGGAAGAAAGGTAGCCTATAAAAATTTCTGCTGATTTAATTTAGACAATGTCTCTATTCGAATAAAATGTAAGACATACTTTTGCTTATAGCATTGTCTGCTAATGATTTATTTGTCTTTTTGTGATCAATATATCTTTGAAAAATACTATAGATTTTATAATGATACGAGTTTTTAACTCATCCAAATTGGACTTACAAAAAAAAAAAAAAAAAAATTGAAAAAGTTATTCATCAGGCTACAGTTCGCTTCTAGAGAAGTAAAGAAGTTCAGCAATGATTGTTTGGAAATCCGGAAAAGGCAGAAATAAAAGACCAAGAAACCACTTGAATAAAAGCTTATATTTTTGCTTAAAACTTAATAGAAACTTGCTTGGCCTTCTTGGGCCAAATTATGCTATTTTTCATAGCATAACTTTAGCGGTTCAATAGTTACTGAATTATTTCCAAAAAAAAAAAAAAAAATGCGTTTTGGAACCAGTGTGCATAAGTAGTGAAATCTAAAAAATCTTAACACACTAACTTTTTTCGTAAGAAAGATTTATTTATTTTATTTTTTGATCTAGTTATCTTTGCAAAATATGTCAGTTATTATTTTTAATGACCACCATGTTGACTTGTTGTGAGTTTGATCAAAATAAATGACAAAAAAGAAGTACGTGCTAAAATTATTAAAATAAAAAAAAAAAAAAAAATCCAAAATTCGCGAAAGATTTAAAGGTCTGCCATCAAACTATTTCCAATGTTTTTAAACAGTGTCCGGAGAATTTGATGATAGATAGGGAACCTGGTTAGGGAAGAAGAAAAGGTCCACATGATATTGGGAAGACCAGGAAAATTTAAAGTATATTGAAAAGAGCTCTAAAAAAATCAGTTAAAAAAGCAGACGGGTTAGTTCATAGCTCTGAGTATTTGGTGCGTAAAATAAATATAAAATAGGTTGAGAAACACACAAAGTTCAAAAAGTTCCAGACAATAATAGAATCCAAAAATAGGGCACAGAAATTAAAATCAAATTTTATACAAAAATTCTCATGTTGTATAATGGACTTCGAAATGTATCTACTGACAGATTTTTCGCAGCTTCCGGGTCAAAATGCTCGAGGAAATGTTGAAGATAAGTTGAGGAACCAAAGACATCCAAAATTTCATAAAAATTTTTGGTATGACAAGGTTTTTGCAGTTGCGGTTATAGAAGAAAGTTATTTGTTACAGTGGGCTCTCTAAATATACAACAAATAATGTTTGCAAAAAAAGGCTTCTTTCTTTCATAAGAGAGCACAATGTGTCCACATATTTTTGACCCGATTTGGCATCACGTCTTTGCGGTAAGAAAGCTCTGGACTGGTACCAAAACAATAACATAGTTTTTGTACCATGAGATGTCAATCCTCACAAATTGTCCGGAGTTAGGACCAGAGAACAGATATTGTTCTCTTGTGAAAAGAGAATTGAAGAGTACAAACAAGAGCGAATGTTATATTCGGCTCGGCCGAATCTATGTATATACCCAGCATCAAGTTTTATTAAATTTTTTTTTTATATATATATATATGGGAGATGGGATGTGAAGTGGGCGGACCACGCCCATTTTTTGTTTCCGAGTTTACATTTGTCCTTAAACTGTTTGTGGTGGGCGGTAAAGTGGGCGGATCACGCCCATTTTAGGTTTCCAAATTCATATCAACTCCCAAACTATTCCTACAGAATTTCGTTGTCATACATGCTTTTGTTTTAGAGATATCAGCAGAAAAGTATGAATTTAAGCTGCAACGGACACCCTGTGTTTCTAGTTTTTAGCCTATAACTTTTTTGTTTATTAACCGATTTTGCCCAAATAAACCATATATAAGATAAATATATGGGCCAAATTTCGTCCCCCTACGTTTTCTTGTTCGAGCCCTATCCCGCTTTCAACAGACAGACGGACGGATATAGCTAGATCGAATCAGAATTGAACCAGGACCCAGAAAATATATACTTTATGGGGTCTTAAATGATTCCTTCAACATGTTATACAAGGAATAACAAAATCAATATACCCCCATCTTTTTGATGGTGAGTATAAAAATGTGCTCCAAAATATAAAAGATTTTATAAGAAGATGGGCAAACTGTACCAAAAAAAGTGACCGAAACAGATATCAAATCTCATAAGCAGTGGTTAGATCTATTAAAGTAATATTTTCTGTGCTCTGTAAATAAATATGCATACATTATGTTTTATTCAGATGCACACTTTACATAACTTAAAGTAATTGATCTTTATCTGGATTTTGTGGCAATGATTTGGGGATAATTAAAAAAAAAGCTGACCAACCTCAGTTGGGGGTTAAATTTTTACTGTTATATCAGTTATATATATTTCCATAAGATTTCTTCTTAAATTTTCTATTTTTGACCTTTGAATTCCGTATTTTACACGTAATCTTTGTTAATAATAATTAAACTTTGGATGACCCTGATACTTTAAAATATTATTTTTATCATCTTCAAAAGAATCCTTATATTTAACATGGATCGTGTGTATGACAGGGTTCTGAAAATTATGATATGGGGAGCACTTTCGTATTAGCTTTAACTTCAAAACATATAAGTTAATGCAACCCCTTATATAGGTGTGCTGAAAACGGCATTTTAGAGTACTGGGTATTCTGGGTGATTCCATTCAAAACGGATGCTACAAAAACCTAAATGGAGTTTAGGGTGGGTTTTTCTTTTACAAATTGACCCCATATTTTTCGATTCTACTCTGGGGTTGTCAATATAATCTAACCTAGTTTTTCTAATTGCTTACATTTTTTATGAATGTAATTATGAATCAGTCTAATGTTTACTGTTTTAAATATGAATGAAGGAATAAGTTTTTAATTTAATTTTTATATTTATTTTGTTTATACTTAATAAATACTAATACTTATGTATGTGTACTAACCATTAGTACAAGACCAATGTTATTTTAATAATATCAGGAAAAGGGAAAGGAAATAAAGAAACTAACTAACATAGGAAATCGTTTAGTGTAACATAATTAGCAAGAGGATATGCAAAAGGGAAAGTTTTAGATTTAACAGAATTATTTAATTCATTAAGACTTTAATAAAATTTAGCAGAATATATATAATATCTCTTTACTAAAAGAAAATTATTTAGAATGATTTATAATATAAAAAAATGCTAAAATGTGTATTTTTATGTTATATTGAGTCTTTTAAAGTACTTAAAAACTTACCTTTAAAACAAAAATATCGCCCGTTGTTCGATTTATATCAAATTTACTATTAGCTGTATTGTCAGGATCAATACCCTGACCGGTGAGAAAATATACAATATTTATGGGTCTATCTACATCGCCATCGGTGGCAGTAACCTTAAATGAAACAAAAGAGAAAACAATAATTTATCAATAAATAATGCATAAATTAAATAATATTTATTGTAATAAAAATATTGTTGTAAAAGTGTATTTAAATTAATAAATTAAACATAAATTACAAGCACGCACAAAAGCCAGCTTGTTTCTTTAAAATAAATTTTCTAGCAACTGCCAATTATTAAAATATTTACAGTCTTCTGACTTTTTGTTTGAAAAAAATTTAAGAGAACGCTTATGTTTTTTAGTCATATGCTGTACAGAATGTAATAACGAAGAGAAGATTTATATAGCAGAATTCTTGCGTATATATGTATATTTGTGCCTAGAATTACTCGAACAGTAGAGTTATAGTGGGGCAAAAAGTATTCAAATATATATATTTTATAATTAATTAATTAAACTTTGAAATCAATTTAACTATAGCAAAATTTAATAATTGATAAAGACTCGTGAAAACATTTTTGATTTTTTTTCGAAAATCATATTTTAAATGTTGTTCATATTTTTGCCTATAACTTTAGAAATACTGTTATTCATACATATGTATATAACTCATACCTACATATGTATGTATCAACACACAGTGTATATATGTTCTACTGTGCAAAAATAAAAAAGGCCATCCATTTTGTCCTTTCATAGGCCATAAATTCATACATTGTTTAAACGGACAAAAAAAAGTGATGATGTTGTAAAATTAAATATCATGTTTTTTTTGCTGCTACTATGTATTTGCTGTTGCTCATTTCAATTTAATTTTTATGTTGAAACATTGTAACAGATAATTTCTACATATATGTACAAGTGCGTGTTTTTTTATTTTCCCACTCATTTAAGAGTTTAAGTAAAAAAATAAAAATGTAATAAAATATTTTAAATTATTTGAATTTATTATACAAAAGTTATTTTGCATTGTTAAAATAAAAAGAAAAAGAAATATGTAGGTACCTATGTATATGGAATGGAAAAAATTAAATTGTTCAGTAAATTATTTTACTTTTTTTTCACTGATATCAATTCTACATACGGATGAAAAAAGTATTCAGATGGTGACATGAATATATATGTATTAGGGTGGCCCTCTTTTATATGGAGGAAAATAAAGGTTTTTAAATTTTCACTCTCAGCCCCTAGAAATGTTCGAATAGCCCAAAAACTATAAAATACAAAATTTTAGATTGGAACAAATTTGGAGGTGGCTCAACGCGATTGAAATATTGAAAATTTCAGTTTTCTTTATTCTGTTCAACCATAAATAATTCATTAGAACTTAAATTTTCCTCGCTTTCATCTTTTTGAATTCTTTAGTTTATTACCATTCCAAAATTACCAAAATGAAGAAAATTTAACAGCTAATAATATCATAGCTATTAAAATCAATTCACGTAAAACGCGTTATTTTCGACCAAATATACCCCAGTAAAATAAGATTTCATCCAAAACTTTACAGAGAGAAATTAAATTCGGCATATGGTGTTTTTTTGGTATCTTATACGTCATTTCAAAATTTGTCGGTAAGTTGCTATTACAACAATTTTGGATAATAACTACATGCCAAGTTTCGTTTTTCGCCTTCAAATACTGGTTGAAATTTTGTTTTTTGAGATCTATTTGCCAGAAAATCACGTATTTTATGGTGATTTTATTATAATAACTATTATGTTATTAGTTATCCAATCTTCTTGATCTTTCAGATTTTCAGAAAGCTCATATTGTGAGGAAACAATATATAAAATATATATAAACCAAGAAAATTGAGTTTAAAATTAATTTTTTATGATTCATGAAAGGAATTTTTTTTAAAAAGTCATAATTTTTGAGATTTTGATCGTTTTGAGTCATCTCTAAATTTTGTTTAATCCTCAGCAAAAACTTTTTGATTTTCGGTAATGACAACTAAGACCTGCGCACGAAAAAATCCGTGCATGCAAATCTGCCTATAGAAACAAAACCAGTGTGCGAATTTTTTAAAGTGATATTTTTATTAATGACTGTTATGTTCAAGTTCTAAACGTAAAATAATAAATTATTTTCTGTTGATTTTTAAGGAAATATTTGATATTTTCCAGAATTCTTCCAATTAAAAGTTTTATTGTATTTCGGTCACTTTTTAGCTTGAATAAGTCCACTTATTTTTAACCTCCAGTTCATTTTATGCTGAACTTTTAATGTTTTTAAAATTATTTTTTGCTAGAGTCCAATATGTTTCAATTGCACGGAGTTTCGGACAATTTGATGAATTAGCCTCTATCGGCACAATATTTCTGTGCTAATGCAACCATTTTTTAAGAATAAAGTACTTCATTCCTGCGTATGCATATGACTTCCCAAATCAAAAACTTTCTTGGGAATTTTTATTTCTTTGATACACGAAATTTTTCTGCCATAATCCCTCTAGCATCTGCAACATAGAATTCCAGGCTAGGAAGTTGAAAAAAGTCACCCTGTACAAACGTTTCATCGTCTACTATACAGAAGCAAAATTTCTGAAAAAATTCGTCCGAAGAACTTTCATGTTATTTTTTACCTCCAAATTCTTATTTGCTTTTCTATTAGAATTTTTTCTTACACTATAAGTCTTTAGGCTAGAGTTCCATTCAAATTTTTTGATAAAGATTCAAAGCAATTAACTTTTTGTGACACTTTTCTTCCAGAGATGAGGCGAATTTCTCTCAAAATCCTTTCTATTTTGCCTGAGTCCTACAGCATGAAGATAATATTTGTTTTCCATTACCAGGTTACCATTCAGTGATTGTTAATTCTTTGTATAACATTATGACTCAAAAAACTGTATTTTGCGGCACAACATCATTCCTTGCAATTATTTTATATGACTAATGCAAGATATCATGAAAAATTTGAATTGTGTGTTTATGTGTTTTTTGTTAAACATTTTAAGAAAAACCTATTTTGCAATTATGCATTTATCAGAATTATTAATTTTTCAGCACATCAAAAGTTATAAGCCCAAAAGCATGCACGGATTTTTTCGTGCGCAGTCCTTACTTATTAAAATTATGTTATTATTTGCCTTCTACACATTACATAAATAAGTACTCAATAGTATAATTGAAGGGTAAGTTACAATCACATGGATCAGTTGGCTAGAGCGCAGGATTGGCAACCAGAAGGTTTCCGGTTCAACCCCATTCTGATGCTATTAGTTTTTTTTTTTTAACAAAATGTCTAAAAATATAATTTACGCTAAAACAAGTTTTGTGTCTTTGAATATTAAGTGCGAGATGGTATACTGAGTAAGACGTTATTCATTAAAAACGACTTGTTAATAGAATCCCAAGTTCAAATCTCACTGACGGCAAAATTTTTTCGTTTTTTTTTTTTTACTTTTTATTTTTGTTTAAGTATGTCTTGGCATGTCTAAGTTTTTCGACTATCCGAACGTTTCCAGGGGATGAGAAGCAAAATCTGGATACTTTTTGTAATGAGGGCCACCCTAATATGTATACACAATCATACCCAGTCAGAAAATTAAGTCTAAAGGGCTAAATATATATTTTAAAATGCTTTATTTTGGATCCAAAAGGCATAATACTCGCATTCCAATATTATTTCTTTTTTACACGGTATGTTATTGGAGAAAAAGGGTTTCCCTTTTCGCTTCTAAAAAGAAGCAAGAATAAATAAATATGCTCTCTTCTGTTCAGTGCTATTACTAAAGAGTCTGATATATAATAGTTAAAAAGAGGCATGGTAGTTCGCAGGTCTTTTTTAACTATTCTATTTCAATTTTATTCTTTATCGACACCTAAAATACGACTAAATGATCTTGATCTTTGTAAGTCTCGAAATTAAAATTTTTTTCTGTTTGTAATAAGAAAGTTAATATGTAAGTGATACACCTTCTATTTCTCGTCTAATGAAAGGGAAACAAGAATAAGTACTGGATTTCTTTGAGGAATTTTTATGGAAAGCAAAGGGGAATGTGTTTAAAATTTGTTCAGAGATTGCGGCGGCATTAACAAAGGCCTGCAGGGAGAAAAAAACTGACATATTTTCCTGCTGGGTATACTATACTACAATGGTCATAAAATTTGCATGTATAAAAATGCATAACAATTCAGGCGTTAAAATACATACAATTAAAAAAAGTATTTTTAAAGCTATTTTTATTGTTTTGTCTTTTACAATTATTTTATTTTTGGTTACCGCAAAAGATAATTTACACACAAGTAGGTATATTTTTTAAATAAATATGTCACTTATTCTATGAAGGAACTGCCAAAAATGTTCATTAAGTCTTTGGATACACATACCCTATGGACCTATTTGGATATCTCAATTACTTTTATTTTGAAAAATTCGCGAATATGTTAACGATTTTAATTTTACTTTTTATGTATTTTTTGAAGTAAACTGGTACTATTTGGATGTTAAAATTCTATAAAATCGGTTAAGCCGTTCCGGTGAGCTTCGCTATCCCTTTTGCGATAATAAATATTTACTTTATATTGAAGCTACTAATCCTATGAATAAGTCATTTTTTTCAAAATTTTATATGAAAATTTATAAAAATTTTGAATGCTCAGTAAATTACACCTCCAGATATGCGAAATTATAATTTTGTATATATGTATAACCCATCCCGCTAGCCTCATCCATTCTATTTTAATTTTATCAATGCAATACAATAAGAAAGTATTCCTACATAATTTGAGAGGTCTCGCAATAATAGTTCCTTACATAAGAATATATGGTTTGTGTGGGACACCAATTCCCCTATCCATTCCATTTGCATTTCAGATTATGGAGATTATTAAAAAATTTATTCTTACAAAATATGAATAGTGTAATAGTTAGTGTTATAATTTCTGATATATACGATATTTAATTATTATTCAAGTTGTATGGGGAGCACTATTTTCCTGGTCCTATTCCTCCCGTTTTAATACCAAGTTTGGTAGTTGATGAGGAAGATATTGCCATAAAATTTTAACACTTTTGATGTAAAAATATTAAAGCTGTATTACAATTAGTATTCTCTTTGTATGGGGGCTATCACGCCCCCTAGATATACCCACTCCACTTTCATCTCAATTATGTAAATTGATAATAAAATTTTTCATAAATAAAATTGCTATATACGTTAACTTGAAGAACTTCAAAGTTTGTATATACCAAGTTAAAAAGAACTTAGTAATAATAATTTCACAAGAAATAAGCAAGTATCTCTGATTTTGTTCCATATTTCTTGCTTGTTTTTAGATTGAAACTCTTGCAGAGCGATTAGGATCATTATCCTGTATAAACTTCCACCATAATTTTTTTCTTTTGTAAATAGAAGTATTTTATTTTGGAGGATTTCTAACCAGTCAACTGCTACCATTTTACTTTGTATTCATACAGTAGGACCGACTTCTGATAATGAAAATCATCTCTATACAGTGTTACCGCTTGGCGACTTTAGTCGCCAATTTCTTCTATTTCAACCACCTGACCACTTTTTTGGCCCCTTTTTTAAATGGCGACTATTTAAGGCTGTATGGTAAATGAAAAAAACTAAGTTCTTTGAAATATATCAACCAATTATGTATTAATTTCAATCAATAAATTAATAATTTTGAGATTGTTTCACATTATAGTGATATGAAAAACCGCGGAGTACTTATAAATGAACTGAAACTGTTATTAACAAAAAAAAAAAAAAAATAAAATAAAATAAAATAAAAAAAGTTTATGAACAGCTATTTATATCATCATATGCAAAATCTTCTTGAACTGGATTGAAAAAATAAAAAGGAGAAAGATTCGATGAATTATTACATCCTAATTTATATTTTTACATTTCTCATAGCAATACCTCGGGGAACGTGTTCTTTTTTTTTTACCAAATTATCAATAATAAATAGTTTATCTCACAGACTTAAGTCAATACTTGTGGAACCATGGAACAACATTTTTGTAAAATAATTATAAATTATGTTGTTATTAATAAAACTGAATTTTGTAGTTTTTCTTAAAATACAAAAATATTTATTTTTTTTTATTTTATTTTATTTTTTTATCAAATAAACAAATTTTAAGGAGTTTTTCTAGGTTTTAAAGCAGTTGGCCCCTTTTTATTTTGAAATCCCCTTTTTTGGAGACTTTTTAAAAATTCTCAACGGTAACGCTGTCCCTATAACATCAACAACCCGTTTTTGTATATGGAGGTCTTTTTGGTATACTTTGGGTAATTGTTACTAGATCCAGACAAGTTAATCTTTGTTTCTTAGGAACATAGCATAGTTGTTCCAATTTTGTTGTTTGATATGTTGCCTGGTGGTACCTTTCTGGGACTACTTCCCTTAAGGCTCCGTTACTCTACCGTAAATGTAAATGTAGCGAATCAGCTGACACGTTTTGCTTATGAGAGTTATGTGTGTTTGTGTACTCAAAAACGTAAATGTTACGTAGCAACCTAATCAAATTAGGTCGATCTACGTTTTTACGTGACAGCTGAAAGGACAGTGTTGACATCTTTTTATTTCAATATACTAAATCTGCGTAAAAAATTGATATAATAAGTTTATCAACTGAACAATTTGTTTTGCTGTTTTCTTCGGAAAAACTTGTTAAAATAATTTAAATAAAGTGCGGAGTTTAATCAATAAATTAAAATTTAAAAATTTTGCAATAAAAGCACAAATTTCGTTTTGGATACAAGTCGCTAAAACACAAACCAATAAATCTAGCGATTTTTAAACTGAATTTGATTTACAGAAAAAATGTGTAATTTACATCACTGATGTTGATGTGAACAACACAACAACAAAGTACTGGCTACATTTACGTTTTTTGAGTAAGCACCCACTTAAGTTTCCAGTTACATTTACGTTTTTATATTTACATTTACGGTAGAGTAATGGAGCCTTTAAGGTCATTTTTCTTGAGCCATACTACAAGTTGTATGCAGTATATAATTCATTTTTAAAACTATTTGATTACTATTTTGTTTTTGGTCATATTTTCAGTTACGAATTAAAAGTTTATCCAAACGGGCTAAGGTTTTCCATTTTCTTCCTTAGTTTTTATGGCGCCTTTTGCGTTAAATTGCTTTAAATATTTTAATTTTTGAATAATTCATTATTTTGGAATTGATAATCCATCTTTTTCGAGTTTCAAAATTACATTTCTATTACTATCAGTGCAATGTACTCCACGATCCATTCTGAAATACTTTTACCGAAATACAAAATTCGAAATATAACTAATGTTTTGTTTTCAACACTATTAAATATTTAGTATAAAAAGTTAACTCAAAGTGATTGTAACAGAATTTTTTACAGAGCCTATTATATTATATAGTTATACAAGTAATTTCTCTACTTTTTTTCAATTTTATGTAAATAACAATTTAATTATAAGAAAAGTAGTAAAGAATAGAAAAGATTACTTAATCGGCTTATATTTAAAATATGTTGACAGTGAGTGCTAATGTTATAAGTCTATTAAAACAAAAGTGTTCAATCTATTATTACAAAATAGTATATTGTGCTTATTATTTTTTCCAACACTATATAAGGACAAGGACTATAATACCCCAATTCTTTTTTTGATCTATTTAACTCCTTTCTCTTCAAAATACAAGATTGCTAGTTTAGCCTTTTTAAGGCTAAATCTAGCCTTTTTATTTTGCTTTTAGCCCTAAAATTTTCGTTTTAGCTTCTAGCTTCTAGCCTTTTTTGGTTCTTAACAGCTTTAAAAAAAAAATAAAAATTTACTAATTTTATTTTTACAAAATCGTCAATTTAAGCATTTTTGTGTATTAATTCGCACAACAAATCTAAATTATTTATATATAATGAAAATCTTGGCCTGCGGCGCTTCATTCTACAAGAATATTATAATTATTTTTAACAAACTTTATTAGCCATAGAAACTGTTTATGTTATATATATAGTAAATGCGTTTTTAAATAAAACAATATGTTAGCTTTTTTTGGCTTTATTTATTTATTTTTTTTGGGACATTTAGCTTTTTTAGACCTTTTTCCAAGTCAAATTTAGCTTCTTTTTTTCTCAAGTCCTGGCAACACTGTGAATAATCATCCATACACTTTTTAGTTACGTAATATAAACTTACCTGTAATATACGTTTTGGTAAATTACGATCATCTTCTTCGGTAATTTGTGTACGATATGTTTGACGATCAAATGTCGGTGGATTATCATTAACATCCCGTACATTTATTATAACGGTGGTGTAATTTGTCTTACGACTACGTGAAGCTTCCAAGCGTAATTCATACTAAAAAAAAAGGAAAAGGATGTAATAAAATAAAAAGGAAAATTAATATTTTTTTTGTAAAGGAAGTGGTTAAAATGTAATTAAAAATAAAGTTATAAGTTAAAATATAACACATATTGTTAGCTTATTTTATTCAAATTTATTTTGGTAAAAGTTTAACTTTTAAAGAAGTATATTATTTTTTGTTGTATTTTCTCTTTAGTATTTATTATAAATAGTTTTCCTTTTTTTTTTTTTACTACAGTTGTGTATTTTTTTTACAGTGCGTGTGTATAGAAGTTTAAAAAAAGTTGAATGTCTTCGACATAATCTGCATTAAACTTTATTTAGTGTTACGTGCTTTTTTGTTGTGTTGCCACAACAAATTTATGTTGCTGTTTTTGCGAACTTCTCCATAAATATGCCATTAGAGTGCTGTGATTTTTTTTTTTTTTTTTTGTTAAAAAATAATATGCAAATTCGCATATAAGACGGAAAGTAACTGATGTTATGATCTCCATAGTTTTTGTTGCATATCAAAAAAGTTGCAAATACAAATGGAAAAACATTATCATTGCCATGTATATAAAATACGGTGTGCTAGTTTAAGGTTACAGTGGCATAAATATTGTCAAGTTAAAAAAATATGAATTTAAAGTCCATTAAATGTAAAACTCAAGTTATACTTCAGACTGATAATACATTAATAAAGTTTTAAGTACTTTATTTTATTTTATCTTTTCCTTTTCATTTTCACTGTTTCTCAAACGCTTAAAATAACTTAAATAGTATTGAGTTCATTTTTTTCTTATAATATCTAAAAATTTCCGCAAATGTAAAAGTACTTAAGTAAAGTTTGCAACTTTATTCATTTTTCCTTTTGTTTATTTGTTACATGTTTTATGTTCAATATATGAATGATGTGATTTTTATAATTCTTTACAAAGTGGAAAGAGTATGTATACTGCAAAAGAAAACTTTGCATATTGTTGACAAATAAAAACCAGTAATTGTTTTTTTATTGCATACTTTTCGATGGCATTTGCATAGACATAAAAGGTGTATTTTGAACGGGAAATGTTTTAGTAATTTGAAAAATTGTTATAAAATGAAAAAGTTGGAGCAAAGCCAATGTAGTTAGAGAGTATTTCGCAAGCTGTTTCTAGTCATATAAGCGTTAAGCTTTAAAACTTTTTTAAACTGTTGTTTGCGGTTAAATTTTGTTGGCAAATATATCTTAAAAGAAAATTATTATTTTATCGTATATCAGGCAAAACTTAAAATTTTGAAGTAATTTTCTAAACCAGTAAAATGCAAATATATTTCACCAAACTGAGAAAATGTATTTTTAATTGAATTTAAATTTAATAATTTTTTATTAAATTTAATTATTTTGTTAATAATATAACAAATTGACAATAAATATGTAAGTAAAAAACAAAAGTCAAAATTTTTTTCTAAGTGTTAATTTTCGGCATAACCTAATTAAAAATATAAAAAAATTAATTAAAATACTTACCCTTGGTCTAGTTTCATAATCTAGGGGAGATGCTACGAATATAGCTCCAGTATTATTATGCACACCAAAAGCATTGCCTATGTTACCGCCCGTGATCGCGTATCGAATACTCGAGGCTGAAAAGAGACAGGGAAAATAAAGTATAGGAAAACGATTAAAACTATATGTATTAATGGGCTGAATGCAGGAAAACTATTTAAAAGATATTTTAATTAGTTTTCTGATATTTTTTATTTTTAATTGGAACAATATAATATAAATCTATATATATATATATATATATATATATATATATATATATATATATATATATATATATATATATATATATATATATATATATATATATATATATATATATATATATATATTATTTTTTTTTAGGGTGTATAGCCTCAAAACTGTAAGTAATGGTGTTTTTGAATAGATTCGTCTATTAGTGTTACCTAGTTATGATTTTCACTTTTGAAATAATATTATTGTAATACAGGGACCGAAAATAACTGTTATTTTTCAATTTTTAAACCAAAAGAGCAGTAGCAACCAAATGTCGGAAAACTGATTCAAATACATCATTGAGATCTGTATGGAGTCTACTTTCAAAAAATGATATGCTTTTTAAAATTTTGATTTTTATTTTTTTGAGCAGAAATAAAAGTTATTTTGTGATTTTTATTTTTTTTTTGGAACAGAAATACCGGTTATTTTTCGATTTTTATTTTTTTGAGCAAAAATAACTTTTTTTTTTTTTTCGATCAAAAATAACAGTTATTTTGTGATTTTTATTTTTTCGAGCCAAAATAACAGTTATTTTGTGATTTTTATTTTTTCGAGCAGAAATACCGGTTATTTTTTGATTCAATGAAATTTAATCATAAAAAATGTTCAATGAAATTTAATCATAAAACATCTTTAATCGAAATTTAATTGAAAATTTTATTAATAGAAATCTTTAAATTTTTTTAATTAGAGAGTTACAAAAATTTATTTTTCTTTTCCTGGGAGCCAAGAAAGACTTTGAAATTAGAAACCCTAATATGAAACTTACTTTATGTACAGATCGTATAATGATTTGTTCCCATACAAAAGTTAGCAAACATAGAAGGAGTTATTCCAGAACTTTTGTACATAGTATTGTACTAAAAAAAAAGAAGAAATTTATTAAAAATTAAGAAATAACTAAAATCGTTGCATGTGTTCTGAAATTAAAAATTGCGATATTTTCTACAAAGTTGGTCCAGATATTGATACAAAATAGATCAAAAAGATCAAAGAAAAGTATAAAATTCTTAAAAATAAAATTATTTTATATTTTAATTAAAAGTTCTACATACAAAATATTAATGCATATTTGTTCTGTAATTTTCTAAATATTTATATCATAAACAAGTGTTTTTTTACAAATAAAAGTATGTAAAATAATTGTACTTTTTGTGAATAAATAGCTCTTTTTACGCGTCAATGGAAAGTTAACAGTTTCATGATTAAAAGCTTTTTTTTTTTTTTTTTTTATTTGGATTTATTACATTTTTTAATATTTTAGGCAATAAACAGACATATTTTTTATTTTTTTGGTAAAATCCGTTGATATTTTGGTCTGTATTCCTGTAACACCCACATGTGATGGTTTATGCAAATAAGGGTCCTTTTATAATTTTATTTTTTATATAATCATATAATTTTATTTTAATTTAGCAACGCGTGTAGGAGCTTTTAAATATATATGCTTTCCATAAGAAATCAGCGAATCAATATGATCAAAATTATTGCGCACCTCCTCCGCCACTCGGTGTAATGCGTGGGCTAAGCAGGGTACATGCAAACATTTTTGGATAAAAAATCTTAATAGCTTTGCGGATTTTACCATTTTGAATTTTGACCCGGATGCTGTGAAAAATTCTGGATTTTTTGCTGAATTCCCGTCTGGAACTTTTTGGAATTTGTATGTTTTTAAGCCTGCATTGGTTTTAACTTTTTGCATCAAATAGTCAGAGCATTGAGCTAAGTGGTCTGCTTCTCTACAAGATTTGTTTGGAGTTCTTTTCAATATGGTTTCAATTTCTTTGGCCTTCCCAATATCATGTAGACCTTTTCTTTTTCCCGAACCAGGTTTCTTATCATGGCAGACTTTTAATTCTGTGGCCAATTTTTTGTAGGACCAATTTGTATTTTTTTTAATTTTTAATAATTTTGATCAAACTCAAATGAAATCAACATGGTTGTCATAAAAAATAATAACTGACATATTTTTCAAAGATAACTAGATAAAAAAAAAAATAATATAAAATTATATATTGCTTCCAAAAAAAGTTAATGTGTTATAAGATTTCACTTCTTATTATAAAACAATTAATTTCTTTTTTTACTTTTATCTACATTTCATAAAACTTTGTTCGTAAATGAAGGTGTTGCTTACTTTATTTTGGCGCTCAGACTATGATATAGTAAATAATTATTTTAATTTTTAAGTCGTTTATTTTTGGAATCAGAAAAGATATAACCCTAGAGGAAAGAGAACCGGTTCAAAACTAGTCACGTGACAGGTTCTCAGGGCTGGTGACCGGTTACAGTTCCGGAACTTTATTTGGGAGAAATCCGTCACTTTTATATGGGGTTGTCATTGGGATACTCAACCGTTACTGAGGAACCAGTCCATTACTGCAATTGCCACAAAACCTTTCAAAGGATCGTACTTTCTTACTGAATAAATAGACAACTATTGAAAATTTAGGAAATATTTGAAACGATATTAAATTTTTATGACAGATTTCAATGACTTCTTTTTCAAATGTTTCTTTTTTCATATAATGGCTTTTTTCTGTTAAAGATTACAGGTTGTTTTAAGGGTGCGTTTATATGACAAAAAGTTGGTATTTTTGCAGTCTTTAGAAAAATGTTGCTATCAGGTAAATTGTTTTGCACATAGATGTCAAAATATCATAATCTACATATAATTATCTACAAAATAAGATATAAAAAGAGGAATTCAATTACAAAATGTCAAATTTTAGAACACTAGAGTGTATAACGAAACTTTTAATTTTTCTTATAAATGTTTAAATAAAAAGCTATTTTCAATTAAATTTTAAACATAATTATTAAAGATTTAGCTTTTGTTTTCGCAGGATAATTCAAACACCTTTCAATGTTCGGTTAAACAATTTTTAAATTTTTTAATATCGTTTCAAAACTCCCTATTCAAACTTTAAAAATTTGTTAAGCAAATTTGAAAAAAAAATCGAAAAACAACTTTGCAGGTTTATGTACAATAGTGTAGAAAATAAATTTAAAAAATAATTAGGTCAATAACTTGTAAATAAATTCTATATTTAATTTTGATAGTTTATAATGGATTGTTTCTAAAATAGTTCAAAATATCTATTTAGTTCTACTTTTTAAGTAGTAAAACTATTATTTATTTAAAAGTACTTTTGTCTGTTTTTTTGCTGTCTTAAAAATAGAAAAAAAAAATAAATAAATTTTGTATAACATATTTCATGTTACACTAAATATGTCATTTAAACTAAACAAATGTAAATAGATTTAATACTTTCGCTCATAAATTTTCTCTAATACCATATTTCCTATCTATTTATCTCTATTTATGCGTTAAGCATTTTCAATATTGTACAATTCATATTTCTAAATATGTTTTATTATTTATTTATACGATTTCTTAACAAACTCGTGTAGTACTTAATGTCAATTCCTAAATAGTATTTTATAAAAATTTCAATAAAGAAAGGAATATATTGTAATATTTCTTTTGTTTGTATTTTATATTTTTGTACTTGTATATTTATTTATTTTTCTTTTAGTCTTGTTTATTGGGGAAAATCGTTAGTAATTGTCTTTAATTTTCACATAATTTGTTTCGTTCTTAACTGAAACAAATTCATATTTGTATTTATATTTGTCTGGGGGAATGAGATATAAAATTATGATTTATTTAACTAAAGAAATACACTTAGACTTTGAGGCGACAATTTGAAAAGTTGTTTCTTTATTTTCATTTTTTTTTTTTTTTTTTTTTTTTTGAGAAAGCAAACTGATGAGTAATTTTGTTTTGCAATACATATAAAATAGTGGTAGGAGTTTGGGGAATTTTAAACATCTATCAAGGGTTTTAAACGTATAAAATATGGAGGAGGGGAACTGTGTCTCCAGTTGTTGAAGTTTTAAAAATAAACTTTTTAATAAGGCTGTTTTGTTTAATATAACAGTAAAAGTTTAAAGTGAAAACACTTAAATAAAGTAAATATTTAAGCAGAATTTAATAATGGCCTAAGGACATGTGATTTATTAAAGAACTCAAGGGACTGACATATTTTATACAGAGTGGCAGATAAATATTATATAAAATTTTAAGTCTTAAAAGACTTAGCTTTGGTTTGTTTTAAGTTTTAGAATTTATTTATATATAAATTAATTTTATACTTACACTCATTGTGATTTTTGGCATTAACTGTGAGTACTGTTGTCTGTAAATCAGCATTTTCATCAATTTCAGTCTCGTATAAAAATTTATCAAAATAAGGCGGTGAATCGTTTTTATCGGCAATACCAATACGTACAAATTTTGTAACTGCAATGAAAATTTAAAAAAAATACACAAAATTTAATTTAAATTTATTTATAAAATATACATTATAAAATATACAAAAAAATATAATTTTATATTTTGTATTAAACTTTTTTAATAATTGTTTAGATATTTTTCCTTCATACTTACATAATAAAATAAAAAACAACTACTATAACATAAACTTTGCTTATTTTAGTTTCTTAAAAAAAAAAAAAGAAAAAAATATTTTTATTCCAAGAAAGGAAGAACTGAAAAAATATGTTTAAATATATGTGTGTAAGTTTTGTATTTATTTGTATGCTCGAGAAAATAACATGGGTCTAAATGCATGTTGGAAAATTATAAGAAAAATAAACCAACGAACATTTTGCTTAAGTCCGACAATATGAGATACCCTACACCATAGATTGTTTAACATTTAAGTGGAATCTATTTAAGTGGAAGCTATGGATATGTCAAAACGATCTTTTTAAGTAATTCTTTAAAACAATAACTGTTGAAGGTATCTAAATAAAATTTTCGAGTTGATTTGAAATGTAATGAAATTTATCCAGACGATGAACCAAAAAACTTAAAATGAAGATCTTAAACATATTTTTTAATAATAATATTAGTATTTGGACCTAAATAAAATAGGTCCAAATATTAATATTATTAAATTTTCTAAAATCAGGCAATTTAAAATATCCTACTTTTTCATACCAAAATACCCAAAGTTACAATATGGGGAAAAAAAATTTACCGAATTTTTGTAAAAGGCGTGACTCAAAAAAAAAAAAAAAAAATAAAATATATATATATATATATATATATATATATATATATATATATATATATATATATATATATATATATATATATATATATATATATATATATATATATATATTTATATATATAGTAATTTAGGATTAAAAAAAAAATAAATAAAAATAAAAATAAAAAACACCTTTTCAAACATTTACAAAGTTTGGATAGGGTTTGAGGGTATAAGCATTCACCATGCGTTTCTAATTTTGCTTTACAGACATTTACGTTAATTTTTAGAAACCGTTTAAAAATTCTGTTGTCCAGAACAAAAAAAAAAAAAAATAATAAATAAAATAAATATTTTAGAAGTGAAGAAATATCACCACTTTTTTAAAAAATTAAGACAAAAATTTCAATTTCACATTTAAATAAATTTTTATCTTATTTTTATCTTTGTATGATTCTTTAGTGGATATTTTCAAATAATATAGTGAATAATTTTGAAAAAAAGAAAAAGAAACGAGACCAAAAATTTGGGTAAAATTTTATTCGATGTAAATATCTCTTAAAGTAAAAGAGACAACCTACTCTTAAGTAGATATTTATAAGAACTACTCATATATACATTTTTTTGATGTTCAAGTGATAAACGTGTTTTCGACGAATTAAAAAAAAAAAGTACCTGAGGTCTGAGGTCTGTCTACCAAATGAAAGCTCTAACCAAGTGAAACTTTATTTAGATATCTGGAAGGCTTAAAAAGTTACAGAATTATTTAAAAAAATCGTTTTGGGAAACCTTATTTGGCTAATATTTCTCTTATATAAGGAATATGTTCTATTGAAAATAGGCATTATCGTTTAATAAAAAAAAACTTATGATCTAAATACTAAAAGAAATTAGTGTCCGTCGTAACTTCAATTCAAACACTTTCGCTAATATCAAGTAAAGAAAAACATATACGTGAAAGAAATTTTGTACAAATATTTCAAAGGTCTTCGATTATCTTTTGATTCGATTAAGCCGAATATAACATTCGTATTAGTTATTGAAAGGATTCATGTGAAAACTAATTGTGAAATTTATTTTTTTCTGAAGTTGAACAAGATTTTGATCTAAGAATTTCTTTCTAATGAGCTGATTTACCTAATTTTAAAAAGTTAACCGCTTAGGATTGCTGCAATAAATCTCATAAAATTTGATTTTGTTCGGCCGAGTAAATAATACTTAACAAATTTTATTTAGTTGTAATAAGTAAATTTACAAATATTCAATACTTAACATTGACTTTAACTTGCTTACTTTTTTTCCAGTTTTTTAGTCGTTTCAGTTAATTTTAAAAAGCAAACTGCAATGGATTACATCATTAATGTGGAGCAAATTTCATTTAATTCGAGCCAGTAATTTGGACTAGAAAATAATGCTTACGGATCTAAGGACTTTGAAAGTTTCATCACTTAAAAACAAACCAATATTTTAAGAAAGTAAATTTTCTGTGAGCTATGTATATCTTCAAAGCTAACAATCGTAGAATGGCGCAATACAAAACTTACTTGATGAAATCTCAAGTAGATAATAAACTTTAGCATTTGATTTGGAAAAAGTTATTTTGCTAGATTTGAATTTAATTTTCAGTTTCTTTAAGCTAAATCAGACATATCATCCGGTTAATTGTATGAATGTAAGTCAATTTTAAAAACTTTAAAAAGTTTAGAATTTTTTTGTCAAATGAATCTAAATTAACTAACTGTCGCGGCATCATATTTATTCACACTTGTATTAATTTAAGAATAATTTTTCATTGACCTTTTTGTAAATACATTAGTCACATGTGTATATAAAAATTGTTAACTGGGTTATTAATTATTGTGTCTAGAAAATCCTCTAGTTACACACATGCATAGCAGAATTTCTAACAATACTTCAGTCACATACCAGTAGTTCTGCTTTAGTAAAAATTTTTACTAAAATTGGTTCTCTTCAGTCAACTTACATATCTGTAGTGATACTTTACGTATTTCTATCTTAAGAAAGCTCAATGCTAATGTGTAAAGGATCAAGAAAAAAAATTGATAGAGAATTTCTAATACAGAAATCTTCTCTTCATTATTTTAGAGGTTTAATTGACTACTTATAAAATATATAATATATATTAAATTATAAAATATCATATATTATATTAAAGGGTCCTAAATAACTAACATAGTATAGTCCTTAGAGCTGCTGGGATTCATCCATATATGTTTACATTCTTATACATATTACATTCTTGGTATAAATGTAGTATTTTTTTCTTTTAAATATTTGTTCTTTATGTACGATTTCTTTAAAAGTTGAAAAAGTTTTCTCTAATATTCCTTTTTGTAAAGTTTTCTATTCTTTTTTTATTTTTATAATATTATAAAAAATTGTATATGTTTAAAAAAATGCATAAAAAAGTTTATCCGGGATTTTATAAATGAAATGTGTAAAGAATTGTTAAGTTTAGCCTAGTTATACTATCAAATTATAACTATATGTACACATCTGCTCAAAATAATAGAAAAAAATTCGAAGTAGAAAAAAATTCGAAGTATTTCTGGAGAAGTTATTGTCACTTTAATGTAATCCCACTAGGTTCATCTATTATTTTGAGTAGATTTGTATACTGAGTAATTTTAAATATAATTTATATAAAATTTATCTAAACAAATTTGGGTTACAGCAACAATATTGAAACTAAAAATTTTAAATATAATTAAAATGTAAAGTAATTATCTAGCCTTATACTTCTGGTAATAAATTATAAAAAATAAATATTAAAAAACAAATATAAAGCTTTACCTTCTGAAGTGCTGAAAGTTTTCCCTATACTTACTATTATTTTCTTTGGTATAATTAAATGTTCTTAATTAATTTTATAATTAAATTGCCATTTCATTGTTATTATAGTTATGTGTTTTTTTTTTATTACGTTCTCGTGTATTTAATATAAATAAATTTTAAAAAAATATATAAAATGTTAATGTGAGTAAGTCACTCATGTGTTTGTTTTATATTACACTAATGCTTGTATTTTTTATTTGTAATTTTACAACATTAATGCTCGTATCATTTTAAAGCAAAAATTCAATAACTCAAACACATATACATTTCAAAACATATTAAATTTCTAAAATTGGCATTTAGACGTAATGTTTAAAGTGTTCAAGAACATAGACAATGATTGACAGTTTATAAACAATTGATATTTTAAAGCAAATATAACTTTAAGAAATAAATTTATAATATAAATTGTAATATGTTCCTGTCCTTAAAAATTTTTAATTGTGTTAAAAAAAATATATATATTTTATTTTCTCACTGATTTTTTTTTTATTTAAATTATTCTGTTTTAAAATGTTGTTCCTTTTTTGGAAAAGTGGTACTTTTTGGAATATGGTATCTGACTTATACTTTCTTTCATAAATTAATAAATTTCTTAGCATTGATTTTTATCTTTCAAATATTGAATAGCGAAACTCTCTAATGAGATTTCTCTCAAATATAAGAAAGTTTTTTGTTGACCTGGGATACTATTTTGCGCAGGCAGATAGGGACATAAATATGCAAATTTCAGAAATAACAAACTTTTCCATTAAAATGTCACGTTGAAGAAAAAATTTTCTAGGAAAACTATTCCCAAAACGCTTTCTTTAAATAATTTTATAACTTGTGAACCGTTATAGATAACTGAATAAAATTTCACATACCCAGTGCAAAAAAATAAAATAAAAAAATGCCAAAAATACATAAGTATATATTTTTTTTTCTTTCAATTTGCTCAAGCTGCAATGAAATTTTAAAGGAGGATTACTCAAACAATGTGTATTAATGAGCTGAATACATTAAAAATAATTCAAAATTCATATTTGTTTTTCTACCAGAAAATGTAATTTATTAATTACATTAATTGGATTAATTGGACATGATTATCTGATACATGCAGTGGCAAACTCTGTATACATATTGCACTGGTCCCTTTAAAGTGAGACAACTCAAAATTATTAAATTTTCTCTTTTTGCAAGAAAACGAAGTAGTCATATCTGTAAAAATCTTAAATCATTTTCTCTATTGGTGGTAAATTTGAAAAAAAAAAGTTGTTTGCCTCTACTATAAATAATTTGACGGTGTAAGGCCAAATAATTTCTCATGATGTTAAAAAAGATTTTTTCTTTCTGAAATATGTTACACGTTGAAGCATTTGTAGTATTAATGCAGATTATAATTGGTTCTATTGGTTATATTGTGTACCATCTCGATTAGGATTTAAATATGGCGGTCAGAAACGTATTTTCGGTACTTCGTACAGGTGCCCTAATCTGAAGTAAAGTTTTTTTCATTCATCCGGGCACATATCTTATATTCACATATTATTTCCCTATTATACCTTGAATATCTTTCTAAATTTTATTTTGCTGTCATTTTAAATGACAAATTGTTTCTGTATTATGTTGCAATTTTAACGCTTTTTAGATATCCACTTAATCTCAATTAATAGAAAGACCAAAATGAACTAGCACTTTGAGTAGATAGCACAGCATTTTATAGAAAAAATTATCTTAAAAGAAATTCAATATTTTAATATTTTGAATAAAATAGACAGCAATTATGTACAATTATAAAAATTAAAAGTTTTTCTTTAGAAAATTGTTTGAGCTTTGAAGAACCTTTTTTAAACTCTTCTAAGACAATTGGAAAAAATTTAATAATAAGCTTTTTTCTAGCCTTTTTATACCCACCATCAAAAAGATGGGGGGTATATTGATTTTGTCATTCCGTATGTAGCATGTCGAAGGAATCATCTAAGACCCCACAAAGTTGAAAGCAGGATAGGGCTCGAACGGGACAACGTAGGGGGACGAAATTTGGCACAAATATTTGTCTTACATAAGGTTTGTTTGGGATTGAAAATGGGCAATATCGGTTAATAAACAAGTTATGGGCTAAAAACTAGAAACACAGGGTGTCCGTTTTATACTTTTCTGCTGATATTTCTTCAACAAAAGCATATACGACAACGAAATTTTGTACGTGTAGTTCGGGGAACGATATAAACTTGGAAACCGAAAATGGGCGTGGTCCTCCCATTTTACTGCCCACCTCCAATATAAGGTGAAAATCAACAAAATTGTGTTCAAATAGTTCAAGGACCAATGTAAACTCGGAAACAAAAAATGGGCGTGGTCCGCCCACTTTACTGCTCCCTCCTATATAGCGTAAAATTTGAAAAAATTTGGTGGGTATATAGATTCGGCCGGGCCGAATATTCGCTCTTGTTGATCCTTAACATGTACTAATTTTATTTTTACAGAATCATCAATTTTAGGGATATTTAGCTATGCCCTTTTTAAAAGCTTAATTTAGCTTCTTTTTTTCTCAAGTCCTAGCAGCACTGTTGATCATTGATGCTTTTTCGCAACACCAATTTTTGGAAGCTGAGCGATCCTATCTCACTAAATTATTTGCGAAGGAGTGAATATTTTCTTATTTTAAGATGTCTTGGCTATCGTTTGAAAAGCTATTTAATTCCTCGGAATTTAAATTTTTCTTTATTTATTTAGCTAACGTTCCAAGCTAAATAAACATGTATAAAACGTTATAATTAAGCTTTAACTAAATTAGTTACGGTGTAGGTAAAATTACTGATGTGAAAACGCAACATAGGTCCGAAAAGACAGTTTTTTTTGGCCAAAACTCAACTCGCGTCAGCAAAATTTGCATTTAATTTTTTGAAGAAAACTATTTTTCGCTTTAGTCAGGATGAAGCAAACACTAATAAATTTTATTACTTTAATAAAAATATTTTTTTAAAGCGAAAGTGTTAACTTTTTTTAATTAGTTGTTTTTGTAATTAGTGACACAATACTATAAAATTTTTTTAAAAAAAATCAAAAATGATGCTTTGTATTTATTTCATTTATCAAAAGTGAAATATAACAAAACCTATACTTGTGGGTAAAAAAAAAAAAATGCTATATTATTATTTTGACTTAAGAAAATCATTGCCATTGTTAATATAATCGACATTTTTTGAGCTACAAGTCTGAAAATTTGTGATCACACGTATTTAGGAAAAATAAACTATATTTCATCAAAAACACAAATTTAAACTTTTTAATGTCACGTTGTTTTGCATTTTCGGTGACGACATGTATATAGTTTTAGCCAAAAAAAATGGTCATTCGGATGTTTTTTGTGTCACCGCAAAATTACGATCTAATAAATTGCGTCTTAAAAAACGCGTCTTAAAAAACGCGTCTTAAAAAACGTTAGCAAATTCATGAAATAATGATATTTGGTCCAGAAATATTTTAAGTTGTCATTTTCAAGTGTTTTTTTTTTTTTTTTTTTTTTTTGTTCTTTTTTTTAATTCTCCTATTTACAAAAACAAAGAAATTGCATTAATTTCATAAAATTTAAACATTTATCATCATTTAACGTATTATTCATTTTTCCTTTCTTGGCTGCCTTTTGACATCTACAAATATTAACCATGGGAAGCCATCAGAAAAGAAAACTATACTTAAATGCGTTTGACATTTCGTGCTAGGAGTATAAATTGTGAGGAATATGAAGTAAAAATAAAAAAGCTTTATGTGAGACGAGTGACCTCCTTCCTAACATAAGCTGGACTTTTTTTTATTTAAAGGAAAACTTCGTAATATTTCTTTTAGTTATTTAAAGAAAACTGCAAAAGATAATGATGTTTTTAAATTAATTAGTTAAATAATTAAGTAAAACTCTTTTTTTATTTTTTTTTTATTTTTAACAGATATGCATATATAAGCTTCTTAATAAGAAGCTTGTTATAATAATTTTTACAATGCATTACTTGGTCTATAGGAATGTTTTATTTTTTATTTTTTTCTTATAATTCTTAAAAAAATATCAAAATTCGTTTGTTTTCTTTATAAATAAATAATGATTTCATATTTAATGTAATAATTTCTACTTTGTTCATCCCTCTTAAAAAATCGTGCAGTAAAATTTATGATTTGTTAACAATATCCATAAAATTTTACTAGGGAATTCATATTTATAATAAAATATATTTTAAATCATATTGGGACACATTTTTTTGTTTTTGATTTGATATAAATAACTGTCATAATAACTATAAGAATTTTATGCACGTTTTTATATTTGTTTTATAAAATAAAGAAAAAGATAACTTAAACACACGCAATCTCATTTTCTTAATATCCTTTGGCTATCAAAAACAAAAATCCTTGAAATATTTTCTCATCTTATTTAAATGTATTAACACAGGACATACCTATTTACAAATACTGGTATACCAAATAAAAGAAAACAAAAATTCATTTAAAATACTGTTTTCCTTTAAACAACAATAATTTATTTCCTTTAAGCTTTTGTAAACCTTAAATAAACACAATTTAAACTTGAAATCAAGAGTTAAACCTTTCATGCATTACAAATACAAAAAAAACAAGGACATAACATGTACTTTTGAAAAAATGGCAAATTATTCTGAGAAATACAAATTCTAGTTTAAAAGAAACAACAAATAAAATGAAATATAAACATATTCCAACAAAATCTAGGAAATAAACCAAAAAACCTAAACTTAAGTGAAATTGAAACTGAACACGAAACTACAATAAAATAAATTGACAATTTGTGTATTGGTTCCTTGTAATACGGAACTGTTGTTAGGATATATTGAGCTTGTATTTATTTCAACCCTTTTATACATATTAAATGAACTGTATTTATATTTTCCTTTATTTGTTTCGTGTGCTTGTTTTTTTATCTACATGTCTTGTATACTTTGTTCGAATAATAAAATAATAGCCCGAAATGAAGTAAATACTCACTGGTATAGCATGATGAAGAAAAGAAAAGTAAATAAATGTAAATTTTGTACATTTATTTAAATAGTTGCAAGAAGAAAAGTAAAAGTTTTAAATTTTGGAATAAGGGATAAAGTGAATTTTGTTACACCTTTTTTTCATAAACAAATTTCTCACGAGTTTGAGAAAAACATTAAAGAAGATAGAAAAAATAAATAAAATAAATAATTTGTTATAAAAAATGCTTAAATCCATAAGTATCTGTCCATATGAATTAGAAAGTATAACTAAATTATTATAATTTGTTTTTATACAATTTAAATATTGCTAGTCCAATATTATATTATTAAATGTTATGTTTAAAAATTAATAAAAGTTTCAATTTATAAATATATTGAAGTATTAAAAAAAAGTTTTATTTGTTTTATCAAAAAAATAATTCCTATTACACTGGTCAACAAAAAAATTCTCCACCATAGACGAATAGTTAGACTTTATTGATGTGTTAAACACGAATTTGCTTTCAGTTTTTTTTCCATCAGGTCTGGATTTTTTTGTGTCTAATATTTCGCCCATAGTAAGACCATTACTCTATTACATTTCCTATAAAATATCTTAAAATTCTCTGAACATAACTTTTTTATGTTCTCAATAGTTTCGGAGTTATTTTGAAATAAGTGTAAGAAAAAAATCATTTTCATGCAAAACTTTAGATTTTTTTTGTCACTAAAATTTATTTTAATAAATGAAAACATCTAAAATGTTACAGTTTATTATCTTTATCTTAAAGCTGGTAATGCTGCGAATAAAATAAGGCATGTATCTTCAAAATTGATGCACAAATCGTGATTTTATTCACAGTTAAGTAAAAATACCCATGTTACAAACAATTAAGTAGAAACACAGTGGTGGCAAAAAAAAAATAAAATTTTGTATTTTTTCTTGAAACAAAGATATGTGGACAATGTGGATTTTGACGAGTTAAACAAGAATCTGCATTCACTTTTTTTCTATGGGGTACTGATTTTTTTTTTTTTGTGCATGACTAATATCATCACCTTATTCAGCGGTCACACTATAAAATTCGAGAATGGTTTGTCAAACTTAGGCTATAACTCAAGAACCCTTTACACGATTATGATAAGTGGTACATCAAAAAATGCATACGAAAATTGTCTCAAGGTAAGTTAACAATATTTTTCATTTGCTCAAGAATTTCAGAGTTATGGATCAAAATTTTCACCACCTTTCAAAAAAATAAATTTTAAAATTTTCGGTACTAATTACCGAATAACTACGGAAATATTAACTGGACAAAAAATTATATAAATTCAGCTCAAAGACAATTTAAGTCACTATATATTAAAGTTCAATTTATTTTAATTGAACAAACTGTTCTCGAGTTATACAAGTGTGACTGCCGAACGGCGAGGTCATAGTAATCATGCCCATAAAAAATGCGTCACAGAAAAAAAGTAAAAGCTGATTCTTATTTAGCACATTGAATTTCATCTAATTCACCTATTTTTTTATTAAAGAAAAAAATAAATAAAAATTTTTTTTGGCTGACTAATGTATTTCCACTTACCTATAGTTATGCATCAATTTTTATGATAAGTAGCTTTATTTACTCATAGTTTCGCCAGCTTTGAGATAAGGTGATAAATATTACTTATATATATATAATATTATATATATATTTTTGATGTTTTCACTTTAAAAAAAAGTTTTAGTAAAAAAAAGCAATTTTGAATTTTCCATGAAAAAATTTTGTTCGGACACTTATTTCGAATTATCTCCTAAACTGTTGAGCGGATAAAAATTTGATAGAAAAGCGATTTAGAGCTAATTTTATTCCGCATATCTTGGTATATAATTTATATAAATCGTGCATACCGTTCTCAAGTAATAGTGAAATATACTTTAGTCATCGGCATATTTAGGGCACAATATTAGACACGCCCATAAAAAAAATCCCGACCTGATGGAAAAAAACTGAAAGCAGATTCGAGTTTAGCACTCGAAGTCCATATAGTTTACATGTTTTTTTTTTTTTTTTTGTCGACCAGTGTTATTGATTTATCACATTTTATTTTCAGTTTAAGAGTAATAGCCATATGAAAAAAAAAAAAATAATAATAAAAATAAACAAATTATTTGTGTTTAATACACTATTATATTAACTAATAAACTATTTTTTTTTGTTTATGTAGGCAATCCTTCTCAGCTTCTTTCTCATTCTTATTGTCAGTGTTGTTAGTAGAATGAATAAATTATTCGTGAACTGATTTATTCTATTATTATTATTTTTGATGTTCCAGTACGTTTTTAATGATAAATAAGTTTTTTTATTTGGGAAAAAACCATCTAAGATAGGGGTGTCGATATAACGATGTTCGCCTGTCTGTTGAAATCAATTTTTAGAAATCCCCAGTTATCGGATATATATGTTTTATACATCAAATTGTAAGGAATATTATTTACAAGAACGCTAATAAAAATAAGCAAAATCGGTTAATAAATATATCGGCAAAAACAAAAAAAGAAAACGAAAATACTCCCAAAAGTCGTATTTGTTGCAGGCATTTCTATGCTCCTATACAAGCGACTTCATTTTTGCACGAAAAATTCAAAATCTTTTTTTGCTGAATAAATGAAAAAAAAAAAAAAAAATCGGTCTATTAGTATCTGAGATATCGGCCAAAACGCATTTTTAAGCTCTTGCTGATTTTTTTTTTTAATTTTTGTTTATTTTATAAAAAAATTTTAACATCCGTACATTTAAAAATATGGCGTTTTTGTCAAAAATTTACGGATGAATCAAACAACGCAATATTATTTGTTATATTTTTGGCAAATGTAACGGAAATAGTCTTAAAATATAGTCTTAAAGTAGCGACGCACCAATATATAAAAATATTTAAAATGGTCTATAAAAGGTATCGTAAGCAAATCATTGTTTTTGAATACAACTTTAAAGAATTTTGCTTAACAATGGTTAGTAAAGCTGTGTTAAGTTTTTTGAATACGGCTGTAAGAATTTTCTAACTCATTTTCAATTTCTTATTATTTTATTTAACCAAATCAGAAAAAAGATTTCTTAAAATATGCTGCACAAAGAAGTGTAACTTCATCAAATTTCTATATAAAGTACATTAGAGCCAATCGAAAAAAAAATTGGGTAACAAACTGCTGGTTGGACCGAATTGAAATGTATGGAGGATTTGTAGAGGCTTTCAGCTAAATCATGTTGCAGTTAAACTTTTATAATACGTGATTAAATACAAAGCAAGCAGTGTTGCAGAGTGGGGATCGGATCGGATCAAATTGAAATGTATTGAAGAGTTGTAGAGGTGGACTTAAGCTTTCAGAAAAATCATCTAGTAGTAACCCTGTGGTAACACGAGATAAGCTACAGGGTGTCAAAGTTAACTATCTGGAATATGTAAAACTTTTAAGAAATCGTATCTTCTACAAATGAAGTCCGATTTTAAAGATTTTTATATTTCTGTAAAGTGAAAGAAAAACAAAATAAATTATCTCTTACAGTTAAAAAGATATTTACAACTGAATTTTGAATTTTTGATTTTTTGCCTCGACTTTTAGTTTTTCGGGAATAATTCATGAGGTAAAAATTTTTTTAAAGTACTCTATAATTGCTTATATATTCTAAGATAATATGTTAAAAGCATTTTTGGATTATCTCAATTCATCTATAAGTGAAAAATATTCAAATTTAGCACTCTGAAAGTAGTATGAAAAATGAAAATTTTTTAACCAAAATATAGTTCTTCTTTCACTCTAATAAAAAATGTTTCTTTATATATTTTAAAAGAGACATTCATTAATGGCTTATATTTTGAAATACCAGCGTTAGTAGAAAATAGTAAATTTTATAAAAAAATTAAATTTTTATCGATTAAAAAAAAAAATAAAAAATAAAAAAATGTCACGAGTTTTTTTACAATTTATTGACGATGTTTACTCAAGAAATATATTGAGATCAATTTAACACTTAATTGTTTCCCACCCGGCTAAAAACGAATGTAAGAGTGCAGATTTTTTAAAAAATTTTAATTTTTTTAAAGAAGATAATAATTTTCTTATTTTCTTTTATTTTTACAGAATAAAATAATACACTTAAGTATTTTTGTGTACTTATTATCATAAAAAATCCAGATTATTTATATTTAACAAATTTCATTCAAGTTGTTTTCGAGATATGCTTCAATATATAGAGCAACTTCTTTAATTTTACAAATTGGAACTTATCGCGAAAACTAGAGTCAATTCTAAAAAATTGGATTAAAGGCTTAGTTCTTATTAATATAATATAACCGAGTTCACCGAGAAACCCCGTGCCGCGGAATTTTTTATTATTATTATTATTTTTTTTTTTTTTTTTAATTTTTTAACTCTGTGTAATGAATCGTAACAACAAATAACAAAATACAGTATAACATATTATATATTGTATTTTGTGGTGCAGTTTTCCATTAATCTTTTTGATGACGGCTCAGTTGATTTTTTGAGATATTAGCAAAAACAATTCGTATTACATAATATTTATTCTAAACTTCCTTGATGATATCAATAGCATTAAATAAGCGGATTACTGTGAAGATGCAGTCTTAAGTTTAAAAGAAAAACTTAAACTCCAATCTACACAGAAAAAATATAACACTTGGACTTCAATTACGAAATTGCTTACATTAATTAACTTTTACTTGACTTCAAAATAATAATATTAATTAACTAGAATAATTGGTTTTATTACTGCTTTTTTATTAGATTATGAGGTAATATTGTTTGGAAATTTACCTAAATTTATTTTATATCTATATTTTTAGGAGCTGCCAATTTACTAAAAAAAAAATTGCAAGCCAATTGGAATTTAACTAAGTATATTATTTATAAATATAATTAAGAAAGTTAATTATATTTATAAATAATATACTTAGTTAAATTCCAATTTATAGTTAGTTAATCATTTTATTTAAGAATAATTTTAAATATTTTTTCTGTGTATCGATAAAAGTTTAAATGTAAACATTTACGAATATTTAAATATTTCTATTTTCAAAGAATTTGTCAGGGACTTAAAGTATATTGTAGATAACCTAAAGGACTAACAAAATTAGTTTATATAATTACTAAACTTCAAAATAAAATAAAATCAGCTAAAAATGCAAATCGACATTGTTTAATGCTGTTTTTAAGCTATGAAAGTTATTGTAAGGCATACAAAAATACCCAAATTGACTGATATATCAGAAATACTTTGTATTTCTTTTAATCATATCAAAATCGTCTTCATATTATGAAAATTTTGTTGTTATCAAACTTTAAAAATTTTGTCCATGTTTTACGTGATGAAATATAATTTTTCTTACAAAAAGATTTGAACCAAAATTTTTTTTAAATTCTATTTAAATCTTGATTAATGTATAAATAGTTATTTATGTAGCCTTCAATTTCCCATCAACAATATTGAAACAAATAACTATGGAATTGCTTAGTATTTTAGTTGTTATTTCATGATTTTGAAACTTATTATATGTTAACGTGTTTGAACTTATATAATTTAAGGTTAAAGTTTAAACTTTAAGTATAATAAAATCAATGACCTGCATTAATAGACAACTATTGTTACTTAAGTATAAACAAATAAGGAAAATTGTATTCCACGTTATTTTATTTGTCTATCTATAACGATAACAGTATATACCAACCCTTGTTGTAGTATTAGAATTAGGTAAAATATTTATAAAAGTAAAAAGTAACTACAATTATTAGATTTAGTTTAAAATGTATACATACGTATGTTTATTAAGCTGGCTCTTAAACTTGAAAAAAAATTTTATAATATTTTAAAATAATATTTCTAAAAATGTTTGCTCTCGGAAATTGTTTTTTTTTTCACAATTCAATACTATTGTGGTTTTAGTATTTGGCAAATAATTTTCTTTGTTTTTTAACCGGTTTTGCTCATTTTCAATACTAAACAAAGATAAATATTTCAGCCATATTTCGTCCCCATATGTATCCCCACCGAGTTCTAAACTGCTTTCAATAGAAAGATGGAAAGTCGGAAGGACAGATTCTGAGATCGACTCAGAATCTTACCAAGATCCAGAAAATATATACCTTATGGGGTCTTAAATGATATTTTGGTAAATTACACATTGAATAACGAACCCATCCTTTTAGTTGTGGGTATAAAAAGTACCTATCAAAAAAATAACCATTTATCATTTTAGTATTTAAATCTTGTAAAAGTAAAGTAAAACAAATGCTTCGAGTTAATATACATATTTTTTTCCGCACAAAAATTACGACCCTAATGTACTAGATATGTACTATGTCTACTTATGTGTGAATATCTTTTTCAGAAAATAATGCAATAAACGTAACATACAAATTTAGAAAAATTTTGGATATGTGTGATAGTTTCATCCATTTCAATATGCTTCCTTTTTCAATATTTTGTTCAAAAATTTCTATATTTCTTTTTCTTGTTCTTTTTTTTTAATATATCATGACATTTTGGTAACAGCTAACAATCCCTTTGCACAAAATAATACAAAGTATCAAACAAAATATAAAAAATGGAGGAAAAAAGAAGATGACGATGTTGATTCTGAGTGTAAGTATGCTGCTCCTGCTGTTGCTAGTACTAGTGCTGTTCAAATGTCAGTTTTAGATGTTGACAAGTAGTTTCATAAACAGAAAAAAAATAAAAACAACAAACAGAAAAATGTTTGAACAGTAAACTAAAGTTACAGTAGGGTGAAAATAAATAGCACAGCTTAATTTGAGTAAAAGAAATGTTTTAAAACTTTTGCTAATTCTTAGTTTATTTGTTTGGAATTTGGTATTTTATTACTTTTAGTTTTTAAAGGAATTTGAATTTTTCATAAATAGAACTAACACAGTGCTATTATTTAAATATCAACTGTTACATCCCAAATGTGTGTTTGACAAGATAGTAATGTAACCATTTCTTATATCAAAATTGAGCATAAAATGTAAACTTATTTTTATATAAAAACTCAACATAATAGTTTCAACAAAACAAAGGAAGCTTCACATAAACAAAGGAAAACAAGAATATGTCATGTTAAAAGACGTAAATATAACAACAACTTTTAAATTAATATAACATTTTTAATAAAAATAACATCATGTCTCTTTTAAATACAAAAACAAAATGCAAAATTTTTTAAATTTTCTGCAACAGGTTTTTATCTAACAAAAAATTATGATTTCGTAACACACTTACTTTAAAACAAAATAAGGACAATTTGACGTAACTAAACATATGTATATATAAACTTTTTATTGTTATAGAATTAAAAAAGAAAAAAAAAAAACTTGTTTAATTTTTGTGGACATAACAAATTCTATACTAAAGACTCACAGCCGTATTCAAAAAAATTAATGTTGGTTTGATAACGAGTTACTAACTTTTTCTTATGGAAATTTATATACAAAAGTAACTCGTTATCAAGCATACATTATTTTTTTGTGAATACGGCTGTAAAATTTTCATGTCATTTGTAATTATCATGGAACGGAAAAATTCGGATCTTGAACAAAATTTTAAGTTTTTTATTCGCTCTTTTAAATATTGTTAGCAAATTTAAAAATCAAATTCACTTTTTGGATTAAATTTGTATTCTTTATTTTTTTTTTTTTAATTTGAGTTACGAAAGTAATCTAAAAAACTTTTTTTGAAATTTGTATTTGTGTGGAAGATCGTTATTTTACGATTACAAACGGTTCGGTCGCCACACACATGGTACAATGATGTGCGTAAAAAAGTGGTTGAAAAAAACTACAAAAAAGGTTCGTTGTGTGCATTTACATTTATACATATATACATGTAGATATGTATAAAAAATATTTTTTAGCAGTATGAACTGTCGAAAAGAAGAGAGAGAAAAAAAAAAACATGACTATAAAAACTGCAATGATATTTTTATTTTAAATTTGTAAGTTTGTATGTATGCAAGTATATTAACAGATTTTTTTTTTTCTGTCATGCAAATAATTTTTAAAAAGTAGCGATCGTAAAAAAAATAGTATTGTTATCGATAAATGTTTGATTTGTATGTAAACAAACATACATACATACAAACATACATACATATACAAATGATTAATAAGTTCTAATTTTCAGATATCTTTATTTCAAAACATGTATTTACATAAATATTTACATGCATACATACAAATGCAAATAGAAAACACACACACTCAATTACCTACTGTCATTAACAGTGTGTTCTTTTATTTAAACAATTCAGAAGTAACAAAACAAAAAACAAAAAAAAAAACAACTGCAGCTTTCTTAAACACACAAGCGCATGTACAAATGTTTTAAATATCCACACATCTTTCATTCAACATAAATATACATATTGCTATACCGTTACACGAATTCAATTCAATTAATTCTTTTCGGGTTAATTCCTGAATAATATTTTTATTTTAGAAAATAAAATTTTTGATCTTCGAACAAATTTAAAAATTAAATTTGCAAACAAAAAAATAAAATTCGTTCTAAAAATTAGGATTAAATTTGCTGATAAAAATTATGTTCAAACGAATCAAAAAAATTAACATTTTACCTACTCTGGCAATTATTTAGAAGGTATTTTATCCATAGCGTATAATTAATAATGTTTTTATTAATAAATACTCTATATAATACGTATACGCTGGGATGTTCAAAAACCATTTTAATTTTAACTTATGTTTACTTTATGACAATAATAACAGCAGCACTCTAAACATTATTTTATGACCTCATAATTTTTAAAAATTTATCTTTTATGATTATTTAACTAAAAAGTGAAATCTTACATGTCTTAAAGTAAAGAACATTGGTGGTAATGTAAAGAGGGATTGCGTAGTAATGGTTTAGAAATTCGCTAAAAGGAATGAAGAGAAAATAAAATAAATATAAGTATCATAAATTTTATGTTCCTGAAAATAATTAGTTTACATTTCGTGTTTGTTTTACTTTCATTAGCAGTTTATATTTCTGGACTCTAAATGAAAGTACACAAAATTCATTTAGTCATTTTGAATGTGACATATAGATAATTTTGGAATTAAAAAGGATGTTTTGAAGAAAAATTTCTGCAAATGAAGGTAGAATTTAAAAAATGTTAATGATATTTTATATATGATAAAGTCTTTATTCTGGTAATATATGTATATTATGTAATATACATATTATGTATATTACTTCTCAAAGAAGTGTGTTTAAGCACGAAATATGTATGAAAAATTATGATATAAAAATATTAATTTAATTTATATTGATTTTCTTCACTGAATACTTCGAACACTTTTGAAAAAAAAGTACCATTCATTTCTGAAATAGGCGTACGTTTTATTTAAAGTGTTTTGGGAAGACGAATCATTCTTTGTTTTGAGTTCATTTTAAAAGCCTTATTTTGATAACTGAAGATTTGATCTTCATACGCAAGCAGATACATTTAAAATTTTTTTATTGTTTCCTTGCCAACGCGTTTTGGATATTTAAATGATCATACTATATTGAATATATGTTTTTGAAACAAATATCCAGTAATGTTACAATCTCCGATTGAACATATCGCTTAATCAGTACATGATAGAGCACCTGTCACAATCTCCGATTGAACATATCGCTTAATCAGTTCATGGTAGAGCTAATATAACCTACAATTGAATTGAACATACCAGCGATAGAAATCGAAATGTAGCGACGTCAAAATTTTTCTAAAAACAATTCTTCCAATAACCTCAAGAAGCAGAAATAGTGGTCGTTAAAAGAAATAAACAATTTAAGAATATAATACTTGTAACAATACATTTTATTATTCTGAGTTTTTATGGTATTCAAAACCTCACTATATGATCACAAACTTATTAAGGAACGTGGTGTGTTACGCAGTGTTGTTGAAGTTAAAATCTTCCGTTGTTAAACGGTTACACACAGGAAAAAAAAAAAAACATATTTATTCAACCATTTCATAAAGCTAAGCAAACTACCTTTTTTATTGGATACTAGCTAATACCCGGTGTGCTTCGCCACCCCCCGATAGATAGATGTTTCCCGTGCAAAATTTGAAAATTCAAGCTCTAATAGTTTCCCAGATATACTAATTTTTGTATTTAATTTTTATGGGAGGGACCATACCCCCATAATCCGCTAATTTATTAGACAAATGTTTTCATGAATCTCAAAATTCTTTGTGCAAAATTTGAGCATTCCAACTCCAACTTCCAGCATTAGCTTCATATTGAAGCTAATGCTAGTCGTACAAAATTTGAGCTCTCTAACTTTTATAGTTTCCCAGATATAAAAATGTTGGTATTAACTTTATATGAGGGATTACACGCCCACTATTTCATTTCCGCCCATTTTTGCACAAAATGTTCACATTGACACTTAAGTTTATTGTACAAAATTTGGGAAATGTAACTGTTATAGTTTCCTATAAATATTGGGAAGCAATATTAGGCGTGGGATGTGCCACACCCCCTATTGCTAGAGCGCCTATTTTTTTCCAGAATGTTTATATAGGTGTCAAAGTTGTTCGTGCAAAATTTGAGGACTCTAGTATTACAAAATTCCGATATATACTACTTTTAATAGTTATTTAGTAAGTGGGCGTGACACCACGCCCACATGGAATTTCAAAATAAAAAGAAGCCTATTTTTCCTTCCAGGCATATAGGAACACACTGTGAAAATTTCAAGAAAATCGGTTAAGCCGTTTAGGCGGTTATAGACTTCAAACAAACATACATACATACATACATACAAACAAACACACATTAATTTTTATATATATAGATAATCTATGGAACTTGAATATACCATGCATCTTCCAGTAATGGCATCAGAATTCTTTAAATTCTGCATGAAAAAAATATCTTCAGAAATCGGCTTACAAAAGTCCAGTTTTCACACATTGACCACACATACTACTTTCACATATTCAAAGGCATTATTGTCCAAAAATATTAATAAAATAAAATTATAAAAAATGAAAAATTAAAGGTATATATTCTGGTAAGTAACATCTTCAAATTGGGTTAAATACATATAAAGATTATGTTCCTTTACAGTAGATATTGCTTGGCGAGTGATGTTACTCACCAGTAAAAAAATTGGCAGAAAATTCTTTACCTTATTTCAATAAAATGGTAAGTTTTGTATCCAAAAACATTATATTAAGTCTTAACTAACTTTAAAATTTCATATATTTTAACAGATTCAACAGAAATGAGTTAAAGCGGCAGTATTAAGTCAACAATATGTATCACGGACAAGAATTGCAGCTATAATGTTATAAAATGTAAAAGTTATATGTATTGCAATGTATTTAATTATCCAAAAAATTGATGATAATTTATTAAAAAAAACAGTAGTTTTTAATAAATTAGTAGGTAATTTTTATAATTTAAACCAAATGAAATAAAAAAAAAAAAAAAAAAATAGTGGATATTATAATTTGGTATGTTAAATAATGTAAGTAAAATAACAGAAAAATCATTAATTTTTAATGTTTTTGTTAGTTAAAAAATCAACATTCAAACATAATTGAAATTTTCGTTTATTTCAAATGAAATGTAAGCAGTCCATTTCTTAAATGAAATAATATTTGTTTTTACTTATTTTTCTGTTAAATTTACTTACATAATGTTTTGAGTGTATAAATACAAAACTCATCTTTCATTTACCGATAATTTAAATTGGAATTAATGAAAATTATTTCTATTTATTCAATAATTTAAATGAAAATAAATAAAAGTTGTTTCTGTTAGTTTTTAAATGTTTGAAACATTTTGAAATACTTAATTTTATTTATCTAAAACCAGTATTTGTGCGAGTTCGTTATAAACGTAGTTTTTTTTGTATGAAAATCTCTTCTTGGGACCATAAAAATGTGTTCGTTATAAAAAAAAGTTTGCTTTAAACGTGTTCGTTAAAAACGTAGTTATTTGTATGGAAAATGTTCATAAATTCAATGGGACCGAAAAAAAATGTTCGCTATAGCCACAGTTCGTTATAACCGTGTTCGACTGTATTCTATTTTCTGGCATTGTCAGGCTTATACGCTCATTATTATATTTAGGGCTTATATTCAAAACGGGTCTCATGCAAAGCACTATTGTTCAGGAGAACATAAAAACTGTTTATTTCCCTCATTTTTCAACATTTTGCAATCCGTTCTTCTACGAGTTATTAATATTACGTCTACTAAACCTCACACTGAAAAATAAATCTTTAAATAAATATTTTTGGAAAAAAAAATTTAAAAAAAATTGGCTGGACCATTTTTAATCGTTAGAAATTTCAAATAACAGGAATGTTTACTTAAAGGACGAAAATGTGTTCAAAATTAAAATTATAGATTAAATTTTGAAAAAAATTGCATGCAAAAAAAAATGTTTGCAAAAAAATTTTTTGAACCAAATAAAATTGTATTAAATTGCATATCAACAACTCAAAAATGATTAAAACCTTTAAAGGCTATGTTTATTGCACTTTTTATCTAATTATAATTTTTTAAGAAACTGATTTTGGTATCTAAGATATTTTGCTTATAATCACGAATTTTATTAATTTTGTTCATTTCTGTCTTTAAATCTAGGGTATAGTGCTCCCATTTAGCTTCATAAAATGCTGAAAAAAGTACCCGCGTATGATCTGCAAGCATCCAAAAAAGGTTAAAAATCTAACTTCAAAGGCTTTTTTCTTCGGACTGCATTGAGATAGCAAAATTTTTGTGAGATATATTAAGACTCTAATTCAAGATGTTTAAAAAAAGTTCAAATCGCAAAGAAAATTCTCATTATTTATTATATTATATTATAAAATCAAACAAAAACTTGCATATATCCCGCTTTGTCTTAAAAAAAATATACTGTTTGTAGATAGCCAAAATTCAAAAAGTGAAAAATATAGTGTTTGAATTAACTTTTTACTCCAAAATTAACACCATATATAAAGAACAGAAAACTAAAGACGCAAAAAAAAAAAAATTTGTAAATCTGCATGAGGCCCGATTTTAATAGAAGCCCAAGATATATTAAGTAGTCAAAAAAGTATTAGAATTTGCGTTAGCTATTGCAAATGTTTTTTTTTTTTTATTGGTCATACAAAGTTTTATTTAATGTAACCAAGGACCTAAACTCTAATAAAAAACTAAATTTCTTCTAAAGAACCAGGCAGAATTTTACCAAAAATTTGTGATAGCCTTTAAAAACAATTTATTTTATATGTCCACTAAATTAGTTTTTAATAAAATTATTAAATAACTTTGTATTGGAATTTAATTATATTATTAATTAATATGATTAATTTTCTAATTGGTTTAAAATTTTGTTTTTAAATAAATTGGCATCTGTTAATTAAATATAAAGAAAAATGAAAGATTTGTCTATAAAAATACAGAAATAAAATAAATTATTTCAATTTCCAAACATTTTCAGTTCGTTATACCGATTTAAAAAAAAGAATCAGTAATAATAAAATTAATTATTCTAGTTATCAATACTATCATTTTGATGATTGGAGCAAAGTCAATTAAAAATTAATTAATATAAACAATTTCGTAATTGAATTTATATAGTGTGCACATAAAATTCGGCTTTATTCCTATTCTTTTAAAATAAGTTTCATAAAATTTTATTAATTTTATTTTAACATTTCATGTTCTTGTTATTATTGTTTGTGTTGCTTCTGTTTTTGTTGTTCACTACTCCAGCTAATTAAACAGTTGTCAACACCATAAACTGCAATTGTTTTTTTTTTTTTACTTTTTGTTGTTTCTTCTGTTTTTCCTGCTCCCTTTTAAAAGTTCTTCTGAAAAGTTTACTTTCCTTTTTCTTATTTCCTTTTGAGAGTTCATTTGGTAGTGTTTGCTTGTGTGTGCTTTTAAGAAAAACCTTGTGTTCATTAAGGTCACTACTGTGTCATTAATCTTATTCAAAATATTGTTTTTAATTTTTGCGTAAAGTACATGTTGTTTTTTTGTAAGCGTTAAATTTTATTATTTTGTGTTCGGTGAATTTTGAATTTAAATTATGAATTAGTTTTACATAGTTTTTTGGTGAGGTATTTTTAACGAAATTATTTTTTTATGTTATTTTTTTTTTTTGCTGGTTTCATAAACATTTGGTTTTTTGTTGTTTTATTTTAATTTTATTACTTTTATGAAATTTTTACTAAGAATAAATTTAATTAAATATTATATTTTGGGTTATTTACACAACTGGTGCCGGTAATATTGGTAACAGATTTTGCGGCTATGAAAATTAATTTTTTTGTTTTTTTTTTACGCTTAAAATAATTATTTGTTAATTTGGTTTATGTGTACTTGAATAGTTTTGTTATTAAAACCAAGAGCTGTCATATTCATATGAATGTTATTAGTTCTTAAAGTCTCAATTATACGGTAAGTGGGAAGAGTTCACAAATACTGGTTTAAGAATCACCTTTAAAATATATACCAATCGGCTTAGAATAATTTACTGAGTAAATTTAACGATGTTTGTCAGTCTGTCCTACCGTCAATGTAAATTTTGTAATCAAATTGCTGGCCGCATATTTGAAAATAATTAATTAAATTTGGTACACACGTCTCTTATAGTCCAAGTACAAACTGGTTATTTTGAAATTTAGCATATATATGTTTCATATAAGTAAACAACAGGCCATAAAGGTCGATCTTTAATGGACCATAGTTTTAAAATAAATCCTCTTCCGAAAATTAGTTTAACTTTCGTAAATTTCATAAAAATATCAGTATTAATTTTATCGATTAACAATTGCTCGAGATTCCATAAAGAATCCTTCCGAACTTTATGAACCTAACAATTTTGAGATCAATTGAAATATATTAAGATTAAAAATTGAAAAAAATAGTAATAATATTTTTATTATATTAAATATTTTATGTTTGTTGGTCTCCAAAAAATATATCAAATAACCATAGTAATAAAATTATTGTTAACTTAATACTCTTAAAGTTCTTTATAATAATTATATTATAAAATTTCTTTTCAAGTATTTTCTCTACAAAACTTTAATCATATTTTTCTGAAATTATACGAAATTCAATAAATAAATATTTCTTTAATAAAAAGATTTTGTTATAACCTTAAATAAATAAAAAAATAAGAAACATTCAGATAAATTTATTTTTAAAGCTTGTAAGGTTTACCTAAGAAATTATGAAACAAGTATTCTATAACACATACATAAATACATACCAGTAAAGGTACGCAATACTTTGTTGGTATTTATTAATAATAAATATGGATTTTAGAAAAAATTACCCAAAAATATTATTTAAACAACAAACCAACTATATATATGGTTTGTATGTATTTTTAGCAATTTGGCTTTTAGAAATCATAATAATAAAAATATGAAAAAAAATTAAACTATAACCTTTTCTTAGCTGGTTATGGTTCATATATAAGTATTTTAGTTGCTGAAAGAAATCTTTTGCTGTAATACCACTTTTATATACAAACATATACAGATGAACATTTATAAATAAAATACTGAAAAATTGTCATTTTTTTTAAGTTGTTGTTTCTTTTCTAATATAAATGTTTATTTTATTTTATATTATGTTGTTGTTGTATGATTTTGGTATGTGTATAAATGTTTTGCTTATAACCAATGTTAATATTTGAGTATTATATCATAAAATTGCAAATTTATTTCTTTTGATATGTTATGGATATAGTAATATTTTTCCAACATTTTCTAGTTTACTTGATACACACAGAAAAAAAATTGTTTGGAAAACGGTTCTCATTACACAATTTCAATTAGCATAATAAAAATTTATTCTTAAACTCTAGAAAGTTATAAATAAAATAGTATTGCTATATTAAGAACCAGTGTTGCCAGTTTAGCCTTTTTAAGGCTAAATCTACCCTTTTTATTTTGCTTTTAGCCTCAAAATGTTCAATTTAACTTCTAGCTTTTTTTCTAGTCTTTTTTGATTCTTAACATAGCCTTAAAAAGGTTAAAAATTTACTAATTTTATTTTCACAAAATCATCAATTTAAGCATTTTTGTGTATTAGTTCGGAAAAAAACCCGAAATTATTGATATATAACGAAAATTTTGGCCTGCGGCCCTTCATTCTATAAGAATATTATTATTATTTTTTAACAAACTTTATTACTCATAGAAACTATTTATGTTATATTTATAAATTAACTAATATATCATAAAGAAATACCAAAAACTAATGAGAATAAAAAAATAAATACGTTTTTAAATGAAACAATATATTAGCTTTTTTCTGGCTTTATTTTTTTGAGACATTTAGCCTTTTCTGACCTTTTTTAAAGTCTAATTTAGCTTCTTTTTTTTCAAGTCCTGGCAACATTGTTAAGAACTATTAAAACATCATTGTAACTGAATTCAGGTTTTAGAAATTGTTAATTGTTAATTGAATGAATCGATTGGAATTTCATCTGAATTTATTTTTACAATTTGGAAAAAGCAACCGAATTTAATTCATTGCTTTATGTATTTCTGCCATATGTTGGGGATTATAATAAAAAATTGGTGTTCCCAAACAATATTTTTTTTTTCTCCTTGACATTTGTAAAAAATAAATCTAAATGTATTAATTTTAAATACAATATAAAATAATTTATTATTTTGTTTCAAATATTAAACTTTTGCTGATAGTTCTAAAAAAGGTTTGTATATATGTTTCCTGTCTGGAGGCAGTCATTAACAACTGAATATTTGTACATGTATAAACCTGTTCATATTTATTATCTATTGTAATTTTTTTTACTAAATTGTGGGTTTTGCAATTTTTCAGGCTTCAAAACAAAATTTATCCAGTATAACCACTAAATAAGTATGATAAATTCCATCTTTCTAAATAAAATAAGCAAGTGTGGTTACAAAATGATTACTGCATAAGAAATTGTTTGCCGTATTTCCCTTATATAGACACACATACATATGTATATAGAAATCCGGCAAACAAAGCAGACAAAATCAATCCAAATGAGAGCAATAAAACGTGAATATGTACATAGATAATATCCAAAAGTTGTCCATTTAATTGTTTTTTTCATTTTTCAAACATATTAAATTTTCCTTATGTGCGATTTTTTATGTTTATATTTTTAATAAAAGAAAATTGAAAAATGTCAAAATTTTAAAAATTTAATTCGCAATAGTGCCTCTCCTTTAGAAATCAACTATAACGAGAACCGAATACATTCAGTTATTACAACCAACTTATGTGATAGTTGCTGCAACCGACCAAATTCGATTGGCAACAAATTCGGTTGCCACAACGAATCTGTTTTCTCTGTGTATGAATGTTAGTTTCTCAATGTCCTTTAGTTGGCTTCTCTTATTTATATTTGTATATGTCTTACATACCTAAATGTTTATATATGTATATTTTTATGTATTTGTATAAGTATAAGTCCCTTAAGCTTTTTGCAAAAGAATTTTGTTTTATATTTTTTTATATTTTTCCTGCAAGACAATTTTTAGTTGTATAATATTTTTGGTTTAAATGTATTTTTGTTACTTTCTTTTTATTCCTGTGATATAGAATATCATAAAAAACAAGCTTAGCAACTTGTTAACTATTTTTTGGGTGAATCTGGAAAACGAAAATGTATTACTGAATTGCACGGTGGAACAGAAGTTTTTTTTTTTAAACCGTAGAAAAAGAAAAACGTTTTTTCGGTTTAGTACTTCATAGTAACAATATAAACAATTTGGTAATGTTCATTTGTCTGCCAAAGTCCTAAGCCATCCTGTTTTATATTAGATCATGTTCTAACACAGAAAAAGTCATACTTAAAGCATGAAAACCTAGCATTCTTGATGTTGTCATTAAACCAAAGTGATTTTTGTAGGCTACATAGATTGTTGAAATTTGTTGCTGCAAGAAGCCTATAAATATATAGATTCAATAAAAAGTTATATTAATCTGAAGTTGAATCTTAAAAAAATAACTGATTTTTATTTTATTATAATTTTTTTTTTCAAAAACTGACAATATTTTTTCACTTTTAAAGTTTGTTTTTTGTTAAGTTTTATAAAATAATATTAAGGAACGATCACACTAGGGAAACATTTGACTGAAACTGATAAATATTTCTTTGTCGCAATGTGACCATAAAATATTTTTGTGTGGTAAACAACAAGTTAGCTGATTTTTGGCAAACAAAATTATTTAATAGTAAACAAAAACTTTTCTAATGTGAATGTTGTTTACCATAGAATCTAAATCATTACAAATTTCAATGTATAAACGAATGAAAAGTTTTAAGTATATATAGAACAATATTGCTGATCATTTTAATAAATTATATTCTATTGCTTTTTTTTAAAGTAATTCTCTAAACATATTTTTCTTACAGAATTATTTCTAAAACAAAAGCGTTTTCGAAACCCTGTGTGCCTCCTATAAGTACAAAATTATCATTGGAATAATGAATGTAAAATTTAGAAACATTATTTTAACGTGTTGGGATTTTGGATTTTTTGATACGAAAAAATATATTTATATTTTGTCAAAATTTTATTGAAATAATTCAACTCGTTTCAAATCAATGAAAGTTTACTAGAATTCAAAATATTTTATTTCAAAATATTGTCTAAATGTAAAACACTTAACATTTTCTTTTTCTTTTTTTTTTTTAACATGAAACTAAATACAACATATTCAAGTTCATTATTTACCTCAACAAGTTTCAAAAATAATAAAATCGGGATTTGAATTGTATTAATTTTTAATTATAGATAAACATGTTACAGACTTACGATAAGAAAATGGACACTGTGCAGTGTTTTCATTTTCCTGTCTGTTGATAGCAAAGTAAAAATATTCTTTTTTCTCTATGAAAATTTTGCAATTGAACTATAATCGTTGTACTATAACAAATTCCTATACTCTTTAAAACTATAGGCTTTCAATTTTGTTTTCTCTGTTTTTTGCGGATCATTGCATTTAATCGTTGTTTAAAAATTAACGAAGAACGTAGAAATAAAAAAACTTCAATAAGTTATATATTTGCTTTTAGAGAAATACATAGATTAACGTTATACTATTTTAAATTTGAAACAGATACATCATTACATTAAATACTTAGCATCCTCGATTAATGTGTCGATTAACGTTTTAAATACAAAATATGAATAAATTTATGTATGTTATAAAATAAATTGAGAAAATTAAAAAAGTAAACTTATTACATCATCTATCTGTCCCATTGTGCTCAATTTTTAATAAGTTTTTTTTTAGGTATATATATATATATATATTTTTTTTTTTTTTTTGGTAGAATATATTTTGTCTGATTATTTTTACTAAAAATTTCTGTATGTTGAGTTCAATTACATGTAATTTTGCTTGCTTTTTGAAGAAATTAATGAAATAAATTTACTCTTACTCATGCTGTGTTTCCTTCCATGTTTGTATTTGTATTAGATGTATGTATGTCTGTGTATATGAAAATAAATTTTCTTAAAAAGTACAAAATATTATATTTTGTATTCATTCATGTAAAACGTAACAGATTACAAAGGCTCACATAGATACAAACTCTCATACACATTGTATATGTATAAAAGTAAACAAATACGTATACAAATATAAAATTAAACCATTAAACAAACATTGAATACAAAGTTCCTTCGATAAAAAAACACTGTGAGTGTGAAGTAGTATTTAAATTCAAACCGGAACAAGTATCTTAATATATAAAGATGAATATGAGTTTGTTTTTTATTCTTCGATAGATAATGCTTATTGCTATCTAAATAACTATATAGGGAAATCTTCTTATCAGGTTCTTCATTGAGATGAAATTTTAAATGATAGAGACTACAATCGCCGAAAATTTCATTAAGATATCTGAACCATCCATATACATAAGGGTAGCGAAGCTCACCGGGATAAGCTAGTATATTTATAAAACACAAATTTAAATTAACCTTCAGTCACAAATGTGTATATGTATATAAGAATTCTTACACTAAATTAATTTTTTTTCTTTTTTTTCAATAGTTAATCTAAAATGTTAATAATATTCAGTTATCATTTTATATTTGGTCTCATATTACATTGGTTCAATATGAGTATGTGTGTATTTATATTTACATGTTTTTATACCCACCATTAAAAAGATTAGAGGTATATTGCTTTTGTCATTCCGTGTGTAACATGTCGAAAAAATCATTAAAAGCCTCATATAATATATTTTTTCTGGGGTCTTGGTAATATTCTGAGTCGCTCTAAATATGTCCGTCGGTCTGTATGTTTAAAGCAGGATAGGGCTCAGAGGGGACCACCTACGGGGACAAAATTTGGATCAAATATTTATCTTATATAAGGTTTATTTGTTATTAGGTAAAATGGGCAAAATCGATTAATAAGCTTAAAAGTTAATGATCCAAATACTTGAAACGCAGTGATTCCGTTGTAGTTTCATACTTTTCTGCAGATATCTCTTAAACTAAAGCATTTACCATAACGAAATTTGGTATAGATAGTTCGAGAATCGATATATACTCGAAAAATGAGCGTGATACGCCCTCTTTGCGGTCCATCTTCTACATAAGGTGTAATATTAATGAAATGTTGTAAAAATACTCAGTTCAAAGACCAATGTAAACTCGGAAACAAAAAAAAAAAAAAAAAATACCCACATGATTAAATTCTGCCAAGCCAAATATAACATTCAAGCTTGTTATTTACTATTATTATTTTTTTGGTTAGTAATTTTGTAAACATTGATTTTGTAAAATTACCAAAGGCAATTTAATTTATCTTTAGAATTATTTAAACATAAACATATTTTATGCTCATTTACTCCTGTTTTGAATATATAGTTAGACAAGCCTATAAATATTTATTTATTTGAAGTAAGGACTGCGCACGAAAAAATTCATGCATGGGCTCTTGGGCTTATAACTTTTGATGTGGTAAAAAATTAATAATTCTGTTAACTGACTTGTATTTGCCATTATGCTCACTTGCCACGTGCTAAGTTACGTGGTAATAGCAAAATTGGTTTTTCTTAAAATGGAAGTTTAACAAAAAACACATAAACACACAATTCAAATTTTTCATGAAATCTTGCATTGGTCATATAAAATAATTGCAGCAAAATACATTTTTATTATTTTTGTCATAATATTATACAAAGAAATCATGATCACTGAATGGTGACCTGGTAATGGAAAACAAATAGTATCTTCAGGCTGTAGGACTCAGGCAAAGTAGAAAAGATTTTGAGAGAAATTCACCTCATCTCTCTTCTTTTATCAGAAAATTTTAAAGGAAGTCTAGCCTGAAGACTTATAAAGTAAGAAAAACGAGAGAAAAAGATATAGTCGGTCAAGCCCGACCATATGATACCCTACACCATTATGTACATTATAATTCGGGGAGGGGTCTTGACTTGGAGTCAGATGTGGACCGATACTCATAAGTGTAAAATAAAACATACGAATACAGAATATTACGTTGATGCTGACATTTATATGAATTTATTCACTTTTGGGTGATTCCCGAAAGAGGGCCTTATATGGGAGCTATGGACCGATCTTTGTAAAATTTGGCACTATCATTTATGTTCATATAAAAGTTATTTGTGTCGAATATTAACTTGATACTAACATTTTAATGGGATTTATGCCCGTTAAAGTGATTTTCTGAAAAGGGGTTTATATGGGAGCTATGGTTAATTATGGACCGATCTTTTTAAAAATCGGCACACTTATTTAGACTTATATAAAACTTATATGTTCCAAATTTCATTAAAATATTGCTATATTTAAGGGATTTATGATCGTTAAACCCTTTTCCGGGAGGACATTTGTATGGGGGCTAGGTGAAATAATGGACCGATCATAACCAATTTCAATAGGCTTCGTCCCTGGACTAAAAGAAATATGTGTACCAAATTTCATTAATTTTGATTCAAAATTGCGACCTGTAGTTTTATTACAAGGTTTACATGGACGGACAGACGGTCAGACGGACAGACGGACGGACGGACGGACGGACGGACATCGTTAAATCGACTCAGAAAATGATTCTAAGCCGATTGGTATAAATTAAGGTGGGTCTTAGACCAATATTTTTGGGTGTTACAAACATCAGCACAAACGCATAATACCCTCCCCACCTATGGTGGTGTAGGGTATAAAAATCCTAATAGAAATGCAAGCAAGAATTTGGAGGTAAAAAATAACATTAAAATTCTACGAACGAATTTTTTCAGAAATTTTGTTTCTGTATAGTAGACGATGAAACATTCATACAGGCTGACTTTTTTCAACTTCCTAGCCAGAAATTCTATGTCGTAGATGCTAGAGGGATTATGGCAGACAAATTTCGTGTATCAAAGAAATCAAAATTCCCAAGAAAGTGTTTGATTTGGAAAGTCATATTATGTATACACAGGAATGAAGCACTTCATTCTTAAAAAATGGTTGCATTAACACATTATATTATATTTCTATACGTGAATGTGCATTCTGTGCATCTCCTGTTTTCTGGATTATTCCCGTTTTTTCTCATTACAACAACAAAACAATAAAGTTGTAGCAATGAAATTGTAAGAGTTTGTACCGATAGAGGCTAATCCATCAAATTGTCTGAAACTCCGTGCAATTGAGAGATATTGGACTCTAGTAAAAGATAATTTAAAGGACATTAAAAGTTCAGCATAAAATGAAATGGAGTTTAAAAATAAATGGACTCATTCGAGCAAAAAAGTGACCGAAACACAAAAACCTTTAATTAGAATAATTCTGGAAAAGATCAGATATTTCCTTAAAAACCAACAGGAACTAATTTATTCTTTTATGTTTAGAACTTGAACATAACAGTCATAAATAAAAATATTACCTAAAAAAAAATTGACCCACTGGTTGAGTTTCTATAAGCAGTTTTGTACGGACTTTTTGGTGCGCAGTCCTTACTTGTATACATGTGACATTTTTATTAGAAATTACATACATACAATTTGAAAAAGATATATTACGCACAGAAAATGTGCGTTTTTGGAATTAATTGGTGTTTAAGTGAAAAGCACGTGACATGAAGTTAAGAAATAATATTTTATAAATTGTTTTTCTTTGCATACATATGAAAATTATGAGCTTAAGTTAAAGTTATTTTTTATTCCATGAGTAAACATTTGGGGATTTAATAAGTATTGATAATTTCAGCAACATGTTTGTTTAATTTTTTGTTATCCTGATATAATTTGAATTTTTAAGTTATATTAAGAGAACGCTAGTAATTATAAAATAAAAGTCGTATTTATATATAACTAACTTACGGCTATAATAATGTTTTCTTTCATAATTTCAGCCTTATTTAAATGTACAATACTATTTGCAAATTTTTCATACAATATTGCTTTATATATAAATTTTCTTTTAGCATAAATTTTTTGTATATCCTGCAGTTTTCTTTTTAAATTTAAATCCTTTTTAAATTCAAATAAAAGCCAATTTTAATTATTCTCTGCATTAAATGAAAATATATAAAGATGAAAAAAAAAAAAAAAAAGAACTTCAACTATCTTTTATATTGGTTTTTGTGGTTTCTGTTAATTTAAAATAAATAAGTAATTAAGTTTTTCAATATTTAATCAATATATGTAATTGTTATAAAAAATGTGCAACAATATCTTAACATATACGTAAATAGTATATAAAAACTTAATTTTTTAATATATTCTTAAAACTGCATAAAACCACAACCACAAAATGGAATTTACATAACAGAAACTAAAATAAAAAAAAAAATAAAAAAAAAATAACATATTACAACTCATTAGTTTCATTTTATATTGTGACATTTTGAAGCACTATAAAATAGTTTTTTGCCTCTAGATAATTAAATTTATTTATATTTTAAATTTAAGTAAAATTTTGCATTTCTGTATTTTTATTTATTTTTTTTATATTATAATTTAATTTAATAGAACAAAAAAAAAAAAATCGTCATAACTATCTCTCTAAAATCAGCTTATTTGCAAAACCTGCATACTCTTAAGAGCTTCTTTCTCTTTCAGTATTTGTACTGCGAGCTTATTTATATATTTTATATTTTGTTTACTTGTTATTTATGCAATTAACTATTTATATTCGAACAAACTACTATCCTTTATGCTAGAGAAAAGGCAGATTTTTATAGCAGACACATACGCCAACTTGGAACTCACACACATATAGTCTCATTACAAGGACCTTGAACAGAGAGTAAATATTATTGCGGAGTAAAGAAATAAGAAAATTTTTTATACATACATAAATTAAAAATAATAAAAACAACATATTAATTAAAAAGGGAAAATCTTTTGGAATGCGCTCTCGAGCACGTAACTTGTAAAGTGTAAACCAAATATAAAACAATATTTTATAATTTGTTCTTTACTTGTTATTGCAAAATATACCAATGAGTATTGTTTGTGGTGTTTAAAAAATGAAAGACTACACATACAATAGTTAGGTATTAAACTAGTGATAAATTCAAAAGCGTACTGTTAAAAAAGTGAGAAGAAAAATGTTTTATATAACTGGTAGGGTGATCGACGCAGTTTTCCAACCGGTTTTAAAACCGGTTTTTTCAGTCAATGTGCTGTCGGTTTTATTAAAATGTTCATTTTTCGAATGTCGAATAGACCGGTTTTTTTAAACACAAAAAACCGGTTTCAAAAATAGCATTTTATTTCAGAAAACATATACTAAATAGTGATAGTGATATTTGGAAATTTAGGAATAATTTTCTAAATATTCATAAAGACTGATTTCTTATGTTTTTAAAATATAGTTTCAGTCTAAATTGGAATTTATTCTGTAATATTGAACAAATAAATAATTAATAATTATCCTGTATGAACCAATTTAATTTTTTTGATCCAATATTTCCTTTATTTTTTAAAGGTGTTGTGTTAAAAAAGTTTCTCCTGCAGAATCGTTTCAATTGAGACTTAATTAATATACTATCTCTATATTAAGCCATGGTTTCTGTTTATTCTAACTAAAATTTAGATGATTTTTTCTACAATTTTGAAACATAATTATCTTTTAGTCATCTAGATATATAATTTGCTTAGCATTTTTTCACTTTCCAGAGCTTTCTGAAGCTACCAAACGACGTAGAAAATTAAAATTTGGCTTAATTATAAAACATTTTGTACAACAAATCCTAATGGAGCCATATTTTGAAATTTTTATCAGGGAGCGGATATAAGAGGATTTATGTGTCTTTTTCTAAGAATTTTTTCTCTTTCCAGAGCTTTCTAAAGCTCCCAGAAGACATAGAAAATTAAAATTCAGCTTAATTATAACCCTATTCGTCCTACAAATCCTAACGGAGCCAGATTTTGAAATCTTTATCAGGGAGCGAAAATACGTGGATCTATATATATGGATTTAAATATATATCTTTCCTAAGCAATGTTTCCTTTCCAAAGCTTTCTGAAGCTCCCAGACGACGTAAGAAACTAAAAATCGGCATACTTATAAAACTATTCATTTAACAAATTCTAACAGTGTCAGATGTTTCTATCAGGGACCAAAAAGTCTGTTTTGGTATTAAGAACTTTTGAGTTGCTATACTTATTGTTTGCTCTCCAAATCCTATAAAAAATTGATTCTGTATTTCGGCCAGGGAGCGCATTTATTTTGAAAGGTTTACGAATTTAAAACTTTAATCAATATAATTCCAATAAATTTGAACGGCTTCAAATAATTGATTTCGATTAGGGAGAGGAAGGTGTCTTAATGTTGTTCATATTTTTTTCTTTTAATTTTCGGATTTGTTTGTGCATATTCTCATTATTATATTATTTTTCCTGACATTGTTAGGCTTTTACGCTTGTATTTAATAAATTTTAACTTAATTATAAGAATTGATTTTTTTAAAGAAATGTAGTCTTTTGATATAAATATTAACTTCTGCAAAAAACCGGTTAACCAGTTTTTTCTGAATTTCAAAAAGTGCAACCGGTTTTTTAAAATACCAACTATTCGAACTATTCGAAAACCGGTTTCTCAAAAAAGTCGAATAATCGATCACCCTAATAACTGGGTTATGTTTAATTTTAATATTGATGTATCAAATGCTACTCAAATATTTGTCATAAAATATTTCATCGTCTTTGTCGGCATTTTTTCAACTAAATGCAGAGTTAATTTTTTGTCACATTACACGGAAAAATATTTTAAGCATGATAGAAATTATTTATTCAAAATTATTTGATTAAATACACAAATGTTTTTTATTTTAAACAAATACTTAACAAAAATTACAATAAAATAAATGACTAAAAAATTAAAAATGCTATAAATACATTAATGAAAATTAATATAAAAAATATATTTAAAATTTGTTTTAAGTAATTGATACTTATACAACTTAACAACCCTGTTTTCCCATCATGTCATTTACAAATTTTAATTTATTTCACAGAAATACCATTTTTGACTACTGCTGTATGTATGGTGGTCATTCAGAATTTTTCAAACTTACATTTGCACGGTTTTTTGAGGTTCAGTGTTTCAGAAAATACTTAAAATATTTAATTTTTTAATATTTTCTTTTTTTTTATTAAATATATAAAGTTACTTTTTCGGCAAAAAATTTTATTAAAAGTAACTAAATTTTTTTTAGCTCAACTTAGAAAATTATAGAGAAATTGAACGTATTTTTAAAAAATTTTTGGAAATTTAATTTTAAAAGTTATGGGACAAAATCGCATAAAAGTCAAGACCAAAAATGATAAATTTAATTTTTGAAGTTAAATATCATTTAAACCATAAGAGATAATTTAGCACAGTTAGCAGTTTCAGAGATCCAGACTTATTACCATTTATTTTGCATTAGGCCCCACTGTACAATGTCGATTTAATAAAGAATTCTTACTATTTTTAGTAAAAAAAAAAAAATTAGAAATTTTTAAAATTATTATTTTTTTTTTTAGTTGTGGCAAAAATAGGAAATAATTCATCTTTTATATATTTAAAAACAATAGGGTGAAAACAAAATATTTATAACACCACACGAACATAAAAATCTCTGATTTCGATGATATACACATACACACTCATTACACCTATACAACATTTTCAAATTCGTTGTAGTTTAGATTTTATCGGGGTTCAAAGTTAACTTTTTTCATATATATATATTTTATTTTTTTTTTATAAATGAAATTTAAATCAATATATCTCTGGACCTATTTGTCCGATCTAAACAATCTTTGGCTGAAATTAATGAATAGTGAATCTATCTAATATTTTTATGAAAACGCCATTTTTTAAAAGAAAAGCATAATTAAATCAATATTCGTCCTTTTTTCCCTAAAATGTTCCCTAAAGTGTTGGTATAAGAAGTTTTGAGTGAGATCATGAGGGGATGTTAAAAAGGTCCAAAATTGCGTTTTTTTTTCCCAATAGTTAATAACGGAATCCAGCAAAATAATTTGTATAATTTTTTTTGACACTCATTACATTCATGTAATTTTTTTAATAAAATATCAAATGGCTCTGTAATTAGCGCAGTCTTGAGGATTTTTTAACGTACTATAATCAGTAAAAATTATAGTTTTCCATTTGTTAGTTGTTTTTTAAATTTCGAAATAATTTTTTTTACGAAAATAAATTACATTAACTTTAAAAACTAAGTTTTAAATTGAAGTGTAATTTACATTATTTTAAAGTTGTGGTAAAAAGTGTTAAATAACTGTAAACATTACATAAGTTTTAAAAAATATATAATTTTTTTAAATCTTTTTAAAATACATGAGCATCATTATGCTACATCTCTAAGAACGTATGTATATTTCAACACAATTTGAAAAATGTTTTTATTTTTATTTATTTATTTTTAAAGCACTGTGCGTCGGTGTATACATAATATAATATAGAACTTAACTAAACACTAAACATTAAAATATGTATGTTTAAATCATAAAAAAAATCTGTCTTAAATTTGCTATCGAACAAGCTTTGTAATAAATAAATAAAAAAAATACATCAATCAAAAATACTATCGTACAATTTTCCAGTCATCATCACATCAAGTGGGTGTATACTTATCTCAGCAGTAATAACCACAAACATAAATAAATACTCTTTAAATTGCTTTAAATATAAAGATTTTAATATTAATTTCAGTTGCTTTAAAATACGCCTTCGTCTTTTTGCCATAAAATAAAGAGCTATAAAAAATTTAATTTCTATTCAAATAAATTTTATCTTAAGCTGCCTTTTACGTGTAAATACTTAAACAATTTATTTTTTTTAAAGATCTTGTTTTTACAAAATTCTTCTTTTATTAGATTTTTGGCAAATTTGTTGTTAATATTTTTGCTGTCTTAAGAAAGAGAAATAGCAATAAGTACTTACCCAAATAGGTACTATTTGTTAAAACCCAAAAGATTTTTAATGGATCCACCATAACTACAATGACAACACCTGCCGCTCCACAAACAGCCGCAACGAGGAGCTCAGCACTAAAAGCCGATATAAAACCAACGTTAAGGCAAAATAGAAACAACAAGTGTAAAAACGACAGGAGTAATAATGAAAATAATTTTAATGCTACTTGAATAAAACGATGATGTTGCTGTTGTTTTATATGCTTCTGTTGGTGTTTTGATTTTGGTTGTTGTTTTAGTTGATTGTTTGCTACTGGATTTTTTTGTTGTTTCTGGTATTGCTTTTGTTTTTGTTTCCGTTTAACGTCTTCCAAAAGAATAATAATTATGATAACGATGATGGTGGCAACGTAGAAAGCAAAGATTTTTTCTTTAATATTGTTGACGATTTTGTTAAAGTTGTGAGGCAAGATATTAAAGCTGAAGGAGTTTAAATGAAAAATAATAAACACAACAACACACAGCAATATAGACGTTAAACAATAAAAGCCAAAATAACAATAACCAAGATGAGACAAAGATGATGTTGCTGCCACAAATATTCTTCTTGCTTTAACTAGTTTTGCTGCTGGTGTTATTTTGGTTTTAGTTATTTTTGATAAAGTTAGTGTTGTTGCTGTTGTTCTAGTTGTAGCAATGTTTAAAATATAAACAGCATAATATACAGCAATAGTAATAATAATAATGATAGTTGATACATTCGTGGCTGGTATAAAAATAATCATACAAAAAATAATAATCTTGATATTGAGGTGGCTGATGTTGCTTTTAATTTGTGTATTGTTGTTCAAGTTGTCTTTGTTGCTGATTACTAAGTCAACAATCTATTGCTTCATATAAAAAATTTAAATTGTAACAGTTGTTAGCTTTGAAGTTGATAGTCACAAACGCATGAATTACTTCAAAATTAAAATATATTAATTTTAAAATATTTTTATAAATTTTCTTTGTTTCACTTTGTAAATATTGTTGTTCGTTATTATATAATCTGTTAGCATATTGTTGTTGCTGCTGTATTGTTTCTGTAATTGTTGTTTTTAGTATTTTATAGTATATCTTTTTACTTGTTGATTTATTTAGTTCTTTTAATTTATTTTCATTTTTATTACGTTTCATTGCCATGGAATTTGTTAGTTAGTAATTGTTTTATATTATGTTTTTATTTCCAATTATTCTGTTTATATCAAATATAATTATCTCAGTTTTATTATAATTTTCTATTTTTATTTGTGTCATTTTATATTGTATTGTTTTTTTAATTAGTTTAGTCATTATGTTACTAAAATTTTATGTTTAGAAGAGATAGATAGATTGTTTTATATAAAATATTTGTTGCTTTTAATTAAAATTATATTGAGACCATCTTTAAAAGTAGTTAATGTATTTTATTTTACAATTTATTGTTACCATTATTAAATTTATACTTTTGTTGTAGATATTTAAAAACAAAAAAATATATATTTAATCAGAATTGTTAACTGATTTTTAAATTAAAAAGTGATATACACATTTAATATTAAAATTTTATTTCATAAATTTACGGCGTAGATTTTATTAGTAATTAAGAATGTTTCAAAATTAAAATTTTTATAAAAATAAAAAAATAAATTAAAAAAAAAAAAAAAATATGTATAATAAAAATACTGATTAGTGAAACTATTTGTAGCATACTATGCACATTGGTGTAGAAACGCCGAAAAATTTTCTTAATTCAGAAAAGGGTTTAATGATTTATTTATAATTTTATTGTAATAATTAGGGCATCAGTAAGGTCCCAGCAAAAATTGCTGCATACCCAGAAGCAGGTTTGTAAGGGACAGATAAGAGAACTCTCCCTTACCAACCTGCTTCAAGAAGGCATGATTTTTGTTCGTAATGTCCCACTTGGTAGGTATCTTTGCTACGCTACGTATTAGGTTCATGCATGTCTCTATTATGCACATTATTAAAGCACCATAGATTTGATGAAATCATGCCTCTTTTATGTGAATTTTAAGAGATCCTATAAGCTATGAAATCATGCCTTTTTGAATTAAAATAATGCATTTATAAAAATTATTATCACTTTTTTATTTTTATTTATTTGACTTATTTCATAAGAAAATTTTTTAATAAGAAAAATCTGAAATTTTAAATCAGTTCAACTAAATTGAATCAAATGGCCTTTTTTATTGGGGTAATCCTTAATTGTTGAATCTACAAAAAAATAAATAACTAAAAATTTGGTATTACTTAATAGAAAAAAAAAAAGAAAAATTATCCCAAAAAACATGGAAAATGTTACACGTACCGTACAAAATAGAAAAAATATTATAATGAAAACGATAAACAATATATTTGATGCCTTAATAATTTAAGAAATAATTTTATTTTGTTATTATAAAATAATTATTAAAAAAATATATATAGATATATATAAACTTACTTACAATTGTAATAGGTTTTTAAATATATTATTTTTTTTTACGACTTTCACGACAAACTACTAAATACTTTGAACACACGATCACAACTAATCAATGCAGTAGAAAATATTGCTTCATCCAAATTAGCAGAACTTTTTTTCAAATCGTCAATAAAAATTGGGAGAAGAAAATTTAATCGCTTACCATCCTACATCCACGTAAGCGAGAGAGGATGCAGGTTGTAATTCGGTAAAAAAAATATGAGCTTAATGTAAATTTCCCGCTTCCTTGTATAGCATACTCGAAAGCGCACCAAAGATATGCTATCGGCAGACATAAATAATTTTGTACTGCTTATCAGTACCTAAAAACTTTTTGCTGGGATAGAAGTACGATAAATCGCCATATGGGTATATATGCCATTGCTAATTATCTTTCATCCAACAAATTTTGATATTTTCAATTTACATTTGTTCGGGGATACACGTTATTAATAAGTACCTGTTTTTTATTGACTGTAGGTTCTCGCGATAAATCGCGATTTTAAAAATTAAGGAGGTTGCACGATATGTATTTGTTTAAGGAATTTAACCAAAAACATTTAGTGATTTTCGCATGTTGAGCTAAATTTCGTCCCTTTTTGCTTTCCACACAGAGAAAACAGATTTGTTGTTACAACCGAATTCTTAGCCAACCGAATTTTGTCGGTTGCATGCGCTATCACACAAATCGGTTGTAATTATATAATATATATGATACACGTACCTGTTTTAAAATTGAATTCGATAAAAAATTAAAAACTATTGTGAATGAAAAATAAATTGGTTTTGAAATTAGCTTTATTAAAAAAAAAAAAAAAAAAAAAAAAATAAAAAAAAAGAGAAAACATAAAATATAAAAGTCATCTTGAAATATAATGAATTTTAAATTAACAAAATCATGTTTTTGCAAGTGATATTTAACCGCTCTTGGACACTTTTTCAGACGGTTGACAACGAATTCTTTTTAATAATGTATAGCCTGCCCTCCTAATAACTAAAGAACACGTATCTGTAAACAATTTTCATTACTTATTACCTTTCATACATAATTTCAGGACTCAGGAAAACATAACATCCAGCACGAAAAAATACAATTTTTGCCCATTATTTTCACTAATTTTAATATCGTGTAAATTCAATAATTTTCGTTAAAAGTTTTTATTCTGTAATATACTCACATCTTCAGTAGTGGTACATCTAAAACACCATTATAATTTGATAAATATGAATCACTTATTTCATCTTAAAAATTGAGTTTTTGAGTTACACATTAATGTATTAAATTTTCTGAATTTGTAAATTTTTAATAATTTATTTATAGCATGTCAAAATAAAACTATCAATTATTGTTTGTGAACCCCGAATTTGGTTTTCTTAAATAATAGTACAAGTACTAGAATTAATAAATGATTGGAATCACAATTATTCAGTATTAAAATTTTAAAAATGTTGTTTAAATTCGGTAGCCTCTTTTAATTTATACAATTACATTTCCTAAATAAAACAAAGAATTACTTGAATCAATTTTACTGTTGTAGGGACCATTATTTCATCACTATTCATTTAAATATATTATAAATATCGAATATCTTCTATGTTTAGATCTATGTTTCATAGTATATTTTCAATGTTTTTATAAAAAAATATATTTTCAAAACTTTTTTGAAAAAAGTCAATTTTTCCGACAACCTAATTGGAACACGATGCATGTTAAGCGGATTGAATAGTGCTCATTCTTACTAAAATTTTATGTAGAATTGATGTATAAAAGAATTTTTTTTAAATATTAATTGGATTGATCAAAACAACGCACATTTTGGCGCTCAAAATGTGCGTTTTTAGCAGAAGATATGCAGGGGAAGGAGTTGGAATTTTAAAAAACAAAATACGCATTATTTTTACTGCTGCAAAAACCTTCTAAAAAGGTATGATATCCAAATATCAAAAGAAATTTTTCTTTTCGAAATGAACCCTAATAATTATAGAAAATGCATTGCAATTATTTAAAATCTATTATTTCAACAAATTTTTATAATTAAATTAAATTTTTAAAATTTTTAAAGTTACTACAAAAACTATGTGGAAAAAGCTATGTGATGATTCTTTACTAATTTGTACTTAAATCATGAAAAAAAAGCGAATACGAATTGTTTTTTAATGTTTAATTTTTTTCTGTATTATTTTAGTTTTTGTTTTTATAATATACCTATTTATTTTATTCAATTTTATTTTAACTTTTTCTTGTTATTTTCAATAAATCTAAATGAAGAAAAATGTCAAATAGTTTTAAATTTAATTCATAATAATTCTTAAATATTCGACTATCGAATTTTGTAGATAGTCCTTAGAACCAAACAAATTCGGTTGGAAAAAATTCGTTTATAGTAAAGATTTAAAAAAGAACAAGCCAATGTTTAGATACATTTCTGTTGTGCTAATAAATCGATTCATGTAATTAAATATGAAATACAAATTTCCAATGATATGAAAATCCAGTGCTTTAACTGGAACTATAATACTTGCTGCCACCAGTACTATTCGCAATGAATTGAATTGTTTGCAATGTATTTCGTAACCACTGTATCGGTTTAACGAAACGTCTATATATTATTAATTTTTTATAAACTGTATAGGTTTTGATCAATTCTATTGCATTTTCTTAATTTTCAAATAAAATAAAAAGAATTATCAAAAATTTTTAAAATTTTAAAAAGGGGATTTCAAAATAAAAAGTCGCCAAAAAAGGGGATTTTTTAAAAAAAGGGGCCAACTGCTTTAAAACTTAAAAAAGCCTTAAAGTGTGTTTATTTTGTAACAACAAAATCAAAAAATGTTATGTTTTAAGAAAAACTACTAAATCCAATTCTGTTATTAACAAAATAAATTATTTCTAATTATTTTATAAAAATATTATTATTTTTTTTAATTTCAAAATGAAAGATTTTTTCACAAACATAGTACACCAGTCTTTCAAATCACTTTCGTACTAATTTAGGACTGAACGTATGGATCCACAAGTATTAACTTAAGTCTGTTGGACAAACTATTTTTTATTATTGATAATTTAGTGAAAAAAAGTACGTTCCACCGAGGGATTGCCATGAGAAATGTAAAAAATATAATTTAGGATATAACTTTTCATCGTATCTGTTTTTTATTTTCTCAATTCAGTCCAAAAAGATTAAATAGTTTTTTATAAACTTAATTTCAGTAACTAACAGTTTCAGTCCACTTATAAATACTCCGCGGCTATTTATATCACTATACTGTGAAATAAAAAAAAAAAAATAAATTTATTTGTTTAAATTAATATAAAATTAATATAGTTTCTCGTTATTCAGCACATAGTGCTAAAAAGTGTCCATTTAGTCGCCATTTAAAAAAGGGGCCAAAAAAGTGGCCAGGTGGTTAAAAAAGGGGCAATTGACGACAGTCGCCAAACAGTAACACTGGTCATACGAAAACCATTTATGCGCACTATATTTGTTCAGTTATTGTAGTCGAATTATGAGATAGTTCTTGGAACTACCCAAAATTTGAGTGGCAAAAACGTCTTTTGTGAGAACAAAACTATTTTCTCAGGGTACCTAAAGATTAACTTTATAAATACATACAGTTAGAAATAAGGTTTTCTGTTCAAATTAGATAAGTTGGATCCATAACAATGATATAGCAGACCTCATTTAACTTCTTATTTGAAGTAAAGTAATCGACTGTATAATTCCTGAGTGTACAAATAGTGATTGAAATTCGTCTACGAGTAAGAAAATTAATTAAAATAAAATAAATTAATATAAAATTCATTACCAAATATTAATATTTTTAAACATATTCATAACATTAAATGATTGCTAGCCTGGCTCTTTTGATTATAGTAATACCGTTTGCATTATAGATGGCAAAAACATACTTTTATCATTAAATTTATATTTACCTTTTACTTAGATAAAATTCTAAATATCCTTTTTAAATTTGATTAAATAATTATGTAAACATTTGTAAGTGTACATAAATATCATAAGTAAGATACATAATATATATATTCTATTCACTTTAAATTATTTGAATATTGAAAATATATTTACAAACTTTTATACATATTTTTTGTTGATAATATTTAATTACTATTAGAAATTTGATACAAATTGTAATAAATGAAATTAAACTACAAACAATGATATGAGTTCAACCTTATGTTATGTATTTAATAAAACAAATAAATTTGTAAGTGTATACGGATATGTACTTATATAATTTAATTAAATTTTTCCTATTTTCCGTTTTTCTATATAATACTGTCAAATTTCATATACATACATACAACAAACATACATCCAAAGCATAACAAAAGATATCTATTTATCTGTTTAAAGAATATATTTCATTTTCCAAAAACATACAGCGGGTGTCATAAATAAGTATACAAAATAGCATCTTGAACTCAATTGGTTCTTTTTCAAGTTGTAGATCGAAGATAACAAAAGTAACATATAATTATAAATATATTATGTATTGTTAGCAAAATAAACAGCAAAAGATTCAATTCAACACGTTAGTACTAAGTGAATCTGGTTCTTTTTAAAGAAGTGAAAAAAATAAATGCTCCATAAATAAGTAAACAAGGTTTTTAATAGCCCCGGCGACCGCATATAGTTTGATAAATTAGTGCCAAACGTATTGGTATAGTGACTACATATTTTTTGCATATCCCTGGTCAATTATGGGGGCTCTAATTTTTTGATTAAATTTCACGCAATTTCTATTGGTGATACATCTGGACTTTGAGTAGTTAATTATTTCCTCAGCTATATATTTTGAATCAAATTCAACCTAATTTATAAGTGAATTTTCCTACTATAGGATAAAATCCACAAAAATTAAACAAAAACCTTTTGGAACTTTATAAATTTTAACAGATTAGGTTTAATCTGGAATTTTATTTTACCTTTGTGTACCACTTTATTTTTTCCTATTTTATAAATATAAATGTATTTCCAAACCATTAATCCCTTTCTGCTGGACTTAAGTATTATTTCTGCTGGATAAGTATAATAGACTACTGTCAAATTTTGAGCAAGTGTCGTCATTTACTTTGCGTTTAACAGCTGTTCAAAACATACAACCTCTTGTATTTTTCTAAAAATGGAAAAAAGTGAATTTCCAGTGCTCATTAAACATTATTTTTTGCAAAAAAAAAAAAAAAAAAAAAACGTCAATCAAACCAAAAAAAAACTCGATAAATACTATGGGGACTCTGCACCATCGATTTCAATGGTAAAAAAAAAGTGGTTTACTGACTTTCGTTGTGGTCGCACAAGTACAAATGACGCTGAACGTTATGGACGGCCAATTGAGGTCAGTACACCCGAAAATGTCGAAAAAATCCATGATATGGTGTTGGCCGACCGAAGAATAAAAGTGCGTGAGATTGCTGATGCCATAGGCATTTCATATGGCAGTGTGGTTTCGATTTTAAATGATCAGCTGGGTTTAAGAAAGTTGTCTAAAAGATGGGTGCCGCGTTTGCTCTCAATTGACCATAAACGTAAACCTGTGACAACTTCAAAGGATTGTTTGGAGTTGTTTAACCGCAATCCGAATGAGTTTTTGCGCCGTTTTTCAACTGCGGCTGAAACACTGATCCATTACTGTATAAACAATGGGTTTCTTCGGGTGAACCTGCTCCGAAGAAAGCCAAGGTAAGATTGACGGCCAATAAGAATATGGCAACAGTTTTTTGGGATGCACGTGGGATAATCCACATCGATTACCTTCAAAAGGGAAAAACAATAAATGGTAAATATTATTCCAACTTAGTAGACCTATCTAATGAGGATTTAAAAAGAAAGCTACCCCATACGGCCAAGAAAAAAGTTCTTTTTCATCAAGATAATGCACGGGTGCACACGTGTGTAGTCTCAATGGCAAAACTCTATGAATTGGGCTACGATTTGGTACCCCATCTGCCATATTCTCCGGATTTAGCCCCTGGTGACTACTTTCTATTTCCAAACCTAAAGAAATGGCTCGGTTAAAAGAGATTTAGCTCCAACGATGAAATTATTGACCAAACAAATGCCTATTTTAGGGACCTCGAAAAATCCTATTTTTTTGGAAGGAATACAAAAACTGGAGAAACGTTGGACTAAGTGTATTGTGTTAAAAGGAGATTATGTTGAAAAATAAATTTTTGTTTTGCAAAAAACACTGTGTTTTGCAAAAAGTCACGGACTTATTGATCCGCCCTCGTAGGCTATCCAATCCAGAGACATATTTTCTAGATTTTTCATATTTTTAGACATAACCTGCATAGAACGTCGAAATTATAGTTAAATTAAAAGTTTCTTAATTTATCTAATTTTCCAATAACATCGAAAAAGTGATTTTTTTATTTCTTTCATAATGTAACAAATAACTATCTTTGTTGTGCTTAAATCATTTTGCATCCATAAACTTCACTTACTTTTAACAAAAAATTAAAGAAATTAAGCCAGAAGTTGCTTGTTTACTTATTTTTGACTCGCCCGAAAAGGACTTTCTCTAGAAAATAACTTAAAATAGAATAATATTTTAAAAATTTGTCATCAGTGTAAAAGAAAACAAATTGACTTCATCCAAAATATGTAAATTTTTAAAAACAGGCCGTTGCATTTGCCGCTTTTTAAAGCAAAACAGAAATTACAAGTTTGTTTACTTATTTATGACAGCCGCTGTATGTATGTGTATCGGTGTTGCCAGTTTAGCCTTTTTAAGGCTAAAACTAGCCTTTTTATTTTGCTTTTAGCCTCAAAATTTTCGTTTTAGCTTATAGCTTTTTTTCTAGCCTTTTTTATTCTTAACATAGCTTTAAAAGGGCTAAAAATTTCCTATTTTTACAGAATCATCAATTTAAGCATTTTTGTGTATTAATTCGCACAAAAAATCGAAATTATTTATATTTAACGAAAATTTTCGCCTACGGCGCTTCATTCTACAAAAATATTATAATTATTTTTTAACAAACTTTATTACCCATAGAAACTATTTACGTTATATTTTACAAATTCAGTAAAATATCTTTAAAAAATACCAAAAACTAATGAGAACAAAAAAGTAAATGCGTTTTTAAATAAAACTTTATATTAGTTTTTTTCTGTCTATATTTTTTGGAACATTTAGCCTTTTCTAACCTTTTTTAAGGTCTAATTTAGCTTCTCTTTTTCTGAAGTCCTGGCAACACTGATGTGTATGCATATTGAACGAAAAAAAAAAAAAAAAAAAATTAATAGATTTTTTTTTAATTTTGTTTATTGATGCTGATGATGACAATGATGTTTCTTATTGCTTTCAACCTGAAATTCAATATGTTAAATATATGTATATTAAAGTACTTAGATGCATATAAAATGATATTTAAATTTTATCTGATAGAAAAACCAACATCATGCAATGAACTAGAAAGGACTTAAGCTCATGAAGCTCTTTACAATTTGTTTAACAAATTAATGGAAATTTTAAATTAATTTTAAATTTTCTAAAAAAAAGTTATCAGTTCATAGAATTCATTTTAAGAAAGACATCAAAAAAATATATATTTTTTTTTATTTATAATTACATGTTGGGTATAAGTCACCTTAGCATTTAATAATTTAGTTACATAAAAGCGATTTCTTACTTATTATGCTCAAATATTTATAATTGGAATTTTTTATGCAGGGTGTTTTGAAAACATAACTATATATAAATTGATTTGGGAGTAATATTTATTTACCTATAATTTTTATATTTCCATTATGTATGAGTAACAAAATAATTAAATACTTATTAATTAATCGATACCGTATGTTATTTTTATAACAGTAAATTGTAATGAAGTTTATGAAATATGTAATTGTAAATTTCTATATATATATACTTTGGGTTTCGTTCATTTAAAAATTATGCAGATATTTTTTAATTAAGGCAATAATTAATATAGTACTATGCGACAAATTTTGTGTCATCAAACATTGCCTCAATAACACAGGTCAACACTAAAAAAGTATCTGGAAAATCTTGTTTCAGATATTATAGGTATAGTCATCCCAATCACCAGGAACATTTCGGTTTTTTTCCATCACCTCACATTTTTAACCCATTGAGGACCAAAGAAAATATGGTTTCATGATGAGTTTTTATATTATAAAATTTTCCCAGTAATAGGTAGAGCAGATAAGTTAGTCATGTTTTATAGCCAAGTACCAGTTAAGTCTTTTACTTATCATACATAGGTCCTAGATGTCTTTAAAGTTGTAAAAACAAAGAATTTCTCAATTAAACCCCATCAAACCAATGAAAAATAAGGGGTAAGGAGTGGGTGTAAAGGGGAAATTTGTATTTCATATAACAGACAAAAGACCACAGATATCGAAAATGGTAAAATTTTAAAAATCACACTGACAGAAAATGTGTATTCATCAAAAGTATGAAAAAATAAAAATCCAAATTTAAATAACAGAGTTAACAAAAAATTATAAGAAAAATATATCGGGAATAATTCGGCCTAATTTTAACTACGTATACTAAATATATTGTAGAAAGTTAAATAAATCATTTCCATGATGTCACAATTTTAAAATATATAATGTTTTTATTTTAAACTTCATTGAAAAGTGTACGGATATTTTTTCCTTTAATTAGGATTTAAGAATGCACTATTTATAAATTTTTCCCATGTTATGAAGCTGAATAAGTCTGCCACCAAATTAGGATTCCATGGGCATGTTAAAGTCATGGCATATTCTACACTTTTGTTTTATTGGTCCTTCTCTACAAAATACGGATCCATAATATACTCTATCTATTAACCAGAAAATTATATAACCTAAAAAATTCTTAGAGGTACATATTTCATTTGGTCATCAATGGGTTAAAATTGTGATGTGATGCAAATGTTTCATGTTACTTTTTTCACTACATTTAGTCTTAGAAGAAAGAATTAAACAAAATTATTCAAGATATATTTTTTCCCTAATTTTTTGTTAACATTGTTATTTAAACTTGAATTTTTATTTTTTTTAAACTTTTGGTGCCTACGCATTTTCTGTCAAGGCGATTTTAAAAATTTTACCATTTTTGAAATCGTCTTATATCAATTATATAAAATACAAATTTCCCTTATACACCCTCTCCTTATCCCTCATTTTTCAATGGTTTTATGAGTGTTAATTGAGAAATTCTTGATTTCTACAACTTTAACGACTTTTGTAGCCCCATGATTTGCCTATAAAATATGTGTGAAAAATTTCCACCACCTATTACCTGGAAAATTTTATAGCCTAAAAACTCCTCAAGGAAACAAATTTTCCTTGGTCCTCAATGGGTTAAAAATGTTACGTGATGGAAAATATTCATTTGACTTTCTACACTATATCAAGCCTAAGGAATAATAATATTGTAGACTTATTCCAGATATAAATTTTTTTTGCGATTTTGTTGACCTGTGTAATTATAACGCAAAATCTTTAAAGAGCTTTTCAAAGTTAATTCGAATTTAAATTTTATAGAATTTTAAACTCCAGATATTTTGGGGCACTTATTTCGTTATTTAATGATAATATTTTTTCAATATATGAGTAGTCACATTATAAAACTGATTTTACAGCAATTTTGCTCATATATATATTACGCATCTCTCGAATAAAAATATATGATATAAAATTAATATATATGCCCCCTTTTTGTAAATAATTATTTGTTTAAAAGTTAAAATCAAATTTAGCACATATGTACATAGTATATTAAATAATTTGTTTGCATAAAACTTGGGCTAGAAAGGTAGTAAGATACCACGCTCAATTCTTAGCCCATTTGCCGTAAAAATAAATTTTGGTACTTTCTTGATGCTACTTAGACAATTAACATAAAATTTGACATGGGCAAGGAAAAGAAAATATTATATATTTTAAAGCTTGTTATGTTTGGAAGCTATGCCTTTTTTGGCACACTTTTTATTATAACATAATATTTTTTTTTTTGTTGTCATAAAAATATTTATGAAACTTAAAGTTTTTTTACTTTCTTAAAAAAGTGGGCGTGACATCCAGTCAGTAGTTAGACATAAGTTGAGTCAAATAAAATAAAAAATATTATGACAAAATTGGGCGTAAAAAGGAAATGACTTCAACAAAAAACTATAGTAATATAAGTTTTCCGTAAAATAACAACATATAACAACATTTGAATTTAAAAATTAAAGAGTATGGCAAGTTTGCTACAGTATTTTTTAAAGTATTTAAAATTAACCAAAAATAAAGTCACATTATTAACTGACATTTACTAAAAAAGACCTAGTTATACTTTCTTTTAGGAAGGTTAGAAAAGAAAAACCCTATCTTAAAGAATTACAGACAAATTTTGAAGAAAAAAAATTTAAAACAGTATAAGAATTTTCTCAGGTTTTGAATAAGAATTGAGTAATATAATGATTTATATCTTAAGTTTTTTAGGTTTTGTTATTTGTTTTCTTCTCCTGCAAATTTGCAAAAAGTTGAGATACGTGTTTGATATATATTTCGCTTAATTATATATAAATATAAATTAACAAAATTCGTTGTATTTTCCTGAAGAAAATTATTATGTTATGTAATTAGTTTTAGTATTTTTTATTTTATTTTTTATTACGACTTAATATTATAAGACTCCTTTCTTTATTTCATTTAAACATTTTGAGAATAATTATACCATAAATTGGCTACAGATATGTATAACTAAAACTTTGTGCTATAAATTGTCAAGCAAAAACTTCCTGATCCGTATTAAGGCTCCCTTACTTTACCGTAAATGTAAATGTAGCAAATCAGCTGATACGTTTTGCCTATGAGAGTTATGTATGTATGTATGTGTACTCAAAAACGTAAATGTAATGCAGTAACCTAATCAAATTAGGTCACTCTACGTTTTTATGTGACAGCTGGAAGAACAGTGTTGACAGCTTTTTATTTCAATATACCAAATCTGCGTAAAAAATCGCTGTAAAGAGTTTATCAGTTTAACTTTTTGTTTTGCTGTGTTCTTCATTTAAAACTTGATAAAATAATTCAAATGCAGTGCGCAGTTGAATCAATAAATAAAATTTAAATTTAGCGACTTTTAAACTGAATTTGATTTACTAAGAAAATGTGTAATTTACATCAATGATGTTGATGTGTACAAAACAATAACAACGTACTGGCTACATTTACGTTCCGTTTACATTTTCGTTTTTAGATTTTCATTATCGGTAGAGTAACGGAGCCTTTAGAATGTCCCCAAGTATATATCTAAATTGAAAGTACTTTTTATAATCTGTCAAATGAGGGTAGAGTCTATAATTTTATTATTATTATTATTATTATTATTATTATTATTATTATTTTTATTTTTTTAATTTAATTTGAATGTCTTTAAAGATTTAGAATTCAAAAGAAGCAAACAAATGACAATACCCACCTGCTACAAATTTTAGTTATAACATCTAAATATACAGGTATGTGATGGAAAACGATTTCAAAAACGAATCGATTTTAAATAGAAAAAAATGTGTGATGTACTGATGTTTTCGTTTTTGTTATTAATAAAAATTATATTTTAATCACTTTCTTTTAGATTTTATTAAATATTTTTTTTTATATTTGCCTAAAAATTATTGCTATTTTTCACATGAAATTCATCACAATTTTTCAAACCGATTCGTTTTGAAAACGATCGGTTTTCATCACATACCTGATAATGTTTTTATTTAGTTTCCAATAGTTTAAAAACTATAATTTTATATAATAAACTTTAAAACTAACTTGAAACTGATTTATTGTGGGAAATACTAGAACACTAGCTGATAATTTTATAAAACGTTAGCTTACTGTAAAGCTATCATATTAGGAACAAACTAAATTTAGTGGTACTGAAACAATTTTCAGTAGTGCAAAATTTTAGCAGTCACTACATATATATAGCTGCACTACATATATATAGCCGCAAATATTTTTTTTTTTTTCACTAATTATAAATATCTAGTTATTTGTTCACTAAACATAAAAATTAAATTTTTCCAGTCAATCATAACTCACTGAACAAATTTTAAAGGGCTATGTTGGTAATTATCATATTTATAATCATTTTAGAAACACACTACATAATTTAGAATTTCTTTTAGTCTCATGCCTAAAGTTAGAGATATGAAATTTTGACTCTATGATGATCTCCCGCCAAATAGATCCACTACGAAGGGACTTTTGGAAATTCGAATAAAAATTAAAGATTTTAATTAGAAATTTTGCACTATCACTGTGGAAACTGCAAATTAGTTCACTACCACCACCTGTCTTTGGCATCTATACATTTTATATATTAAATATTTTGTTAACAGAAATAAAAATAAAAATAATTTGTTTATATTAAAATGTATTATTTTTCAAAATAAAAAATATATATTATTAATATATCAGAATCCAGCTAATCCAGCTAAATTTTTATTAAAATTTAAACGAAGCTGTATTAAAAAATATTAAACAATACGCCATTTACCGTAGATTATTATTAAATTATATGCTGACCATATTATGTCCGTCCGGCTGTCTTGCCGAAAATATAATCTTCAACCCCAAATGCTGTTTTATTAAAATTATCAATGCAAATTGTTCATTAAAAAAAAAAAAGGAAGTTACAGAATTTTGAACAGAAAATTTTAAAAATTTCCTATTGTGTATAGTGTTGGAGTATGATAAATAAATAGAAAAAAAATTATATTTTCATTTTATTTTTCTTGGTATTGTTGTGTACCTAACCAAAGGGCTTTTTTATTCCAATTTATTTGCAAGTTGGTTGCACAACTGCTGGTCTTATTTGTTTATTTTTTATGTTTTCATTTAGCAGAGTATTTAAATGAAGAAGAAATTATTTAAATGTTAAAAAAAAAAAAAAAAAAAAAAAAAAAAAAACAATACAGGAAAAATTATTTATAAAAAAACATGAATTACCAACACAAATATTAAAACTTTAAATTGTTAATTCTTCTTAATTTTATTTTGAATTTCCCTTTTTATGTCATGAAGCTTTGAAGCACCTTGATTTTATTTTAGTTTTTGTTTTTTTTTTTTTTTTTGGTGCTTCCGTTTAATTGTTTTGCTAGAACACATGTCGACTTTTAATTCAATTTCAGTTATATTTGCTCTTAAATGTTTTCTTCTGTAAATTGTTAAATTGTTTTCAAATCCCTAGAGTTATTCCTATATAAATGGAAGAAAAAAGAAAACGTAAAAAAGTGTGCTTTTAATGTTTTAAAAAACATATTGTTGTGTAAACATGATATTTGAGCCATCCCAGCTATTTCAAAAATTTAATTATCATTGTCAAGGGTTTTTAAATAAAAGGTTTGTGCTTTTGAAAGGGAGGGGGTGGGGTTTCGGTAATAAAAATGTGAATGAATTTATAGTTATTTAAAAGGTGAAAGTTTGACATTGAAAGATTATATAACAGTTTATTTGTGATGTGCAAAATTATATAAGTATAAATTACTTTTTTGCGAAATGGAGAACAAACAAATTGACAAAAATTGATACCAATTGTCATGAAATTAACACCACTTTAGTATCAAATTATTAAATTACATTATATTTTCTATTTTGTGTTTTTAAGATTTGTAAACAAAACCTATCAAAAAGCCAGTACCGTAAATTCTAAATGTGGCCAAAACCTTGGAGGATTTTGAATAGAATTTTTCCAGTGTTACATTTAATTTTAATATTTTATTTAATTTATTTTCTTTAAATAAATATGACCTAATGAATTCAATATTTTTTCTAATTTATAAAGAACAATAATGTTGAAATAACATTAAACTATATTATTACAACATTCCTTATTACAACTTTGTAGTTTGTTCATTTAAGAAAAGTATTTTTAAAAAAATCTTAAATTGCTAAATGACTCACACTAAAATAAAAGGTAAAAAACTAGCAAATTCTATTATTTTGTCTAAATTTCTTTCACAAAAGTTAAGAAAATAATAATTGCATCTCTCTAAACTTTTCTAAACAGGAAATTCTTGTATAAAATTTTAAATTGCTGTTAAAGGAGAGAAGGAGAAAAAAAAATTCTTGCATAAAAAATATATTTATTTGTAGTAACAAAACTCTATTATGACTTTTTAACAAATAAATATAAGAACAAAACGAATTTTCAGCACGCTTTTTAAAATTTTGCTCTGTAGAGTTTTGTTAAAACTATTTTTAACTGCAGGGCTTTTTGTTACAAAATTGTGACTATAACAACATACTTGCATATATCAATCTATCGTTTGTCTTGGGATTTTCCTATGTCATAAAAAAATTTGCCTTTGGTTCTACAAATTGTTGTTTGTTTACAATTACGAAAACAATGTCAACATGACTCTGGCAGCAATGAAAATATATATAAATAACAAATGAGAAAGACTATAATATAGAAAACTAAACTATGCAAAATTGTACTAAATTTAAAATTTTTAAAGATATTTGAAACAGAAAAAAAAAAAATGTGAATAAAACTATTCAAAAGGTCATTACAGGGTAACGCCTTCGTAATATTGCATTCAACCCCATATTTATTTTCTAATTTAGCATTGTAGCTTAACTACGCTAGATCCTTATATGCAGTTAATATTTATTTTTTTTTTTTTAAGATAAACTTTCTCTTTTTATCCTCCTGTATGATTTTTGAATTAAAAAATTAAAATGCTTTAGAAATTAAAGTGCACTATTATGGCAGCCTTTTACACTCATTACTGTAGACTACTTTTTGGTTAAAAGAGTTTAAATTGTGCTTTGTATTCACTTCTTTTTTAAATTTTCTTTGTGAGCTTAATATTGTATAAAATAAAAGAGAAAAATATCTCACTGTACATTTTATGTTGCTGAAATTTTTTTATTTTAACCTCAACCAATTTATACACTTAACACAAACATCAACATTTTATGATAAAGAAAAATTTTCTTTGTATTTTGTTTAAGCAATTTTTACTGGCACTGATGCATTTTGAATAAAAATGGCTTATGTTCCGTAATTTTAAAAAAGTAATACAAAACATCATAAATATATTTTTTTTCTTACACCTATAAGAAATTTATCTTTGCTAAAAAAAAAAAATTTATTTGATATATTAATTTTCTTATATATAAAAATGTTATATTCCTGTAGAACATATTTTAATAAAAGTCAATTTATTTTAAAAAATTTAGTCCATCCTTTTCTCTGATTGTTGATTAAAATAAAACTTTGTAAACTTATAAAATCGGTTATTGAGATGCATAAATCAAGGTGGAAAAACTGCCTTGAGACTCGATTCAAACGCACCAGAAAAGGTATTGACTGTCATGAATACTACTCTAGGAAAAAATAATGTCCCATTCAAAAGGAAATATTATCGTTTTATACTTTTTTCGCAAAAAATAAAAGGCACCCCCTATTTATTATTAGTTTCCATGCATTTAAAAAAAATCATATTAAGTTCTTTTTCCCTTGTCTCCTGTTTTTTGTCTGTAGATTTTTTTTTATTATAATTTTGTCACGATTTCAGTTACTCGTTTTGGCAACATTCACTAGCTGTTGTATAGTGTGCAACTTTTATTTTATTTTAATATTTGTATTGCAACATATAAGTATTTGTTTAACCTCACCAACATGTTGTTAGTGTGAATCAGTAAAAGTTTTATACTCCTTTTTTTAACTTATTTTAACTGGGTCACTGGAAGAGTAAAACAAAATAAAGAATTCATTTGACTTATATGGTTTAATGGTATTTTTAGTTGGTGTACATTTTTGGTTCATCCCTCTTTTTTTTTTTTTTTTGTAGTTATTACAGGTAAAAACTAAGGAGAATATTGTAACAATAGTTGAATGTAAGGTAGTGTTTCAAAAATATTTTTTGAATAAAATTTAGAAAATATGTTCACAGAAAAAAATTATTACGGTCTTTTTTTCAATTAACATAGTTGTTTCATTTTGCATCGAAATTTAATAAATATATTCAATCAAAAAGGAAATAAAAATAAAATTTAGCTATACTTTTATATCATATATACATTTTTAATTCATCCAATCAACTACTTTATTAATATAAGTAATTTATTAATTGGGAATTTTTTTTCTGTTTTGTATTTTTTATAGTTTTTAGTAATTGATATAATCATTTTGGTGAGAGGTGCAAATTTAAACAAGTTTATAATTGAATGAATTATATTCATATATCGTCCATTCCATGAGAGATTTATAAAAAATGCCAAATTTTTTCCGATTTTGTTCATATTTGATACGCATATAATTTATGGAGCCATTTAAATATTTATATTTTTATTTTTTTTTTAATTTTAAAAAATTCACGAATTTATTCACCATTTTGATTTTCCGAAAAATCAAAAAAATCGGAAAAGTGTATGACTTTAGCCATCAATAACTCTAAAAGTTGTTAACGGATTTTAATGATTTAAACTGCACGTGGAAGACGAATATGTCCTCTTTTAACGTAGTAATTTAGAAATAATATTGCAATTTAAAAATGCATTCATAATGCAAATGCAATTTTAGGATGCATTTTTTAAAATTTTAATATGTTAAAAAGCAAATATCTTTACTATAAAATGAAAAAATAATTATTCTGGGACAATAAAATCTACTATTTTTAATATTTTTTTAAACAAATTTTCATAAATTTTTTCATACAAAAATTTAAATTTTTAAAAAAATTTTGATTTTTAACTTTTTTTATTATACTCTTTTAATATGTAGCTTTAAATGCGTATAACTCCTTAAGTATACGTCGGATTTTACTGATTTAAAAACTAGTACAAAGTTTATTACGATAAATATTGTAAATTATATTGTGTGAATCAAAAATATTTTTTTTTGCCAATGATGCACTCACGAAAAGAGTGCAATTTTCGGATGCATTTTTAAGAAATTTCTACCCTTTTAGTTTTAAATATTTTTGCTTAATACTGAAGACAAATATGTTTATTATATAAAACATTAGCACTTAATCTGGGACAAATACGTTTTCTAGCGCAAATAACAAATTATGGAATATTATGATTAAAATTAATTTTAAAATAATCCCACAAAAATAAAAAAATACAAAAATTAAAAAAAAATAAAAAATTGTGTATGAAAAAATTTGGAGAAATATTTAAAATTTTTTTTTTGAAATAGCAAACTATTTTGTCCCAGAACAATTTGTGTTGCAATTTTTAGCATAAAACATAATAATGTTTTTTATATCAGAAGAAGAAAAAAATTAAAAGGGTAGAAATTTTTCAAAAATGCATACTAAAATTGCATTTGCATTATGAATGCCTTTTTAAAAGATAATAGTATTTTTGAATTACTACATTTATAGTGGACATATTTTTCTTAAATATGCAATTTAAATTATTAAAATCCGTTAACAACTTTTAGAGATATTGGAGTACAAAGCTAGACACTTTTGTGATTTTTTGGACTTGTCGAAAAATCGAAATCGCGAATAAATTCGCGAATTTTTAAAAATTCAAAAAAATAAAAATGGAGATATTTAAATAGCTCCATAGGTATGCGTATGCCAAATATTATTAAAATCGGAAGACATAAAAAATATTCTTGGGCGTTCTTTCATGGAATGGACGATATATTTGTTAAATGGTGACTTTTTTCTGTGTTGTTGACAACGTGATTGTAAAGTTTTAATACTTAATGATAGGATCACTTTTAAATTTTTGTTTTTTTTTTTTTAGTAGCGTCTGTTTGTGTTTGATAGGCATATAAGATAAATTGAAACGAAATTTTAGATTGAACATAAAAAAATTCCCCTAAATTATTTTAAGCAGCAATGAATGGAAAATCATTTAAAAGTGATATAAGTGTAAAACAAAAATCGTTTGTAATTTGTTTAGTAGCAGCAAAATATATTACTAATAAACTTAAAATTTTCCAAATGTAATCATTTCAAGTTGACGACCTTGAAAGTACTTAGTACTTTGAATGGGATATTTATCGCTAGGAAAATTATGTGTTTTTTTTTTTTTAATTTCTCTTGCCTTTTAAGTAAGTAAATGACTTAAAACACTCTATATTTTCTTAAGGACCTTCAAAAGTAAAATAATACACAATTAACTATTTCAGTTATTCATTAAAATTCCCAAGTGTTCCTGAAATTCAAGATATTTTTATTTTTTAGTTTGCATATTTAATAATATTAAATCATTACATTTTATACCAACAAATTTAAATTTATAATTCCTTAAGTGTTTAGTTTTTTGGTCCTTCGGTCTACTTATTATTTAAAATTTTCCGTTTTTTTTTATGAATTTTTATTTACAAATCATTTCCAAAAGGAAAATGAAAAACGAACGGACACGTGGCAAAGTTGCCAAAATGCATTTAAAAAACATAAAATAAGTAAAACAAAATACTTATTAGCATACTTTATACTTGACTAAACATTTATTTTTTGAATTTTTTTCAATATTTACTAATTTGACCTAAAGCCTATTAAATACTAATAAAAACAGACAAAACTACGTTTTAAAAGAATATTCTATTTCCTTTAATTTCAATTTATTTATTTTTATTTGGTCTTTATTTAAACCAATTTAAATTTGTTCCACTTCATCAAGTTTTTATATGAGTATTTTCTTTTCTTTTGTTTCCTATAGATATTTCTTAGAAAATAAATAGAATTTAAAAATCCTTTAATTTTTCATTCTTAAGAATTTGTAGGCAATTTTTCGATTTTGTATTTTTTTATTATTGTACTTTCATTTTCACATTGAATAACAAATTAATTGGATTTATTGTGGTATAAATAATATAAATATTTGTTGTTTGTCTAAAAAAAAAAACACAATTTTGTGTTTTTTATTTTTGAGTGTTAAAAAAATGTAGTTTTGTGGCCAAATGAATTTCTAATTGATTGCATTTCTAATTTGATAGATCTATGTATGTGTTTGGGTTTGAGGTTTTCTTTATGTATCAATACCCTGCAGAATATTGTTCGCATTGTTTCTGTAGCATACATACAAACATATATTTAATTGTATTATTAAAAACAGGAATTTAGCACAGGAAATCCAAAATCTGTTTATTTACTTAATAAAACTGTCTACGCATTTTTTGTTTGTGCGATTTTAAAAATTTTAAAAATTTTGAGATCTACGGTCTTTTGTTTGCTATTTAAAATACAATTTCACTCAATCCTTGCCCCTCATTTTTCAATGGTTTTATGAGGGTTAATGGAGAAGTTTGCTTTTTAAAACTTTAAAGACAAGTTAGAGGCTTGATCAGAATTACATTTTTGTATTCGGATATAAAATATTAGTGACTCAAATTTCAACCTATTACCTAGAAAATTGTTTAACATAAAAACTCCTCATGGAACCATATTTTTTTTGATCCTCAATGGATAAAAAATTAGACATAAGGGAGAAAAACCGAAATGTTCCTGGTGATTGGGATGATTATACCTACAATATTCACAACATGAGTTTTAGTGTTGACCTGTGTTACTTGCTTATGGTTCTTTGAACCGGATGATGATGCAGTAATCAATTTTATAGCCTCTGTTTTGACAACTTTATATATTTTACTTTATTTATGGCCCTTCTAGCTGGAAGCTGATAGATGATTCTGCAATCACATCTATAACCGAAAATAGATTCTTTAATATATGTATGATGTCGAATATTGTTAAATATATACTTTAGTGTGTTACTATTGGTCAAGGTTTCCTAAGTAGGAATATTTTAAGTCTTTTTCGAAGAGGTGTGTAATAGTGTATTAAATTCGAATGGGAAGACTTTATTTATTTTTATTTATTTATTTATTTTTTTTTTTTTTTTTTGGAAGAAACTCCATGGGAATCCTATTTTGGTGCTTTAGTTGAGACAAAGAATTAGATCAAGAATCGTACCAAATATAAGAAATATTTTTAATCATTGAAAGTAGATTGGGAAAAAATGTCCAGGTTTTTAAAGCACTTGAATTTATTCTAAAGCAAGGAAACGAACAGCACTAGTATTAAATATTATGCAATATTTAACAAGATCAGAGGTACGTTAAATATTATTCACCGAAAAAACAGAATGAAATGATCATGAACCACATGTACTGCAAACAACTGTTCTGAAGGAAAAGAGCATAGAATGAAAAAGGACCAGAATACGATCAGAACACTCGGCAGATTGTTGCCTAGCCAAACTATTGGAAAAAGTAGAGGCTTTAGCCCAGACAAAAGCGCCCATAGCAAGTATATAAATTTCAACTTTCGAATGGAATCCATAAATTGCTAGCAAGATAGGTGAAGTCACAGCTACAAATAGATATTTAAAATTTTTCTAAATATTTTTTTTATTTTTTTTTTTATTTATTAAAGAATTTAAAAATTTGTAGGCATCCGCGAGAAAATTAAAAATTCCACTCATTTATCTCATTTATTACTGGGTAAATTTTATATTTTTTTAAACAAACCAGCAAAAAATTAACTGAAAACGAGAGTAAAAGATATAGTCGGTCAAGCCCGACCATATGATACCCTACACCATTGTGTACATTATGTGGAATGATACTCATAAGTGTAAAACAAAATATACGAATATCAAATATTACGTTGATGCTGACATTTATGTGGATTTATTCAATTTTGGGTGATTCCCAAAAGAGGGCCTTATATGGGAGCTATGGTAAATTATGGACCGATCTTTGTAAAATTTGCTACTATCGTTTATATTCATATAAAACTCATTTGTGTCAAATATTAGCTTGATACTAACATTTTAATGGGATTTATGGTCGTTAGTGATTTTCTGAAAAGGGGTTTATATGGGAACTATGGGTAATTACAGGCCGATCTGTATAAAAATCGGCACACTTATTTAGACTTATATGAAACTTATATTTGCCAAATTTCATTAAAATATTGTTATATTTAAGGGACTTATGGTCGTTAAACCCTTTTCCGGGAGGACGTTTGTAAATTTCATAAATTTTGGTTCAAAATTGCGACCTGTAGTTTGATTACAAGGTTTACATGGACGGACAGACGGACGGACATCGTTAAATCGACTCAGAAAGTGATTCTAAGCCGATTGGTATAAATTAAGGTGGGTCTTAGACAAATATTTTTGGGTGTTACAAACATCAGCACAAACGCATAATACCCTCCCCACCTATGGTGGTGTATGTAACATTGGGTCGTCATTGGAAGAAAGTACTTAGTGGTGAAAAAGAGCTATAGAAGTCTTTTTCTAACCCATGGTTGTCATTGGTAGGATGTTTTTCTTTTATACTTCTTGTTCATTGCTTTGGAAGTACTTCTCTTAATACTATGGTTATAAAATTTAAAAAAATAAAAATTCCGTTTTACCCATAATACTTAAAAGATAATAAAAATGCTTTAAAATTTGTCAAATCTTAATTTTCTTAGAAACTATTAATCTTTTGAAGTACATATATTTTACTCATCATTTATAAAAACAATATTTTAGCTAATTTTTCAAATGTAACTACAATTTAGTGTAAACTATCCAACGATGAAATAACTCTTAAAAGCATTTTTGATGCAAATATCATATTTTTTTTTTTTTTTTTTTAAAATTGAACAAAAATTGTTGAACTCATTAGATTTAAAATTATTAAATAACACAGGAAAACACTGATTCTGCGGCACGGGATTTCTCAGTCAATTCCGATATACGGTATTAATAATTACTAAGCATTACCTGTTTAATGTTTTCGTTGATTTTCTCCAATATGCGCCAAAAATTTTATTACTTTTCGTAATGCACATTAATTGTGTTACTAAGCCTATTCACAAACGAATACATTTTGTTAAAAATTAGCAAAGCAACGAAAAAACAACAAAATTAAAAAGTTTTCTAGTTTTCCTGAAAAGTTATTTAAAATTTGCATATTTAATTCAGTCAGCGCAGGGGCGATTTTTTTCTTTTTTGATTTTTTTAGTATTGTACTGTTCGGCAGAAAACAGTAAAAATAGCCGGATAATGTATTTTTCTATTAGGTCCTGATTTTATATGGATGTGTCTAATATTTCCCCTTAATAAGGCAATTAGGTTTCACCATAACTTAAAAACAGTTTATTCGATTTTTTTTCTTCTTAACATTATTATTTTATCTGTTAAATACTTTCGAAGTTATTAAAAAATAAGTGTTAATTAAAATAACTTTTAAATTAAAAAAATAGCATATTTATGAACTATTAAGCAAAGTAATAAATATAAGATGACTTGAAGATAATATTCATCTGCATTTTTTGGTGTTCCTACGTTATGGAAAAAGGCAATCGTATAATTGTCTTATTAAGGGGGAAATATTAGAAATTAAAAACTAAAAGCATATTCACGGTCAGCACATCAAATACCAACTAGTCATCCTATTTTTCCAAGTCCAAGAATTTTTTTTTTTTTTTTTTTCTGTCGACCATCGTTATTATTACTATTTTTAACAAAAATATTGCCCACAAATTTAGGTCATAATAAAATTAAATTTAAAATACATCCACAAAACTTCTTTTGTTATTATTTTTTTAACAAAATTATAAATTTATTTACAAACAACAATAAAAAGACAATACCACAATCAAACAAAAAGAAATTATTACCTAAAAAAAAAATATATAATTTTAGTAAAAAAAAGGAAAAAAAAAAATAAGCAAAAAATATTTATTTAAATTTAAATAAAAGCTTTTACATTTTAAAACTAAAATTTAATTACTGAATAAAAAATTTAGTTTTCACCAAAAAAATTGTTTCTTTTTTATTGTCTTGTTATTTTTTTAATGGTTATTTTTTCTCTTAAAATATGTTTTAGCAGCAAATACAAATGGAAAAAAAATTTGACAATGAAAAACGTTTGAGGGTTTTTTATGTCTACTGTGCATACATGTGTATGTGATGTTTTCAACAGAAATCAATTACTTTTTTACTGAAATGTTTTGTTAAATTAAAAAAAATACACTGTTGATTTGACAGTGACAAAATAAAATTTTTCCAAAAAAAAAAAAAAAAAAAAAAAAATGGAAATAAAAACTAAATAAATAACCCAAATAGAAAACAAAACGTATGTATGACTGTGTAAATAAATATATTCATTTAGTTGTATACCCTAAAGCAGGAAATAGTGTTTTGCTTAAAAAGAGTTGTTGCTATTTCTGTCATTGTTTTAGGAGAGCAATTTTTTATTTTTTTTAGTAATAAATGTACAGAAATTCAAATTTATATATGACATGAAATGAAATACTAAAAAAAAAAAATTATGTGTATTTTGTTAAATAATAGATTTTGTTCTAAATATGTTTTTACTTTCCATGATGTTCCATCAAAGTAATAACAGTATACCCTGTTAAAATTTTAATCATATTGATATACTACAGTTTGCAGTCTATTAAAGAAATCTTTCTCATTTTGCTTTTTTTATTACTTATAATTTATACAATTTATTTATTCTATTTTTCTTAAATAAAATAAAATAAAATCTAAATACTCCACTATAGGTATCTTCTAACAACATCTTTAAGTAACTTTCGTTACGCATAATAAAATAATTTTATGCAATAAAGTTGTTGTAGAATAAAATATAAAATTTAAATAAATGCAAATATAATAATAAAAAAATCTAAAACAAACTTTCAACTATGTAGCAATTGCACTTGAGGTTGCTTTCAACAAAAAGTAACTGGTTGCTATTTTTTCCACTCCTTTTTTTATTACTTCAAGTTTTTTGCGGGTCTTTTCTCACAAAATGTTGATGTAACAACAACTGTTGTTTTCCTTGTATATAGTAGTTCTTTTTGTTACACATTTCATAATTTGTTGTTGTTTTTATAATGATATTTTTTTTATTCTAAATTTGCAATGCAACTGAGTTTATATGTATGTTAAAGTTTTTGTTGGTTTAATGTTAAAAAAAGGTAAATTTATACTTTATACTTTATACAAGAAAGAGACAGAGTTGGTATTTTATAGGAAATACATTTGCCTCTCAACATCCGTTACACAAGTAGTTTATGTCATACTTCCGTTATATCAGAGTAGTATACTTCAATTGCACACAAATACTTATATAAATAACAACTAACAGTTATGTATAACTAACTAACTTCTTTGGTTGAAGTACTGTGACAAAATAATGCTACAACAGTAAAGGGTCTAATGTGGAAGAGTTTTAGGTTCATAACTTAGCTTTTAAAATCTGTAGAATCCCTAGAGGGAAAAGAACTAACACAAAACATGTTACTGGATTGGTCCAAAGTGATAGGGACCGGTTATATTTCCAACACTTTATATGAGCAGGACCTGTCACTTTAACATGGCGTTAGTCTAGGAGAGAGAAATTCACACATGATTTTTGCACAAACTACCATATTTTATTTATAAATAATTGCCGTACAATATGGCAATTCCAGAAGATTTAATCTAGGACTTAAAAACACAAATGGTAGATTAGATTAATATTTAGTTTAACTAATTTAACATTTAATTGGCATTTAATCTAGAAGTGAATAACTGGCTCTAAATATAATACAATTTAGGAAAAAATTTGGAAATTCTTTTATTTTAGTATATTTTTTATTTTTTTTAATATTTTCATTTAATACCTTTTTGTTAATATCGTTAGAACCGGTCCCTATCACTTTGGACAAATCCTGTAACATGTTTTATGTTAGTTCTTTTCCCTTTAGGGATGTTTTCTTATCACTCAGCCACAGATTGTTATTGCGCGAGAGTTGCTAATTGCTCTCACTGGTTCAATTGGTTCTCAAAAGAAACTTTGGTGGCTTTTAGGTGTCAATTGGTACTCAACTGGAACTTTGGTGGCTATTAGGTGTCAATTGGTACATAACTGGTACTGAGGGATCGGTACTATTGCACCAATTGCTACAAATTTCCCGCAGGGATATTTGTACTTTCATTCTCAACTAAAAATTGAGTTTTTTTTTTTTTTTTTAACAAAAATTTGTAAGTTTAAAATTTTATTTTACCATTGTTCATTACAAAGATTAGCATTTTTCACAGGTTCTTTCCATTTTGAATCAATAATTTTAAATGAAGCAATAATTTATGATTTACCCTGGAATGGCTTCGTTAGTCGTTTCGACCAACAACAATGCTATTTTGAGTGATATTTCTTTATTCGTTGCATATTTTTTGGGAATTTTGGCATAACATCTGCCCTAAATAAGATCTTGAAGTGTCCGGACGTATGTTGCTGTGAGCGGTCTGAATGTTAGTATTTTGAGCAACCTTGTTAGTCGGAACGACTAACGAAGCACTTAGTGTGAATTTTTGAACTTTTAGCGATAAAGTAATTTAGTAAATAAAGTAATGCAGTGTATTTAGTATTTGCTCCTATAGTGTGAAATATATATTTTTGGGGAAAAGTAAATATAATATAACTTCTAGAAATAATTTTAGCAACACATAAGCAGCGTTACCGTTGAGAATTTTTAAAAAGTGTCCAAAAAAGGGGATTTCAAAATAAAAAGTCGCCAAAAAAGGGGATTTTTCGAAAAAAAGGGGCCAATGGTTAAAAACCTAAAAAACTTCTTTAATTTTGTTCATTTGATAACAACAAAAACAAAAAAATGTTGTGTTTTAAGAAAAACTACTAAATCTAAATCTGTTAGCAACAAAATAATTTATTTATAAATATTTTACAACAATTTTTATTATTAAAAAATAATGATTAATTCACAAAAATATCTGACATACAATCCTTTTTTTATTAATTACACTTCTGTACTTTTATACAAGGTCTTTACTCGTACTCAAATCTTTCAAATCCTCGTCGAACCAATTTAGAACTGAACGTATGGATCTAAAAATATTTACTAAAGTCTGTTGAACAAACTGTTTTTTATTATTGATAACTTAGTATAAAAACACGTTCCCCCTATGAATTGCTATGAAGAATGTAGAAATATAAATTAGGATAAAAGTATTCATCGTCAAAAAAGATTCGGCGTATGATGATTTAAATAGCTATTCATAAACTCTATTATTATTTACTAACAGTTTCAGTCCATTTATAAATATTCCGCGGTTCTTTATATAACTATACTGTGAAACAATGTTAAACTAGTTCATTTATTTGTTTAAATTAACTAATTTTCGTCATTTAGCTCGTAGTCTTTAAAAGTCGCCATTTAGTCGCCATTTAAAAAAGGGGCCAAAAAAGTGTCCAGGTGGTTGAAAAAGGGGCATTTGGCGACTAAAGTCGCCAAACGGTAACACTGCACATAAGTATATTTTTTTTCGTCACATTACGCATTATTGATGAGGAAGCTCTATATCCTATATCAAGTAGAAAAGGCATGCTAAGACTAAATAAGCCATATTATAAAATACTAACGGTTACAGATCGACTTCATTTTATGAGTTCTATAATAAAACCTAAGGACGTGATTGATATTTTCGACCAAATATGTAGTGAAATATCATATTAAATAAATATATATCGGTGTTGCTCTATATTTTCTGCATCAAAATAAACATTAATTATATTAAAAATTTATTCAAAAAATATATTTAAAACAATTAAAGAACCATTTTTTACAAAATTTCCTTAAAAAGTGCACAAGGATCTAGTTTAGCGACAAATGTCTTATCGACTTTGTTCTACTTCCAATATATCAACCAGGCATTGTAAAAATGTCAACAATCAATATACCCCCCATCAAAAAGATGGGGGGTATATTTTGTCATTCCGTATGTAACATGTCAAAGGAATCATTTAAGACCCCTGGTTAGATTCTGAGTCGATCTAGCTATGTCCGTTCGTCTGTCCGTCTGTTGAAAGCAGAATAGGGCTCGAACGGAATAACGTAGGGGGACGAAATTTGAATCCAATATTTTTCTTATATAAGGTTTGTTTTGGGATTGAAAATGGGCAAAATCGGTTAATAAACAAAAAAAATTATGGGCTAAAAACAAGAAACACAGGGTGTCTTTTTCTGCTACTTTTCTGCTGATATCTCTTAAACAAAAGCATGTACGACAACAAAATTGTGTATACATAGTTTGGGGGTCGATATAAACTCGGAAACCAAAAATGGGAGTGGTCCGCCAACTTTACTCCGACCTCCCATATAAGGTGAAATTGTGTTCAAATAGTTCAAGGACCAATGTAAACTCGGAAACAAAAAATAGGTATGGTCCGCCCAATTTACCACCCACCTTCAATATAACGTAAAATATGAAAAAGTTTATGGTGGGTATATAGATTCGGCCGATCCGAATATAACATTCGCGATTGTTTTTCATTTTAACGATACGTCTTTAAATATTTCGTATAAAAGTAAGTGTTAGTCGTTTCGACTAACGAAGCCCTCAGAAGGGTATAAATTTCAAAGCCCTTCCAGAGTTTATGAAAAATTCAATAAATTTGTAACACTACCCAGCAAAAACTTTGGTTGCCATGTAATGAGTTAAGAAGCTAATATAATGGCTCCCTAGTACTTACACATTAGCTGAATAACTCATTATTTTAATACGGTGATGATATTAGAGGCAACTACTTACCCTATACATAACTTAGATGTCATTACAATAACTAATTACTTCCAACCTGTTTAATAGCGCATTGATTTTAAAGCATTACTGAAGTCATGATTAGTAATAACAATAGGAACGAGTTACATTTTACTGGTTATAAATAAGTAATGAAATGAAAGAGACAGAGAGGAAATAAAGTATTTTTTGTTGTTGTAAAAAGATTTTTTAAATTTGTATTATAACCAAAAATTTAATTAAAATAAATATAATAAATATATACTATTTTAGATTACAAATTAATTCATATGCAAATTTTGCCTTTCACTTATATATCCCTTCTTCAAATATGTAAATTGGTAACTGCATTATAAAAATCAATAGAAATTAATATTTTCAAAAATCTTATCATAAATAATTATTCACATTCGGGTTATAAATAATTAGTTACTAAACAACTTTTATGTAATGCGGACAGTATGTTTTTGTCATTACAAAGTAACTACATGTCATTACCAAGTTTTTGCTGGGTATATATTTAAATTATTATTTTGCTAATATTTTCAGTAAATTAATAAATCATTAAAAACATAAGAAGACCAATATGAGTCATGAAGGAAAAAAAAGGTTATTTCATGGCATAAGTTTTTAGATAACACTATGCGCAAATTGAGGATTATCCCGTGGAGGCGTAATCATTCCATCTGCAATTGAAAGCTCTTGATATGTACAATAAACCCTCCAAAGGATTTTTCATTGCTAGGCAAAATTATTGTTTTATGACCTTTTAAACTTTTTTATTTTTGCACCAAAGTAGTTTCAGATAAATAGAAAAAAATAATATAAATATTTTTCCAAACTCAAATGTTTTAACATAAATGTTTAGAGCACTTAAATGGCGATATTTCATTATAACTTTCTATTAATTTGTCTCTAGTCCATTAAAAAAAAAAATTTTCTACAAAGGTCTATTAAAACTTGAGTTTAATGGGTTAAAATGTTCTACAGACATTTTCTAAGTCGAATTTCACTAGGGGTCACGAAGGTCTAAAGTTCATATTAAACAAGTTTGCAATCGTAAATTGCCTTTTCGTCTTTGTTTGGCGGTACCAGAGTTTGTGGACTATAATTAGATATAAACAGAATGGAATACGTATTTTCTGTGCCCCTACACACTTCATCAGCATTCGTGGTGTCTTATCCATTTTGGTTTCATTGAAACCTAAACATGGCGCCTGCCTTGCATTGGGTGCAATTTTGAGGGACTCAGCAGCGCCAGGCGTTTGGGGCAAATATGAAAGGGGTTGAACCTAACGTCGTAAACGCTGTTAAAGATGTGGTTACATAGTGTCGTAAACCAACATACGGTTCGAAGGATCATAATCAAATTTCTGGCTGATGGCTAGAAGTTTGTTGGTTTGTTCGTATCTCTTCAACGGGGTTTGATAAGAAAGAAACCAAAAATATCAAGAAGTAATTTTGGAGGATAAAGTGAAATGAACACTTACTTGTGGTCTCTAGCGGAAGGAGTAAATAAAAAGGTAAGGAAACGTTATAATATATATTTTATATAATAAAAAAGTGTATGTTGTTTAGGCTACTGCTGCTGTTGTAGCTTTTGCAAAAACTGTAATGGAGCTTAGGAAGATTGACAGGACTTTAGGCGAATATCAACTGTCAGCTTCCTAAATGTCATTCACAATAGCAAAGCCTACAACAGTCAGAGCTATGGAGGGTCATATTTATAAAAGGGGTTCCATACCGATGTCCAGGTAATCATACTCTTTGTCCTCTGCCCGGGCCTCAACACATATGATGAAGCATTTATCAAAAAAAAAAAAAGTAAGTTGATGAAATTATTAGTAATTTTGTTTACAAAACTTTTAATTTAATTTATATAAAAAATGTGGGAAAGTTTTGTACTTTTCTTTTTAAGTAACATCCCAGCAAAAAAGGAACTGAAGAAGACATGAGTTTGACATTGTATTGGCATTGGAAGGAAGTATTTACTGGTGCAAAAGAGCTGCAGAAGTTCTTTTTTTAACTCATGGCTGTCATTGGTAGGATGTTCTTCTTTTATGCTTTTTTATGTTTATGAAATTTTTTTACAAAAATTCAGTTTTAGCCTTATTTAAAGATAATAAAAATGCATTAAAATTTATAAAATTTTAATTTTCTTAGAAATTATTAACGTGTTTTCCAGCTAAGATTTCATTTATGTCCACTTTTTTGGAAGTAATTATTAAGAACTTCCAAAAAATTTTAAAATATGCACATTGTTCTACTTTTGAAGTGGTGAAAATGTTCTTTTTTGGAAGCTCTTGTTCGTTTTTTTGCTGGGATATGATAATTCGGATGAATTTTTTACTTTTGGAGATCCCTAGTAAAATTTGACGAAGAAAATATCTGTAGAACATTTTAACCCATAGAATAGAACTAGAAGTTTATGTGAGAGCCGCCCTATACTAAATTTTCAAAAAATTTACTCATTTTTTTGAAAATACAAAAACAAAATATATGTGACTACATGTATTTTGTTTTTGTATGAATTAGGTTTCTGACAATTGAATTAGGTTTTTTTCTCTCACATAAATATCTAGTTGTTAATCTATGTTTTAACCCATTTAGCTGACTTTCATGTCATTTCCTGACATTTCCCTTTATAAAGCAAAATAAATAAATTGAAAGTTCTGATAAAATATTTCCCGTTAAATGATCTAAATATTTATGCAAAAATGTTTTAAAATTTATTCCTAGTATACTGGCTCTCACTTATATATACATTCAGTTCTACTCGCCAAAATATATGCTTATAACTGACATTACTATTCGCAACAACAACTTTTTGTTGTTCTCACCGAATTGCTTTTATAAAATAGTTGTAGCTACTATATTGTACTCAAAAGTATGTTATAAGGAAACCAAATATGAGATCGCCGCAACTGGTAAGTAGTACGTGTAATGGACCAAATTCAATTGGCAATAACTTCGGTTGCCATAACGAATCTGTTTTCTTTGTGTATATTGGCAAAAACAAATATCAAAACTTTTCTCATATCTAATAAAATCACTAATTCATAATCGACCATATCTTCCATATGAGGCACATTAAATCACCCATAGAAAGATCTCGCGTGGCGGAGACAATGCAAAAATTTAAAAAGATGTTTATTTCTCTTACTCTAAAATAAACTTGTTTTTTATAATCGAAAAACGTCTGCAGCTGGCTTTGAATTCATTGTAATAGTACAATACAATCTTCATTGTGTTTTTCTGCAATGTGTGGACGTATATTGGGTAAAATGAACCTAACTTTTCGTCGAATTAAATCAATCAAAATAATTCGTCCACATAATATAATGTATTAGTTCGGTTGCTCTCGTCATATAAATGATACTAAAATGTAGTAAAATTTATAACATTAGTTTTTTCTTAAACTTATAATCATTTAAATAAAATTTCTAAGAATTAAATATTTACTTTTAATATTATTATATCAACGTTAAAAGTCAACAAAAGCTCATAAAATTTATTAAATTTACATAAATACATATTAAAATATTTTGGTAAATTTAAGAAATAATTTGCATTCTTTATTAAAATATAGTTGAATGTAAAAAAAAAGAAATAAAAATCTTAGCAAAACAAACATTTTTGTAAAAATAACAATAAAAATGATTTTTTCTTGTTTATTTTAGAAAATAAATAAATAGTGGGCAAAATAAGAAGAAAGCCGAAAAAATATATATAAATTAGGCTGCACCAGAATTTAACAACTTTTGAATTTTGACCGTAAAAAAAAATAACAAAATAAAAAAATCTGCAAACAGACCATTGTTCCCCCATAAAAACGCACCCTACAAAGTTCAGCTTCGATGCGACACGGGTTAACGATATCCGATTTCATACCGTGTGTTTTTGCAACCCAAAGAACAATTATAGAGGTAGTTACGGTCAAAATTCGGAAGTAGGTAAATTTTGGTGCAGCCTAATATATATATATTAAGAAAAGGGAGAAAGATTTTTGAATAAAAATAATAATAATAAAGCCACATGTTGGTTGCAAAACCAACAACAAAAAAGTCTCAACAACAATTGATACTAATGCAAGACCTAAGATAAGATTGTTTTTGTATTTCTTACGTTTTGCTTTTTTATTGTTTGGCTCTAAAACAAACACAAACACCAGTTGGTGGTTTTTGTGGCATGATTTTTTTATATGTATGTCATAAGTTAAAAGGACAGACATATAAACATATACCACCTCTTACTACTATTATTAATAGAAAATATGTATGTATGTTTTAGAATTTCTTTTCTAACTTAAGGAATTTTTTAGTTAAATGTAATTTAATATTCTTTCATTGTTGTTGCTTCTATGACCACATTTCATTTTATTTCATTTTCTTTAGAAGACCTCAACATTAACAATAGCAAAAAAGAAAAAAAATTATATATGAGAGTGCAGAATATCTTTAGAGTTAAGTAAATCATTAATTTTCTTCTTTTGTATGTTAAAAGGTCACAAGTTATTTCTTGCTGAAAAAGGATCTGAAGATTTTTGCTCTTTTATTTATTTATTTTTTTTTTTTTGTTTTAACTAAATTTGGGTCCATTTAGTCGGACAAATTGTACATGACTTTCTTACCACTTAATTTTTCTTATATACAATTTTTTTTTTATATTTATTATTATTGTTGAAGAGACAACAAGGACATTTGTTTTATAACGTTTTAGTTTTAAATGATGTATGTGTGTTGGCAAAAGGGTATTGCTCTCAGGAATGTTATTTCTAAATATTATTACTTATAGGCTTAATAAAAAGTCCAATGTTAAATTGTAATTTTTATTTTTTATATTTATATTTTTAATTGTTATCTAACATTAAAAAAAAAAGGATTTTTTTAGTTTTTATTTAACATCATGTAAGGTAACTCCTAAAAAATGGCATTTTCGAGTGAAACTATTTTTTCTATATACATAGATATATTTTTATATGTGCCTTAAATTATACGTATACACCTACATATGTACAAATGTATGCCATAGTTTTTTGTTTTTGTTTCCAATTGTGATTGTATGTTTTTATATTATTTATTTTTCTTCATTTTTATTTCCCATGTTTTTTTTTTTTTTTTTTTCATCGTTTGACTTTTATCTATCTTACTCATACATCTTCTGTTATAGTGTTGCAGCGAATACATCAACATCACTTTAATGTTACACCATTTCCATTATGTTAGACGATTGTACAAGAAACAATTTCAATTTTACTTGACTCTTTTTGTAGACTCATAAACTTGAAATTTCGTTAAAAAAAAAATCCACAATTTTCAGCAATTCTTGATATAGGTTACAACTCTCAGTCAAATTAAAATTTCTTTCTTAACTACTTCTAAAGTCTAATCTTTTGAATAATGTAAAATAAAATACTATACAGTAAACCTAGGCGTAAATTTATTCTTGGTTTTGTCCGTCCAACTATCTGGTGTTCCCTAATATCAACGTGAAATATTAAAGTAGATTTTTCTAGGTTGCGACCAACTAGAACCTTGTATAGCTGTCTACCTCTGGAACTCTTTAACCTGAAATACAAGTAAGTGTTCTTATTATGTGCTAAAGAATTCTTTAAATGTTTCTTTGGTCATCGAAAATCGTGTGGGGCAATAAATTTATCTTAGTGTCAAATTAATAGAAAAATATTCAAGGTGAATGGTTGTTGCCTGAAATAATCTTTGAATAACTTATATAGTGCATAATATCGTAGGGTGTACCGGTGGTCGGCAGTTTAACTTTTTTTCTGTTTTTCAAGATTTATATTTCCGAACGTGATCATGATATTTGCATAACGAGTAATTGCACCACTTTATTAAAGGGTACTCTTTCAGATTTTGTTAGATTTTTGCAAAGAAATAAATGTTTAATTGGCCATTTTATTGCATTTTATAAAATACATCGAATTCACCTATAGTCGGCATATTTTTCCAGTATTCGGCATGTGATGATCCAATAGTCGGCATGAAATTTATTGACACATTTAGTATGTAAATGCCCCAAACTATGCTCTGAATTATAACATAATTTTAAAAAGTAAAAAAATTTTGAACAAAATACTTGATAGATTTTATAGTTTATCTTTTTTTGGAAAAATGGTCCAACAGATACAATTTTACATTTCAGCGACCCATAGTAAAATTTTACGTAGAAAAATTCTGTAGAACATTTTTATGTAAGAATCTTAAGTTTTAATTCACTTTTAATACATTTTTTACAAACATAATCGAAATGACCCCTTATAATAACAGATAAATCATTACATAGTTCCCACGAAATATTTCTTTTTTTGCTTCTAAGGTCGGCAGCCATCAAACCAGGAATTGCTATTCTTTACCCAAAATTTTACACTTTTAACATAAGGTTTCAATTGTTGTCTATCTTCTGAGTAATTTTTTGTTAAAATACAACTTGGATTATTATAATTAATATTATCTTTGAAATTGGTCTTTCTTTAATTTTTTTTCTGCATGAAGTGAGATAACTTTTTTAATTATACCCTACACCACCACAGGTGGTGCGTTTGTGCTGATGTTTGTAATGCACAGAAAAAATTATGGGACTCCCATCTTAAAGTATACCGTTCGACCCAGAATCACTTTCTGAGTCGATTTAACGATGTCTGTCCGTCCGTCTGACTGAAATATTTCAATGAAACTTGGTACAAAGGAGTTTTATATAAGTGTCAATCTTTGTAATAAATTTTATGAGTTCGGTCCATATTTTACCTCTACCTAGCTCCCATATAAACCCACTTCCGAGAGTCACCCTAAAGGGAATTAAATCATATAGATGTTAGTATCAATGCATTGTTCTGTATTTGTATAATTTATTTTACATTTAATAAAAGTGTTGGTCTACAATTGGCCACAGATCTAATTTTTAGCTTATACACAATAGTGTAGGGTATAAAAGGCGTTTCCTTAGTCCAAACTATCTACCATATTGTTTTCCGTTTGACCAACAAATATTTTTTTTTTTTTCCAAAACTATAATTCTTTCAAATTTATCTTTGCGTATTTCTGGTTGGGGTATTGGTATTTCGTTTAATCGGCTATCTGAGAATTACACAAAAAAAAAAAAAAAGCAATGTTGTCAGCTTTTCCTTTTTATTTTGCTTTTATCCTCAGAATTTTCGTTGTAGCTCTTTTTCTAGCCTTTTTTTGACTCTTAATATTTTCATAAGAAGGCTAAAATTTTATTATTTTAACAAAGAAGAAAATACATTTTGTTTTTTTTTCCCACCTTCTGGCAACACTTTAACAATTATGGCAAAACAATTAACAAGTTAATACATTTTATGCATCTTTAATGATAATTTGATATATAATTTGATATATCGTCCATTCCTTGAGAGATTTATAAAAAATGCCAATTTTTTTTTTTCAGAGGGTCATCATAAAATGGAGATATTTAAATGGCTCCATAGGGTATGTGTATGCCAAATATTATTGAAATCGGAAGACATAAAAAAAGTTTTGGGCGTTCAATGGCTCATGCAATGGACGATATATTTTTATTGAATTAAGGGAAAGCATAAATTTCAGATCAATGTCGTAAAAATTACTTAATTTGATTTTCTCAGAAATTCTCTCAATTACAATTTCAAATTAAAAAAATAAGCTGGATTTTTTATGTAAAATTAGATTTATATAGATGAACACATTAACATTACATTATCAAGCCTTAGAGTGAAATACATTGGAAATGGTGATATTATTCATTTAATAGCCTTTTATATTATTTCACATTCCTTTTATGCTTGTTTTTTGAAAATAGTAATGAAAATAAATTCAAATGATTTATTTACGAGATTTTTGATTTATTTGATTTTTATGGTTTAAGTAACAACTTAAAAGTTGTAAGTGTTATTGTTGATGTTAGATAATAATTTTGTTTATTTCATTAAATACTTAAGATTAAATCTATAGCATTTGTTAAAAAATTTCAAAACATATTATAAATATTGCTATATTTTAAAACAAATCTGTATACTTAATTTTCTTTCATTTATTTATTTTATTTCTTTTTTTTTTTTTTGTTTTTCTTTTGAATATAATTTTTTATTATTATTAATTTATTTCTATGTTTGTCCGTTGTATATAATGGCTATTTTATTACTTTTACTGGACTGAGTGTCATAAAACTTGGTATTTTTTCATTGATTTATATAAATTTTGATTTAATTTTCATTTCAGTTAAATATAAAATATTTATATATAATTTTTTCATTGGAAAAATAAACAATGTGATGATAGATTTTCTGTTTTTTGTTATTGTTTTATTATGATGAAAGTAAATAAATAATATATATATATATATATATATATATATATATATATATATATATATATATATATATATATATATATATATATATATATAGGCATTAAAATTTAAATTAAATTTTAATGCCTAATACTGATTAGTTTCATTCAAAAGAAATTTGTTAATATTTATGGGTTAAATTGAAAAGAACCTAATTTTTGGTTATTGGAAAAAGATAAATTTAAATAGATTTTTATTATGAAATCGAATACTTAATATCTAATTAAAAATTTATTTGTAATAAATAACCCAGAAATTCAAAAAATTCTTTAGGTTTTTGACAACATAAGGAAAAATCATACGTCATGGTGGTATGAGTAACACTCATACGTCAAGATTTATAAAACAATGTTGGCATTTTTTTTTTTTTTTTTTTTTTAATTTTGAGAGTTACTAAAATCCCTGATAAGCATATCGTAGCAAATGAAAAACATTTCTTCTTCAATAATCCAAACTCATTTTTTTTACAACTTGTCATTTTTATAGGCAGTATTATTAAATTTTCCACATAGTCTAACTTACTTCCTTTTAATTTTATTTAAGCATTTAATATAGATTTTCATAACTTTAACACTCCACCCCCTACCGAGAAGCTATTGTTCTTGTCTTAAACAAAAGTGTTGGAATTTTTTTAACCAATAAAAATATATTCACACTCACTAACACTCTTGTGTGTTTAAACGAAAAAAAAAAAAAAGAAATCAAAATATTCATGATAAATAAATACTTTGTTTAACGTTTTCTTTAATATAATGTTTCTTGTATTCCTAAGTAAGCTGAAAAAAATTGCTTAGTTTGTTACAATGAAAAAATAAAGCAAATAATAATATAATAATAGAAACCTCCCACATTTTACCACTTACTTAATAATACAATAACAACAAAAATGCCAACAACAGAAAATAATAAAATAAAAAATCCTAAAGGCGTCGCTTAAGTATTTAAGAATTTTTTTTTTTTTTTTTTTTTCTTTAATACAGTTTTCTAGAAATAATGACATAATAGTAGTATATTAAGTTTAAGGAATTGTTTGCAACAGAAGAGTTATAGAAAAAAAAGATACGTTGGGGGAAATAAGTTTTAATATATGGAAATACTATTATGCATTTAAAAAATATGATTTCGATAATTGTAATATTTTAATAAATTATCTTTTTTTCTTTCTTTATTTAGTGCCAAAAAAGTTATACTTATAACTAAATGTATGGACCATTATCAAAATTTTTTAACTTGACTGAAACTGACTTCAATTCTCAATAAGTTTTTTACTTTTACAGTTTTAAGCAAAAGGGTTGCAGATCTGAACTCACAAAATTTGAAGCTAATAGAGTGCAAAATTTTAGCAACATAGATTTAATTTTATGATCATGATTGTTGCTCAAATTTAAATTTTTCTTCTACAACTTATGGGACTTTTTTATTGTATAGACTTTTAACATTTATATAGAGGGTAGATAAGTTTTGATAACAAAATTTTTTAATTTTTTAATTCTTGGGTTTTTTTTTGGGGCGGGTCTGCGCGCCCTTCTACAGAATACAAATTTCGAGACACAAGTTGATACTTGTTGTAACAAGTGCGCTGCATTTCATTGATATATGCGAAATAGTCAACGTAATATGTAATTGAATATTTAGTCTCAAAGTTCGAAAAACTAGCATGGACTGCGTGAACTTGGTTTTTTATTCACAGAAAAAAGAAAAAAAATATTTCAAATAATTTTTTAATAAAATTATTAACTAACTTTATATTGGAATTTAATTATATGATTTATTAATATAATTAATTTTCCAATTAGATTACAATTTTGTTTTTAAACATATTGACAGCTGTTAATAAAATATAAAGAAAAATTTAAGACTTGTCTATAAAAATACGGAAATAAAATTAATTTAAGTAAACTTCCAAAAAATTTCAGCTCATTACATCTATTTAAGGAAAAGAGGTAATAATAATATCAATTATTCTAGTTAATAATATTATCATTTTGAAGATTGGAGCAAAATCAATTAAAAATGAGAGAAAAAGATATAGTCGGTCAAGCCCGACCATATGATACCCTACACCATTGTGTACGGTATAATTCGGGGAGGGGTTTTATATGGGAACTATGGGTAATTATGGACTGATCTTTTTAAAAATCGCCACACTTATTTGGAAATGAAATATGTGCCAAATTTCATTAAAATATTGCTATATTTAAGGGATATATGATCGTTAAACCCTTTTCTGGGAGGACATTTGTATGGGGTCTAGGTGAAATAATGGACCGATCATAACCAATTTCAATAGGCTTCGTCCCTGGACTATAAAAAACCTGTGTACCAAATTTCATTAATTTTGGTTTAAAATTGCGACCTGTAGTTTGATTACAAGGTTTACCTGGACGGACATACGGCCAGACGGACGGACATCGTTAAATCGACTCAGAAAGTGATTCTGAGCCGATTGGTATAAATTAAAGTGGGTCTTAGACCAATATTTTTGGGTGGTACAAACATCAGCACAAACGCATAATATCCTCCCCACCTATGGTGGTGTAGTTTATAATTAATTAATTAAGCAATTTCATAATTAAAGTCCTATAGACGAATTTTTCATTTTTCCTTATATTTTATTAATAGCTGTCAATTTATTAAAAAAAAAAAAATTGTAAACCAATTAGAAAATTTATATTAATAAAAAATATAATCAAATTCCTATATAAAGTTAGTTAATAATTTTATTAGAAAATAATTTGAAATATTTTTTTCTGTGTAAATTTAAGTAAAGTGTTGTTAATAATTTAAATCAGGATTTAAATTATCTAAGGCACATCGTGTGGACAGCAAGAAATTAACTATAATTGGCATAATATAGTGATGTTTATGATGCTTAACGAAAGTGTAGCTCTACTTTCAGTTATTGGTTCTTAAAGTTCCACACTTTTTCGATTTTTGTGACTTTTCAACAAATGAAAATCCTGAATAACAAATTTAAATAAAAGTTACGATATTCAAGTGGCTTCAAGATATATGTGCATTTTATTAGTTCTTTTATAGAACCATAACCATAAGAAGGGGTTTTTTAGCCAATATCTATACTGAATCGATTTAGTTGAATTCTTCAGAAAAAAATAAACAAAAATAAAAAAAAAAACAAGCGCAAATATTCGGCCCGGCCGAATCTATATACCCACTATCAACTTTTTCACATTTTAAGTTATATGAGAGGTGGTAAAGTGGGCAGTAAAGTGGGCGGGCCACGCTCATTTTTTGTTTCCGAGTTTGCATTAGTTCTTGAACTATTTGAACACAATTTCATTGATTTTCACCTTATATGGGAGGAGGGCGATAAAGTGAGCGGACCACGCCCATTTTTGGCTTCCGAGTTGATATCGATCCCCAAATTATATGTACAAAATTTCGCAATCGCACATGCTTTTGTTGCAGAAATATCAGCAGAAAAGTATAAAACGGACACCCTGTGTTTCTAGTTTTTAGGAGGTAAAGTGGGCGGGCCACGCCCATTTTTTGTTTCCGAGTTTGCATTAGTCCTTGAACTATTTGAACACAATTTCATTGATTTTCACCTTATATGGGAGGTGGGCGGTAAAGTGTGCGGACCACGCCCATTTTTGGCTTTCGAGTTGATATCGATCCCCAAACTATATGTACAAAATTTCGCAATCGTACATGCTTTTGTTGCAGAAATATCAGCAGAAAAGTATAAAACGGACATCCTGTGTTCCTAGTCTTTAGCCCATAACTTTTTTGTTTGCAAACCGATTTTGCCCATTTTCAATCCCAAACAAACCTTATATAAGACAAATATTTGTGCCAAATTTTGTCTCCCTACGTTGCTCCGTTCGCTATCCTGCTTTCAACAGACGGACAGACGGACGGACATAGCTAGATCGACTCAGAATCTAACCAGGACCCAGAATATATATACTTTGTGGGGTCTTAGATGATTCCTTCGACATGTTACACACGGAATGACAAAATCAATATACCCCCCATCTTTTTGATGGTGGGTATAAAAAAAACTAAAATACATAAATGCCGAGAATATATGGTAAATTAGAGAAAAATCACTTGAAATGCAAAAGGGCCAAACAACTAAAAAACAAATCGTGTTTTTATGAATTGATACATTGCCTTAAAATCATATTATACCTTTTTAGACATTTCACAGAAAAAAGTTACCAATCAGCAAATATTAAAGTAAACCTTATGATGACTGATAACGTTATCATCTTGGTTTGGCCAGACCACACAACGGTTATGGGTAAAATGTGAGCTTTAGGAACTATTTCTAGTAGCATTTTCATCTTGATTTTTTTGGATAGTATTAGTTAATATAAGTTATATACGTTAATATAAAGTGGAAATAAGTCGCTGGACTTAAAATAACATATATTTCGATGAAAACAAAAATAGATGAAAAAGCTCATAAAACACAATTTTAGGTTTATTTTTAAATGATATGCATAGAAAATGGATAAATATTGTTATTTTAATCCATTAATGCCCACTGTTGCGTATATGTAACACGACAATGTCTAAGTTTAAAACTATATTGTTTAAAAACGGAATAATACGATTTTGTTATAAATTGTGTAAATTAATATTCGTCCTACATCCCCAAAGGTTTTTTTCTTCACTTTCTCTCCTGTTATTGCGGCAAAAGGGATTTTATAAAGTTCATTATTTGATAGCTTGCAATTTAATGGCAAGAGGATTGCAAAAAGGCTTCTTATTTGCATTCAACATATTATAACGAAAATTTTTTAAAATATATAAGGTGTGTCTTATAAAAACTAGAAAGTGGAAAAAGAATGACCCAGTGTTATGTATATGTAACACTGGGTCATTCTCAGTACTTTTTGGCCCACACTATTTTCAATACAAAATATACTATTAATCTTCCATGGAATCCTAATATTAATTTACCTTCATATAAAAGTCGATTACAGCTAATTGATCTCCCTTCACTTGAAAATAGGAGAAAATATATGAATATAAAATTTATAATTAATTTAGTAAATGGTTCAATTAATTCCGAGTTCCTGCTTCGTAAGATAGAATTTGCAGTCCCAATTCGTTCAAGTAGAAATTTTATTCCTTTAAAAATTAAATATTTTCGAACCAATTATGCCAAGTTTGATCCTATGCGACGTATGTGTAATCAATCCAACATTTTTTATCCATATATTGATTTTTCAGTAAATCCAATCCGTATTAAGAGGAGTATTTTTAACTTATTAAATAATAATATTGTATAATTACGAGATATTGTATTGTTAATAGCTTTAAGAATATTATGTATGCTAGCCTGTAAGAAATTGTAATTTCATTGGCTATTGAATTAAATAAATAAATAAATTTGTTTAAAAAAGAGCTTATAGAACCGTCCTTGTTTATTATTAGTAATTTGATAAATATTGTGGGTATGAATAATTAGGGGACCTACGGAAAAATATGTCCTAGGCACTATATTCTTGGGCCACCTATCATCATAAAAACGCAGATCATGAGGAAGATGCGATCCTAGATCAAGCAGAGGAAAGAATTTCCGGTAACCGGATGTAGTAACTTGGACCCATATATGAGTTTAGAAAAGTTTTTTAATGATGAATTAGTACAAATATTGTAAAACTCCTTAAATATATTAATTTTATTTTGCCTTTTTTCAAAAAATTTTAAATTTTTTAAGTTTGGCTTACATAACCCATGTGATTTATATATATAATACAAGGTCCAAAAATTATTGAGTAATGCCCACTGTTACGTATATGCAACGACTTTGAACTCTCTTGCTAAATCAAATATAAACAATTTTTCAACGTCAATAGTTGACATGATGTTCAAAATTTTAAATCTCTAAGTTGGCTAAATCGCCGTGGGCATTAATGGGTTAATTAGAAATAAGATTTATCTAATATTACTCTGCTTGGAAGTCATAGCAAACATATGAATTTGCTTATTTACAATGTCATATATATATAATTATATTTTCGTCGTTAAAATAAAACCTCTTAAAAGATAAATATTGCAAATTTGTTTCTTGTTTGAGATAGCATATTTCGTCTCCTTTCTGATGATGTAACCAAAAACTAAATTCTACAATAATCAAATTAAAGCTAGAAAATAGTACAATTTAAGCGTATTTTAAACTGGGACACTCATAAAATGCAATAAATTTCGTACTTCATTTGTGTTTTCTGCAAAAAAGTATTAGGGAACATTATTTTGTGTTAAATTTTATACACTGGTGTATTCAATCAATTCAAATCTCTAAAAATGGATGGATAACGTGGACAAACTTTGCATAATATCTGAGAACTTATAATATCAGACAATAAAACTGGAAAAATCGTAAGGGAGATAGGACGACTGATTTACTGAAGTCACTCCAGCGTCCATAATATTATAAAACGGTACAGAGAATATCCAAATGTCGCAAATAGATCAAAAATAGGAAAAACAAAAATATTTTCTGAAGATCATGAACGATTCTTCGTAATGAAAATTAAAAACAACCCCCTCCTTAGTGTTTCAAAATTGGGAAAAATTTAAGTCCATAATTTCATCAATAAAATGAGAAACACCATTTCCGGCAGCCGAAAACGACAACCAAACTATCGAAACTTTGTTTTCCCAAATACCTTCTGTAATTTCTCCCAATTTTGGAACTCTAGCGAAGGGTTTGTTTCTGAAAGGTTTTGCAGAATATTACTCCACATTAAACTTGCCATAACTCTCATTTCTCTAATTGAGGTGCGCAAAATAGGAATTTAGAACTACAAATGTTTAAAACTAAAATGTTTAGTACATTTTTTAATATAAAACAATTAAAATCATTTTGTAACTTCGACCAAAGGTATATTCAAAAACTTATTTTTAAAATAAAATATGAAAATATCATACGTTAAGTGCATACTAAAAATTCAACATATATTTTTTAGTTAATTTAAATCTAGTCACAAATTACATTTCTATACGTTAACTTGTGTCATTTCTTATACATATTAATTTTTAATTTATTAGAAGTTCTTATATAAATTGTTTATCATGAAAATGTTTTCTAGTATTTACACATTCATTCATATGAAAAAACATACATATAATCTTACTGATTTAAATTGTTTTTGAAAATTACTCAAATAGGCGGAAAAATAATGTGTTTTCAAAAGAAAAATTTCTTTAAAATAAATTGTAATAAATGTTAACTTCAAGCTTTTCAAAATACTTTAAAACTTTTAAGAAATGTCAAAAACATTTAAGCGTTCTAAAGAAAAGAAAGACAAATCAACATATACAACGTTTACAATATTTCCGATTATTTTTTATTCCCTTGTTACCATGTTTTATTCTCTTTCCTTTTATTGTACATGCAAAATAAAGGAAATTGTCTTAAACCCTTGTGAAAACAAAAGTATTTAATTCATACCTCGTACAGATTTCGCACTTTCATATCCTTCCTAAACACTTACATATACCTACTTATACTCAAACACACGCTCACACATTTTGTACATAAATTTCGAAAGAAAAATAAAATGAAATAAAAGAAAAACATATTAAATCGTGTTTAGCCTATTTGTTAATATGGTATTTGTGACTTGTGCGTACGAGTAGATCCTTTGTTATTATACATATTTATGCGAATTTTCTCCTTTCAGTCTGTCTTTTTGTTTATAAGAATATATCCTGTGGAGCATTGTATTAGAGAGAGAGGGGGGCGGCTGGGTATGTATGAATATGAGATACTTTGAAAATATTCACTTGGAATATATGAAAGTTGTTTTTCCATCACATTTCTTGTTTTTATTGTTATTGCCAGCAAAATACTTTGTTTAGAAGTAACATGAAATAATATTATTGCTATTATCGAATAGTAGTTAAAAGAATGAAATCATTAAACATATTTTAAATCTTTATAATTAATAAAGCTAATTGTTTAAATAAATATATGGTAATTTCACTTTATTTAGTAGACTAAATATTTGGCTTAGTAATTATTTGATTTTCTTTAAATTAAATAATTTAGTATTATTTAAAATAATTCATACCTTTATTTCCCTGACTTTAACATATTATCAAATAATTCTGAGTTTAGTCTAACTAGAAAAAAAAGAGAAATATATAAACAAAAATATTTATCATTAATGTTGCAAACATTTTGTTAAGTCACTGTACTTAAGTGTTAAATCTATTTATTCCTTTTATTCTTGTACTATTCATGTATTGGCCATATACCAAACAGAAACATTATCATTTATACACAATCACATACTTACATTTATGTTCTTATGTGAAATTATAGATTGCTTCATATTTTCTGTTAAAAAATGTTTATAAAACCCACTAAGCAAAAGTTAAAGTATTGTTCGATTGTCAAACTGTTTGCAACTCTATTACATACGAATGCAACTGAATACGTCTTTAATTTTTAGAATCCTTAAAATCTTGAGCAAATTCTGTTACTTTCCTCATTTCTGGTAGCCATTGGGATTGCAATTCCTCATACGATTGTTCATGAATGAAGAAAAGTGAATTTTATTTGTTAACAAAACTATATTTTTGTGAAAATGGCATAGTTTGGAGAACATAAATCCATATTCATGTTTTGGCCAGTATTATAAGCACTAAATACATAATAAAATTGTTCTGCCCTTACCTGACCCATTATTTTAATTTTTTAATTTTAGCTTCACCAAAAATATATAAATTTTAAATAAATTTGTGTACATATATTTATATAAAATTATTTCTACGCAGAAAAAATTACAATTACAAAATTAAAATTATTACGGTCTTTTTTTTCAATTAACATAGTTGTTTCATTTTGCTTCGAAATTTAATAAATTTATTCAAGCAAAAATGAAATAAAAATAAAATGAACTTTTATAACTTACATAGATTTTTAATTCATCCAATTAAAAAATTTATTGATTTAATTAATTTATTAATTGGGAATTTTTTTCTGTTTTGTATTTTTTACAGTTTTTAGTAATTGATATAATCAGTTTTGGTGAGAGGTGCAAATTTAAACAATTTTTTGATTGAATGAATTATTTTCTAATTGGTGATTTTTTTCTGTGTAAAGTAATTTAATGTGAAATTTGATTTCTATTCATCATTCATATAAAATTTTTTTATGTTTTCCAAATCTGACATACAATTCTTTTAAAATTTTATCTTGAATTTTTTCTACGATACAAATACACTCTATAAAAACTTACCGCAAAACCTCATTTTATGTCACATTGCGCAATGTCTTTAAATTGAGTTCAAATATGGCAATAGCTTTTCAAGACTCGTTCTAATAAACGAATATTACAAAGTCGGCTTCAAGAGTTTTTATTATGTTGTGCAAACACGGTTTGATCACTAATATTTCTAGTTGAAATATTATTTTTTATTCTATAATACAATATACTTTTAATTTATAATTATTGAATTTTGTAATAATTAGTACCAAATGTAATGGTTTTATTTTTCTACAAATTGTATCTTGAATTTAAATACTAACGGTCAACCAAATTTGAATTCTCGTTAGTTCTATTACTTTTGTTAAGTTGTCAAAAATATCCCTTTGTTTAAAATTAATTTAGAATAAGTTATTGTCAAAATAATAAGTTAACTGCAACCAACTTAAAATATTTCCACTTTATATTCAACTACCAAACGGTGAGCATTTAATTTTCAAATAAGCTCATAGATTTCTCTAATCAATTTATTTAAATTTGTTGTATTTTATTACATGAAACTCTCACCTGAAATTATAATTACATTGTCTACATATGTAAATGTAAACATCAATATAATAAAGTTGTTAAATTATCCAAACCAGCATCCACTTAAACCTTTCTATACACAATTTTATTCATATGTTAACGGATAAAAAATGATGTTTGATAGGGCTCGGTGCAGATACCCTAGGGGAAAGAAATTTGGCTCAAATATTTGTCTTACATATGGCTTATTTGGTATTAAAAATTATCCGAGTTGGTTCATAAACAAACGAGATAGAAAGACATAGTCTGTCAAGCCTTACACCATCATGTATGTGCATCAAAATTCAGGGAGGGCTCATATATTTAACCTGTAAGCAATTGTGGATCAATACTTTTACTAAATGTAAGATAAAATACACAAATATAAAATACTACTGTAATTTATATATGACTTTATGCGTTTTACAACAAAACTTAATTGTGTCGAATATTAACATGATATTGACATTTTTATAGAATTTATGCACGTTAAAGTAATTTTCAAAAGATGGATTTATATTAGAGCTATGGTCAATTAAAATTTGGCACAAAAATTTAAACTTATACAAAACTGAATTTCATTAAAATATTTGTATTTAAGCATTACGATCATTAAACATTTATTCGGGGAGGACATTTGTATGAGGGCTAAGCGAAATAATGGATCAATCATAACCAATATTAATTCTTCATGCCAAATTTGAAGATATCTTTGAAACTGCGATTTGCACTTTGTTCACAAAGTTTACATGGATAGTAGAATGTCTAGTAGATAAAAATTTTGTAAGAAGACCTATCAAACGATGCTTAAAAATTAGTTTAATATGGAAAAATAAAAAATAAAAATTAAATAAATTTTTCAGTTTCAGAACAGTTCGTTAAAAAATAGTATTTAGTTTTGTCTTGAAATGTATATCAAAAATTTTGTAATTTTTAGCTTAATATAACAAAAAAAAAATATTTAATAAAATTTTTCGAAAATCCATCATGCAAAAAGTAAATGAAGAAAATGTCGATATTTTTCTTAAAAAAATGGGTAAGAGTTTGTTCCCTTTTTGGCTAAGATATTAAAATTTTGCATTGTAATAAGTACGGTTAGGTTAAATTTGCAGCCGTTCGAATCACAGCTCACTTGGGTCCAAAATAGGTCCCATTATAATACCGTTTATTCTTCTCGAGCCGTAGTCTTAAGTTTTGTGGCTACTATCAATAAGCCATCCTGTGGATTCGATAAAGAAGTGAATTCCATTTAGATCACTATCTGCCAGACAAGTTTTGTCAGTTAATCTTCGATGAGCAAATAAATCATATCGTTAGTCTTCGAAGGCTGGGCAATTGCAAGGAAGATGTTAAATAGATTCCTCCTCTTCCTCGTCATTGCAACTTCTACAAAAATCGTTGTATGGTAACTATAGCCTTTAATTATGCCTTCCAATAACTCAATGCCCAGTAATCATCCCAATGAGGTTTCTAATATGGATTCTGCGAAGCTTCAACAATTGTTTCGTCCTCTGTTTGTCCATATTGGGCCATTATAGAGGTTATAGAGGTTGTGTAAGATTAGCTGCTTACATGTCGTAAGAGGTACACCAGTATCAGAGGTTGGTTCGATATGATTCCTGCAATTGCAAGCATATTTGCCTTACAGTTACTATCTATGTCCCTATATTCAGGAACCCATATAAGTGTAGCCGATGAATGTCTCGCTATCTCTTCCAGAGACGCCCGGCATTTTTGAACAAGTAAGTACTGTTGATAATATATAATTTTCCAAAACATTTTTTTAGAAATTGCTTGAAGTCAAAAAAAAAAAAGCGAAACAAAGTCCTATTTTTTAAATATTTTGTCCATAACCAGCTTAAAATTAAGAATTTTTTGATACTCATTTCAATTAAAAATGCTGGTAGGGAACTGAAGACTAATTTTAAAAATTTTTTACAAAATTGTTCATATTAAGCAAATTTTTAAGCATTGTTTGAAGGGTCTGCCTACATTGAAATCTCGAAAAAGGTTTTCGGGATACTCTAATGGACAGACTGCCGGTGATTTTTTTTTCTATGCATTACAACGCATAATACTCCAACTATCTGTGGAATGAAGAGTACAAATACGAAATACTAGAAAAACATAGTGTCCGACGCAAATATAGTTTATACTTTTCGGCTGATATATTTTACTAAAAAACCTCTAAATCAATAACATTTTGCACAAACAATTCAATTGCCAATGTAAACTCTTAATTAAAAAATGGGCCCATTTTACTGCATACCTTCATGCATACCTTTAAAATTAGATGATGGGTATATAGATTGGTCCAAGCCGAATATAATATACTCATTTGTTAATTTTGTAATTGTATATTATATTGTGTAGTATTTACAAAATATTTGATTAAGTGAATTAAGAATTTCATTAATTATTTTCCTATAAAATTTAAAGATATGTTTCGAAAAACATTTTTTTTTTTTTAGATATAAGATCTTTTAATGTTTAGTGAAAAAAGTGCTTAAATAAAACAAAGGCGGTGATGTGGAAATTGAATGATTTTTTGGAATAATTTTTTATAATTTTTTCATTTGCCATCAAACAATTGCTATTGTGATATAAATGTTAAAATTATTTTTTAATAATAATTTAAAGACAAGAATTTTGAATTTTATTTAAAAATAAAAATGTTCACTGGTAGGTATAGCCTAGCCAGCAAAGACTTTGGTTACCAGGTAATGAGTTAAGAAGCTAATATAATCACTTTACACTGCTTACTTATAAGGTGAATAATCCATTATTTCAACTCGGTGATAACATTGGAGGCAACTACTTACCTCATGTTATCACTTGGATGACTAATTACTATTAAGTTGTTCATTAAATCATTGATTTTAAAGTACTTATTACTGAAGTCATTGATAATTTGAAATAAGTAATAAAATTTTAAGATATAAAATAATAACAATGAGGAAATATTTAACATTTTAAAAACTATTTTAGATTAAAAATTAATTCATAAAATAATTTTGTCTCGCCACATATTTATTCCTTCTTTATGTGTATATGTGTATGTGTATATTAATTAATAAAAACCAATAAAAATTTGTTTGTAAATAACTCTGATCATAAGTAAGTAATTATATACCGAATTTTAAATAATTAGTCACCACACTACTTCTATGTAATGTAGACGGTATGTTGTTGTCATTGAAAAATAACTACATTTGTAACTATATTTCATAACCAAGTTTCAGCTGGGTTATATTTGTTTGTTTACAAAATTAATACATTTTTATCAAATCTTCATTTAACAAATTTTATAGTCGATATCGATCTTCCGTCAAAAAATCAATTGTTCAAAAAATCAACTCTTCTTTTGGTTTAAATCGACTATTCTCAATAATATGCTGAAAAAATATTTTGGGATTTTTTTTATTTTTCAAAATTTTTTTTTATAATTTCAACTCATGTAAGTCAGACACTACAAATTCTTATAAAATTTTTTTATTACTATTGTAATCAGCTCATAAAAAATAAAGCTAAAATCAAAGTATCATAAGCTTCAATAGTTCTCTTTTTTTACTTTATGCCAGAATTTAATTTTTTCCTCTCTCTCTTACACTCTAACAGTTAAGGCTCATAATTTTCGTACATATTCATGACATTTAGTATAGCAATTTTATAAATCAAATTGTTATTGGATTTCTATTAAATATATTTGTTATGTTTCATTTCATTTTATTTGTGCGTTAATAATACTCTACAATAAATAGTTTTGTTTTTGGGTATTTCTTTTATCCTTAAATCCTTAATAGTTGTATAAGAAATAAGCTTGTGTGTAGTTAAGTGTGGAATTTGTGTATTAAATTATGAATTTTTGGGATGTATTAAAATTTATATAGCCTTGACTTGTGTTTCGAAAAAAAAAAAAAAAATGCTTAATTTAGTAGAGGAGTGGGAGTTATATTATTCTATGTTTGAAATTATTAAATACATAATAATACATAACGATTTTTTTCTTTATCAATTGTTAAGACTTAGGGTACATTGAAATTTAAAAATGAGTAAATTTATTATTAAAATTATTAAAGAAATATTTGCTTTTTAAGCAGCAGTTTATATTATGATATTTTTATATAAAGAAGAACTTAGTTATTTTAATGCAAGTATATATTTGCCAATTAGCTTATTATTCTCCTCAATCTTTATAAAATAGCTGCACTTTAAAAAATCTCTTCAATTCAAAATATCTTATCAAGGTAAAATGCTCAGTTTTATAGTTTTGAACAAAAGAAACAAAATTTACATACAACATTTCAGAGCTTTGTTATAACAACAATTTTAAAATATTCAAAAGTTCAAAAGAGATTTTATTTTAAGTTTTCTTTAACAAAATATATACATATGTATGTAGATATTTTTTTCTTACAACGTTCCATGCATAATTCCACAATTTTTTTTTTTTTTTTTTTCAAACTTAAAATTTACTACAAAATATACATAGGAATACAAAAAAAAAATAAATAAATGCAAAACAATGCAGAAAAAAAATATAAGGGTTGGTGTTGAAGCTGAACTGTGAAATGCTGAAATTCTGAATGCACACACACTTTCTCATATGAGCATGTAGTTGTAGTTATTTTGTTAGCGTCATAAAATGCACAAGGATACGAATATAAATAAATGAATGTTCACTTAGATTTGGTTCGAGCGTTGTAGGAAAAAGGAAAATATAAAACATTTTAAATAGAGAAACATAAAATGAAAACAAAAAAACATGTAAGCACTTGTTTTGTATGCAGATAAATGTAAAATAAAATCCGTTTCAAATTTTCTCATACATAGACTACCATGGGTACAAGTGTGCATTAAACAAAAAGACTCACAACAAATTTATAGAATTTTACAGTGAATGAAGGATATTTTGTGAAAATAAATTGCTGTATACAAATTTAATTTTTATGTTAAAGAATAAAATTGACAGGTATTTTATGATGGTGTATATAGGAACATATAAAAATTTTAGTATATTTTTAATTTACTTATGATTACTACTACACATTATTATTAAACTCAATGAGAAAAAAAAATCCTGATTACAAACATAAAATAAAAATGCTATTATAATTCTGCAAGATTAGTTTGAATATTTGACAATGTAAGGTACTAAGAAAGAAATAATAAAAAAGAAATATTTAGGAAAGTCATAGTAATTCAAATCAATATATATGATGATATAGAGATGATATTTGCATTTAAAACCTTTTATATATGGTCCGCGAAATTAGTCTATACGGAAACTATAGGTCAATATATTTTGACATAATATTTTGTGTTAGACTTAGAGTTGCACAGTGGCATAGAAAATGCTACTCTGTATCTTCCTCATCGTAGCAACTCCTACAGAAGTCGTTAAAAGGGAGTACTAATATCCACGCATGCACACCAGCAATCCGACCAGTTGAACCGCATCTTTATATCTTTATATCGAATTCTGGCCAGTCCGTCTGCATCAAGATTACTAGGGGTATTTGAATGACCCCTAACTCATATGTACAGCTCCAGGTTTGAATATCTCGTTTAGAGATATCCATTCATGTACTAGCCTGGATGTCGAAAAGACACCCGAGAGATATTTAATCACGGCTTAATTGTCTGTACAGATGTGGATATTCGGTGCGAATATATATAGTACTATAGTACATTAACGAGTACACCGCACTCATTATGGCCGAGATCTCTACTTGGAGAGTGCTGCAGTAATCTGATAATTTGAAGGAAATACTTTTCCTATATGCGAAAATATAGACACCCCTGTAATCCCATCAACAGATTTGGACCAACACTGAACCTATACCTAATACCGGAACATTTGAGATTAATACTGAGAAGTCTCTGTTAAGAAAGTTAGTTCAATAAAACTAACAAGGCTGTCGATGGAGTTGTATGAATCGCACCTCTAAAAACTAGCGCCGTTTATTCTTTAGCCAGGATAGCTTGGAGTCCAGTATAATGGTTTCAGTAGATTCTCTTAAAAAGTTTTATCGTTGGTTTGATACAGAAAGGTTATCTTGATATTTATTTCCTTTTTTTTTTTTTTTTTTTGATTCAGTTATCTGGTAGTTGTTTTTTAAATACACATTCTTAGAAAAATTAAGTGAGCTGCAGAATGACACTTAATGATACAGATCTTTAAGAAAACAACTTTTTTATTTAAAAAAACTCAATGTATGCCTTATCAATATCAAAGCATTGATACATATATTCCATATACATTAAAGTGTCCCAAGCAAACCCTTTTTCGAGATTTCGATGTAGGAAGACGCCTCAAACGATGCGTAAAAATTAGCTTAATACGAAAAAATTACTTAAAAAATTTTTAAATTGATCTTCAGTTCCCTACCCTACTTTTTGGTAAAAAATTTTTCTATTTTTAATCGAAATGGTTATCAAAAAATTTTTAATTTTATGCTGGTTGTGGAAAAAATATTTAAAAAATTTTTCCCAAGGGATTTTGTTTTGCTAGAAGACTTTTTAAGGCATTTTGATGAACAATTCTTTGGAAAAATTTTTAAAATTATATATTATTAACAGTACTTACTACAATGCAAATTTTTAATATTTTAGACATAAAGGGAACAACATACAAAATTCTTACCCATTTAAAAAAAAAAATATATCGAATTTTTTTTTTTTTTTTTTTTTGCATGATGTACTAAAATAACGGTTTATAAACCAAATTTTTTTCGAAAATCGTCTAAAATATATATTTCTTTTTTATAATTGCCTAAAAATTTCGAATTTCTTGATACTTTTTTTAGGACGAAATGTTCAAGACCCGTGTAGGGAACTGAAGATCAATTTAAAATATTTGTTTTAATATTCCTCTCATATTTAGCTAATTTTTACGCATCGTTTGAGGGGTCTTTCTACAAAATTTTTGTCTACGGGATACTATATATATACATATTTACAAAAATCAATTTTAATAAAAATATTGTTTTAAAGAAATGCAAAATATATTGTTGTTAAATGATATATTTGAGAGGACGCTCATAGAAAAAGTATCTCATCTTTTCCTCTATCCTTGCAGACGTGAAAATTATCGTTAAAATAGAGTCTGAGTCGGCTATGTACATGTATTAGTTATTTTAATTATTTTCCTTCACAGAGCGAAAATATCTTTCACAAAATATTATTACCTTATATTTTTCAATTAACACAGTTGTTTCATTTTGCATCAAAATTCAATAAATATATTGAAGTAAAAATCAAATAAAAATTATATTTAAGTAAAATTTTATTTTTCATTTAAATTTTTAATTTATTTAATCATCCACTTAATTGATTTAATTAATTTTTTAACTGAAAATTGTTTTCTATTTTTTTGCAGTTTTAGTAATCCCATCAACAGATTTGGAACCACACTGAACCAATACCTAATACCGGAACATCTGAGATTAATACTGAGAAGTCTCTGTTAAGAAAGGTGCAAATTTAAAAAAGTTGTTAATTGATTGAATTAATTACTAACATATTAGGTGATTGATTTGATTTTTGTATTTTTTCTATGTACCTATCACAGATTTTAATTCCTTTAGAAAAAGTTGTAAAATATGAAAGATAAGATTTCTAGATATTATTATTTCATATTATGATCGACCAACTCAAATATATACTGAGAAAAGTTACTTAAAATATATTATTTCATCACATTTTAGCAAAGGCAATGACTTTAAAACAGTGCTGTAAATAAATCAGTAAGTAAATTGGTTAAACCAATCATTTTTAAGTCATCATCGTCAATTTTAAACTATAACTCTTTCGTCATAAAATAGCTGTATCCTTTCAGGCTTCAGTTAATGAATGATTTTCATATTCTTAGACAACAGTTGTGCAATTATATTATGGGACTTTTGACAAAACAATTTAATTCAAATTCTCAAGGAGAATTGTTTAAAAAGTCAACAATTTCAACCATGGCTCTTTATCATATTAATGAATAATTAAAAAATCTGAAAATTATCCTATCTTGACTTAAGATATTTTTCATCTAAAATCCAAATATAATATCGTATTTACTTTCTCACTGTATCAAACTCCTTATAAATATATTCCTTATACAGTTGAATATACATACATATATGCAGTATTAAATGAACAATATATTTGCATCTTTTGTAAAATATAAGTGAAAAAATAAAATAAAACGAAATCCTGGTTTATATGGTACATGAACATTAATGTAGTACTATATAGAGTGTAGTGTATAATATTGAAGAATATACATATACGAAAAACATATATATTTCAATACTCACATTTATTCCATGTAAAATATATATGTATATGGGTATATGTAGTAGATAAGATGATGATACTCAAAAAACACGTAAATAACTCATACATAAATGTACTCAGTATACTAAATAGAATATCAGATAAGGAAATAAGTAAAAATGGATATGCGGGAGTGTATTGTATACATATACATATATGTATATGCATATATATGTATGTATAAGTTAAATACTAGTTAACTATTTAGAATTGAAGTATTAACTAGTATTGCCAGATATATTTCAATAGTAATTCCATTTTATGACCAATATAGATGAATATATATGATAGTGATATTAATTTGCAGAAACTAAAGGTATAAACTAAATGATTCTTTATGTTAAGAGAGTAAATACTGATTATAATACAGGGAATGGAAATAATTAAGATTTTAACAGTTATTCAAGGTAATTAAATATAAGTAGCATACATTTAGGATATAAAGTAAATAGAGCACTATTAAGCATAATGATAGTAGATACTTATACCAAGAGAAGTTAAAATAAACAATTTAGTGATTTAAAACAGATAAATAAAATAAATAATTTAGATATACAGTTCTGATGATTTAGAAACTTAACTGTAATTTTCTTTTGAAAATCTTTTCATTCCTGGCTTTGGCAACTCTTTGATTTAAATCAAATGCACATCTGTATATGTATCTAATAAAAGTTTTCATGAGTGAGTGATATAGACACTTGTCTATTACTTGTATGTGTTGGTAAAGAAAACTCTTCACATATTTAAACAAGCAAATTCTCATTTATATTACATTTTCTCAATTTTATTTTTTCTAAGTGCTACACTTAAGTATTTCTCTAAGCAAAAAAAAAAATGTGCAAGAAGTCTAAAAAGAATTCTTTAAAAGGCATAAAAAGTTATAATTTTTATTTATAAAAAATAAATAATCACATAAGACTGGTAACTCAAATAGACACATACTACTGGTATAAAGAATAAGAATATGTATGTGTATAACTAGTCTTTTCAAGACGAAAAAATCAGGTCAAAAAGTAAACTTGATGTTTTGACTTAGTTTAGTTAGTTTTATTTTATTTTTTTGGTTTTGTTATTTTTGTACTGCTCATACAAGAAAAAGTACAAGATGCTGATAAACTGGTTTAATAAGAATATGATGTACTAACTAGTAGGTGTTAAGAACTGTGTGATTTATTTGTGTAAAACGTCAAATGTAGGTTTTTATAACAGAATTCATCCCAGCTGAAAAATATGTCTTGAAGAAAGTTTCATAAGGGATTTTTGAGGTACAAGTCATTAAGTGATAATAAATTACGCCGGACATTTCCTGCAATTGGTTAAAACTTGTAATATTTTGATCAAAACTTAGTTATTAAATCCTCCCTTAGTTATTAAATTTCTTGTAACAGTGTAGAGTATCGTTCTAATTTCGAAGTTGATATTGAATAAGGCAGGGACCGTAATGATTATGAGTTTTATAGTAAAAATAAAGATCTAATGTTATTTTTTCTTTTTGCCTCAAAATATAAAAATTCTATTTTTTATTTTTAAATCAAAATATAATGATTATTTTTCGACTTTCATTTTTTACAAATTTCAACAAATAAGTAACTACGGGAGTAAATATTTATTGGATATCTTTACCTATCTGGTAAAATTAAATTGGTAATCTTAAAGCTTTCATTACTTAGGTGTTTCTACCGAATGGATAAAATATAAAATATGGTAACATTTGAATGTCGTAAGTTGTTATTAATATTTTATTTATTAGAAAAATAACCAAAATAATTTTAATTTCCAATTTCTTAACATAATTTTACAATAATAAATACACTTAAAATGCAAATTATGTTGTTAAAGTCGTCATAACCATCGCCTAAAGAAATTTTTGTTGTAACAGTTCTGCTGTGGTTGAAATTTCCTCCCTGAAAATAGGGATTCCAATTTTCCATTTATATTATGCCACTGGGTTGAGTTGGAAGCTGGAGAAAATTTGCCACCTCAGTCGGTCTTAAACATAGGTCTTTAGTGCTCAAATCTGTTGAGCTATTGGGACAGTCAAATAAATGCACTGTGTCATGAGGGCTTTGAAAGCAGGCAGGGCAACGGTTTAAAGTGCCTGGAACAACGTTCTTGGTAGCAATTTAGAATTCTTCACCAACCGCCTCTTAGTTGTGCTAGTACAGATCCAATTTGTCTAGGAAGTTACCTTTCATCTGCCGAAATTGCAAGTGGGTGTTTATTGAAGACTCTGTTGCATCTATAGCCATTAATGGCTTCTGAGACCGCCAGTCGATGCAATTCTCTTAGTGTATTCGTCAAGAACAACGTTGTTGAAGACTATCCCTAAGATCTTCGGGTTTTGCACCGCAATGATAATTCTGCCAAGATGTGAAAAGAGATACCGTTGATTTGGAAGTTGATAAGCTAAGATAGCGTTCCTACAGAAAATCTCAAATGTTGGCCATGTATTGAGAGATTTTGGCACTTATGTCGTGCAATCATCAGCCTACGACACCATTGATATATCCTGAACTCTACAAACATTTGTCTACCAGAGTGAAATTGTTGTTCCAGCTGCTGCCTTCAAGATTAGTTTATAATTTCTAATACCGCTTTTGAGGCAAAGGTTATAGAATTTTATTTTTACTACCGCTGATGGTTTTGCGACTCAATATTTGACTTTTGGACAACGTTTTAAACCTTACCACCACATGCGAGATTTGGGAGATAAATATGGTTATGACCAGTGCATTAGTTGACATACAAATTTCGTTCAAGTGAAGTTCATTGACGCCAATAAATAAATGCCTCAATTATGTAAATATTTATTATAGAATTTTGTTCAGATAAGTCCTGCACTTCAGAAAATACCTTTAACGTCCTAAAATCCCACAGAAATGTTAGTGTTTGATACAGCTCGGATATACGGCCTAAAATCTCTTTGAATTATATAATTATTCTATATTAATATTAGTACAATTATAACATTTTGCTTTTTAGATAAATCACAATTTGAACTTTCACAAGAATCTGTTCAAAATTGGCCATAAAAACCATAACGAATTGTACATCTGATAATTTTTTTTTTTTTTTTCAGGACTTTAAGTGTAGGTACCACATTTCGTTCAAAAATTGTTTTTCTTTATTTACCTAACACATTACCCAAATACAACACTACAGTTATCTATGCAGTAACTCATACCTTCAATTTGAAATTACCAGATTTTATTTATATCATAGATATGTAGACACTCATAGATATCTATTTGTTGAAATTACGGGCATAAGAGTGATAACTTTTGCTCTCTTCCAAAAGCTGATAGGTCTTTTTTTATTAATATCTCAGAATTCAATTAATGCATTACAACGAAGGGCTGGAGAAGATAATAATATTAAACAGTACACCATTAACCTCAGAGGCCTATAGAAGCTTAAGTATTTCATTTTATAACCTTTGGCTCTAATCATAAGTCCTTTTATAATCCCAAAAAATCCTAAATAGAAAAACAAGCAAAGCAAAAGCAAATTTTCTAAATTCTAAATTTTCACATAGACTCACTAACTTTAATTGTGTTGTATTCAATCACAGAGATTAAAAAATATATATATATTTTTTTCTTTTCAAATACTTGTAATAATATATGAGTCTCATTCGATTGTATCCCACTGTTCCTGTATACATACACTGCCGCTCACTTGAATACGACACATACAAAAATTGTTTTTGGCATTTAATATTTTGCTAGTGAATAATAAATAAAGCTAACTTCTTTAAATTTAAATTAAATTTTATTTACATGATATATTATAATTCATAATAATTCAGGAATACCCCTGCGGGAAATTTGTGGCAATTGCAGTAATGGATCCGTCTCTCAGTACCAGTTGAGTACCAAATGACACCTAACTCGTCACCAAAGTTCCAATTGAGAACCAGTTGACATAAACACACTTACTATTTAACAGTTGAGAGTCAATTTATATTCTTGTTAAGTGCGCAATTAGCATCTCGCGCGCAAAAACAATCAGTGGCTGAGTGGTTAGCGTTGAAGACTAAAAAACATAACATAAGTTAGATGAATATGGGTGCCGCCATCGACATTAACGAAAGATTATAAAATAAAAATTAACATAATTTAATAAAAATAGTAATAAAAAATATTTAAAAAGTAAACAATTACCGAATTTTTATAAAATTTTTATTACATTAATCGTCACTAAAACTGTCTTCTTAGACCAGTACTGTGACCTATCCTGTGACTTGTCCCAAGGGGCTAATTAGCTACCTCCAATGACAACTCCATGTAAAAGTGACAGGTTCCTCTCATATAAAGTTCCGAAACTGGTACCGGTCACTAGCCCTGAGAACCTGTCACGTGACTAGTTTTGAACCAGTTCTCTTTACTCTAGGGACGTGTTAAAAACAAAAAAATTAAAATAATGACTAAAAGTTTTGGCTCATCACATTACGACATATAGCTTAAAATTTTCGAACTTTTGGCGTATTTTTAATTTTTAATCATTTAAGGTTAGTAGCTTTTTGTATAACACGCTTTAGTTTTGCTAAACTTGTTTTATGCCAGTTTTTTCTTTGATTTTAGCAGCAAAGTCTTGGGGGTTTGAAGCACTTCTGATAATTGCTCTTCTATCTGCAGCCGAAAGATCATGTATAGGTACCTCCTTTCATATTTTTTCCATAAGTGGATGGATTACGGAGATAATTACTGACCACACAACGAGTTCGACCAATTTTATTTGCTATTTGGCTAATATTTAGTCCACATTCCTTACAGGTTTTAATTTTGCCAATTATCTCATTGGACAACGCCATATGAAGAAAACTTCATATTTTGTAGGAATTCAAAACAAATTAGTTTAATTTTTATTAAAATCAATAAAAACATACTTTTCAGATGTTACTTTGTTACAAAATAAAATAGATAGAAAAATGTCGTATTCTGATGAGCTAAAAAAAATCACAATTTTTTTAAAGTTATATTAATTTATAAAGGCAATCTTTAAAAATACTTTGTTTAATCTAAATGAAGGACATTAATGTTAACATCAAACTGAAACTGTAGAAAATTTAAATAGTCTTATGAATTTTGAGAGGGAAATCGGAAAATCTGAATAACATTTATGTCGTATTCAGATGAGCGGCAGTGTATGTATGTATGTATGTATGTATGTATGTATGTATGTATGTATGTATGTATGTATGTATGTATGTATGTATGTATGTATGTATGTATGTATGTATGTATGTATGTATGTATGTATGTATGTATGTATGTATGTATGTATGTATGTATGTATGTATGTATGTATGTATATATGTATGTATGTATGTATGTATTTATGTATGTATGGAATTTTTTTTTTTCTTTTTTAGTATTTGCTTAAGTCTGTCAATATGGATGTGTGCATAATGTATTTGTTTTTTCTTGTGCAGTTTTTCTCTTTTGTTTTTGATGCACTCCATCTTCTTCATTTTGAATAGTTAATATTTTTTCCCTAAATGAAATATGCAGTTTATTTTCTTGTACGAGTAAATAAACGCCACACACAAACACATATTAACTTATACTACAAATACTTACTGATTTAAAAAATCTACATTATTCCTTCCTTTTTTTTCATATTTAAACTAAATTTGCTCTTTTATTTGATTTTGCACTTAATATTTAAGAAATACTTTTTTTTTTTTTCATAAAAACAGCTAACGTACTCCACTTTTAACAATGGAAAGTTAAAAAAAAAAAAAAACATTACTTTCATATTCTTATATGAAATTTCCCATATAGCAAATTATTAGTTGTTTAAATTTACTATAATTATGTCGTACTAACTAATGAGTTAATTTCTTTTTTTTTTTAATTCTTTATTTTTCCCTTTCTTTTGCTCATTTATTTTATGTAAAATATGGTGGCAGAGAAAAAAAAATATAACAAGGACTTTTTTTGTAGCGCAGAAGAACAAGTTATATTAATGAAAGGGAGAAAAAAAAAATTATACTCGTATAAAATTACTTCCTTTTTAAAGAAGACTAGATATACTAAATAAAATTAGTTTAAATCATATAATTTGAATTAAGCCATATAAAAGTAGTTATAACTAAATATTAGATTAATTATAGTTTTTATCTGCCACTGCTGTACGTTATTAAATAAGGGTATAATGGGTTTATAAAAAAGATTTTGTAAACAAAGATTATTTCTTTATGCTCCAACATCCCTAATTTTTTGCATAAAGGAAAATTTTAGTTTTAAGGAAAAACAATAGATTTTTTAGAAATGTTAATTTTTAGCACCCTTTATGTGTTTAAAAAAAATGTAATTTTGTTTTATGTTTTTAAGATTTTTTTATGCAAAATTTTAAGTGATCTTTTTGATCTAGTGCCTCTATAAAATGTAATTATACCCTACACCACCATAGGTGGGGAGGGTATTATGCGTTTGTGCTGATGTTTGTAACAACCAAAAATATTGGTCTAAGACCCACCTTAATTTATACCAATCGGCTTAGAATCACTTTCTGAGTCGATTTAACGATGTCCGTCCGTCCGTCCGACCGTCTGACCGTCTGTCCGTCCATTTAAACCTTGTAATCAAACTACAGGTCGCAATTTTGAACCAAAATTAATGAAATTTGGTATATAGCCCAGGGACGAAGCCTATTGAAACTGGATATGATCGGTCCATTATTTCACCTAGCCCCCATACAAATGTCCTCCCGGAAAAGGGTTAAACGATCATAAATCCCTTAAATATAGCAATATTTTAATGAAATTTTGCGAATATAAGTTTCACATAAGTCTTAATAAGTGTGCCGATTTTTAAAAAGATCGGTCCATAATTAACCATAGCTCCCATATAAACCTCTTTTCAGAGAATCATTTTAACAGGCATAAATCCCATTAAAATGTCAGTATCAAGTTAATATTCGACACAAATAAGTTCCATATGAACATAAATGATATTGCCAAATTTTACAAAGATTGGTCCATAATTTACCATAGCTCCCATATAAGGCCCTCTTTCGGGAATCACCCAAAAGTGAATAAATTCATATAAATGTCAGAATCATCGCATCAAATATTCTGTATTCGTATGTTTTATTTCATATTTATGAGTATCGGTCCTCATTTGACTCGAAGTTAAATAAAAGACCCCTCCCCGAATTATAATGTACACAATGGTGTAGGGTATCATATAGTCGGGCTTGACCGACTATATCTTTTTCTCTCGTTTTAGTATGTTTATTAAGCGATCTAAATGTTACCTATTTATTTGGAGAAAAATTGTACAATAGATTTTGAATCCTAAGAACTTAAACATTCCTATTACGTCATAATTTTAATCCACTGCACAGTTTCACATTTGGCAGTTTTAGAACGTCAAAAATCCAGTTTTGGAGATATTGTTCTGAAATTGTATATGTCTGTTAGTAGATAATGCCTTAAAAATTTCCTCTCAAAATGGGCAGGTAGAGTCACTGCCCATACTGAAAAAATTACTATATTTGTATGAATTTCAAACAAAAATTTTTTTCAATTTAAAAAAAAAAAAAAATGTAGGTTATTTTAAAAATAAGCGTGGCAAGATATAATCATACCAATCATAGTGCAGCATTTGCATATCAAATTTTCAGCCATTACCTTAAAATGTTTAAATAATTCCTAAAAAATTGCTTATATGAGGTACTGCACATTTTTTTCTAATATTTTAAAAGATCGCAAAAAGTCGCTATATAATTTTATAGATGTTCTTTTATGTAACAATTGTATTTTTAAATTGGAACTCGTTAGAACTTTTTAGTTCCAGTCCATTAAAATAGAATTTCTCAAAAAATATATTCTTTAATGTTATGACTTCCATTAAATCAAAAACAATATTTTCAGTATTGATTTTTTAACATAGCAAATTATAATAGAATAATTTGGATTCATTTGTTATTACATGCCAAAAAAATTATATCAATATCTCCATCCATATCTCTATATCTTAATATACTTCTTCACAAAAGTTTTAAATAAAATTAAAATGTTTTTATAAGTTGCAACTTTGAAGATACATAAGTAGCGCTATGAACACTTTTTTATATTTTAAGTATTTTTCCATATTATAACTACAAAATATACAAATAAATTCAAAAAGAATTGCTTCAATTAATAAACTTTTATTTTCGTATTTTTGTCGTTCTAATTTGGATAAATGTGACACTGTGCACTGGCGACAAAAAAAATACATACTTTTCTGAGGAGTTTTAGGTTATATAATTTTCTGGGTAATAGAAAGAGCACTTTTTATTTCTTATTTTATCATGGTTTAATGGAGGTTAATAAATAAATGTTTGTCTTTAGGGATCAGCCGCAAATTGTCTCTAAAACGTGAATAACTAATTTGCTTTACCTGTCAGCTTGAAAATTAATTTCAAGAAGCATATTTTCTTTGGGTTGAAAGTGTGAGGTGACGGATATAAACTGAAATGTTTCTACTGATTGCAATGACTATACCTGCTATATTTTCCACGATACTATTTCACAATTTAGTTACAGAACCAGAAGCGGTCACAAACACACAAAAACATGTCTTGTGACTAAATCCACAAAAAAATTATATATTCCACAAACTCTGCTTTGGTACCGCCAAATAGAGACAACTATGCAATTTACGATTGCAAGCTGGTTTAGATACCTTACTGGTATCGAGTTGAGACCATTTTGTTATCAAAATTCATTCTGCTTTTTTACTAAATTTGTTAACGAACGATGTCAAAAAGATGAAATTGTAAATTACCAATATGATCACATCGTGGGTAAAATCCCCATCGATTTTTTCCCTCAGTGTAATTTTACAGCGGTGCTCTTCCCTCTAGAGACGAACGATAACACCGGAGCTAGAGCGTTTGGCTAAAAACATAAAAAAACACCCATCAGTCTTCCAAGCGACAGAGAAAGTACTTGAGAAGAGAGTTTAGAGATTTGTTTTGAATTGTCTGATAGCCAAGCTTGATCTTATGCTGCATACTTTGCATATAGGAAATGAACCTCTAAATTGTTTGGCGAACTGGGGAGCACGTACTCTACTGGTTGGACCTGTATGTTAGCAAATCTGTAGACTACGTTAGGAAAAGTATTAGATCATGGGTAGTATCGTATATCCCCTATCAATAGGATTCTATATCTAATCTAAGGCAGACCAATTGGACTATTACACTAAATAGACATTCTCTGGGATTGCTCCGTCTTACGTACACGATGAAAATTATTTCATAAATGGAATGTATTATCACATTTTTTCTTCCACACTAGATCATAATTTCCATACAAAGCACTCTTTTGAATATCAGTTTAAGGATAACATACAAATGTATGGGTTTTGACTGACTATAACTTTCTCACTTGTTTAAGATACATATGTGAAGGATAAATAAAATGAACACAGTTAACATGGCACCCTAGCTTGATTGTTTTAAATAAGTACTCCCTTATATTTATTACTTTTTTGTCAATCTCTTTCCTCAAACGACTTTTACTAACTACACAATTTTACGCTGCTTAATATTTAAAGCCATAGGCGGTTACTCATATAAATCTAAAGAAATTCCTATTGTCTCCCATTTAACACCCTCTATTTTTTATAAATTTTAACATTTCATAAAACAAGTATTTATATGATTTTTTTTTTTCATATTTTTGTTGCCATCATTATTTTGTTGATTTCTGTCGCCATATTTTTCCTTATGTTTACGATTTTGTTTTAACGCTTTTTTGTTCTCATATATGTTTACAGACAACGAATCTTGTTATACCCTACACCACCATAGGTGGGGAGGGTTTTATGCCTTTGTGCCGATGTTTGTAACACCCACAAATATTGGTCTAACACCTACTTTAATTTATACCAATCGGCTTAGAATCACTTTCTGAGTCGATTTAACGATGTCCGTCCGTCCGTCCGTCCATATAAACCTTGTAATCAAACTATAGGTCGCAATTCTGAACAAAACTTCATTTGGCACACAGGTTTTCTACAGCCCAGAGGCGAAGTCTATTGAAATTGGTGATGATCGGTCCATTATTTCACCTAGCCCCCATACAAATGTTCCCCCGGAAAAGGGTTTAACGATCATAAATCCCTTAAATATAGCAATATTTTAATAAAATTTGGCGCATACAAGTTTCATATGAATCTAAATAAGTGTGCCGATTTTAAGAAAGATCGGTCTATAATTATCCATAGCTCCCATATAAACCCCTTATCAGAAAATCACTTTAACGGGCATAAACCCCATTAAAATGTTAATATCAAGTTAATAATCAACACAAATAAGTTTTATAAGAACATAAATGCCAAATTTTACAAAGATCGGTCCATAATTTACCATAGCTCACATATAAGGCCCTCCTTCGGGAAAAACTCAAAAGTGATTAAATTCATACAAATGTCAGCATCGACGTAATATTCTGTATTCTTATGTTTTATTTTACACTAATTTTTGCACTTATGAGTATCGGTCCACATTTGGCTCCAAATCGAATAAAAGACCCCTCCCCGAATTATAATGTACACAATGGTGTAGGGTATCATATAGTCGGGCTTGACCGACTATTTCTTTTTCTCTCGTTTTTTTTTTTTTTTTTTTTTTATTTATGAAAATTGTTGTTTTATACGTATATATGTATTTTTAAAGATTCGTAGATTATGACTATAATAGCACGTGTATAACATTAATTTGTATGATTAAGCATCTTTTGTAGTAAAGACGCCAACGTATTTAAAACAAATATTTTTGGTGGATGTAAATATGAATTATAGTTTAACATAAAAAAGTCTATAGGCATATAATCTGCAGTCAGCACTGAAAAACTTTATAGTTGCCCTAGGCAGAAGTCTATTGTTTCTCGACTTCGACTTCATTTCTTGTTGACTACACTCTTAATTACTAAAGGGGATTCAATTAGACAATTGACTTCCTTTTGCATTACAAAAGACACAAAAGAATGTAATAGACCATATTAATAAAAATTTAAAAAGGCATCAGTCAAAAAAAAGAAAACATTGCCTCTAGTAAAACTGTTGGAATAAATTGTAGAGACACATTCTTCTTACCAGTACATTTATAGAGAGTCACTATTAACATATTTGTATGTTTCTTTTTAAGGACGTATACGAGTATTTTTTGTTTGTCTGATGTCTCAAGTAAATATGAGTGTTTATGATGGTGATTGATGATTATTTCGATTTTATGCATATTCAAACGATAAATTGGTAATAAATATGGTAAAAGTAAAAAATCGAATGATAAATATTAAGAGTTTTTGTAAATATTGATACCAAGTTTAAATAGAAAAAATATAAAACAGAATAATATATTTTTATTAAGTATTTTTTGTAAATATTAAGGACTTTAATATATCGCATCATATATTGAATATAATGCAGCATGTACACAAATAAAACTAATGATTTTTTTCATTAGTGACAAATAATATAAAAGCAGTAATCATAAAAAAGGGAAATTAATTTGAAATCATTGAGTAAAATTTTTAGATTTTTTTATTTTTATTTTTTACTTATACATGAGCTATTTGAAATATTTGAAAATTAATGCATACAAAAAAAAAAAAAAAACGAGAGAAAAAGATATAGTCGGTCAAGCCCGACCAGATGATACCCTACACCATTGTGTCCATTACAATTCCCGGAGGGTCTTTTATTAGACTTGGAGCCAAATGTATACCGATACTAATATTAAGTGTAAAATAAAACATACGAATACAGAATATTGCGTCGATGCTAACATTTATATGTTATCACAATTTTGTGTGATTCCCGAAAGAGGGCCCTATATGGGACATATGGTAAATTATAGACCGATTTTTGTAAAATTTGGCACTATCATTTATGTTTATATAAAACTTATTTGTGTCGAATATTAACTTGATACTAAAATTTTAATGGGATTTATTCCCGTTAAAGTGATTTTCTGAAAAGGAGTTTATATGGGAGCTATGGTCAATTATGGACCGATCTTTATAAAAATCTGCACACTTATATGAAATTTCTACGTGCCATTAAAATATTTCTATATTTAAGGGATTTATGATCGTCAAACCTTTTCCGGGAGGACATTTGTATGGGGTTAGGTGAAATAATGGACCGATCATAACCAATTTCAATAGGCTTCACTTAAATGTAAGAAAGCTGTGTTCATCAATCAAACCTGTAGTTTGATTACAAAGTTTACATGGACGGACAGACGACTCAGAAAGTGATTCTAAGCCAATTGGTATAAATTAAGGTGGGTTTTAGACCAATATTTTTGGGTGTTACAAACATCAGCAAAAACGCATAAGACCCTCCTCACCTATGGTGGTGTAGGTTATAAAAATAAAAAGATAAGAAAAAAAAAATCAAATCAAAATTTTGTTAAAGATTTTTTGTTTTGAAGAGCAGCGCTATTATAAAATCAAATTTATTATCGTATTATTATAATTTTTCAAAAATATATTGTGCTTTTAAAAGCTGTTTATGACTGCGATGAGTGTTATCCTGGCACAATTTTTTCTTATTAATATGACTTTCCTTAGATAACGAAATACTTGGTCAGAAAGTTAATCCCATATTACACAATCAGCTGATATTTTAAAATGCATTGTTTGTTATGGAGTTGATTGCATTTGGTCAGTTGCAGTTTGTAGTGCTGTTTTATTTAGTCCTGTTTCTAAATTCACTGCGCTGTTTTCAGATTGAGAGGGAGCCAAAATCAGTCAGCAAAGAAATGGGAGACTCAGATACACAAGTTGAATAAAGCAAGATGGTGGTAATTATTATGGCATCAAAATGTTATTCTGTCAGTGAACAGCTGATAATTTTTGCTTATAATGTTGCTGACTACGCGTTAATGTAATTTGGGATTTACAGCTATAATTACATTACATAATTTTGTTTATCGCAGATTTTATTCAACAGAATTTTTACTATTTTGTAATTTGCAACGTTAGTTATTTTCCCTCTACCCTTTCTTTGTTTCTCTTGTCCCTTATTTCGTATTTGTTCAAGCTCTTACCTTGTGATGTAAAAAAAAAAATTCTTGGTCTTATTGAGTAAAGTGGAGACTTGATGAAATTAAACAAAAATTTTTCTTGTATTTTAAACAAATATTCCTACAAACTCCGCTAAAAATTGTCCACAATTGATTTTTTGGTTTTTATCACTGATCGGTTTAATTTTCAGTTTTATACACGCAGAGAAAAAAACATAGTTACAGCATGATTACTACAACTATTCAATGTTTGTATAGCTATTTTCATTGATTTGAATAATACCATGTTCATAATAGCAACTTTTATGTTTCTGTTTGATAATTTACCCATCAATCAAAATTTTAATATGGTTAATTGCAATTGTAATATGTATTTAAATATTATTATATGAAACTATTTAGTTAATTCTACAACCACTCTGTCGATTTTACAAATTTGATTAATTCTACAACCATTAAGCTAATATTTTTATTTGCTTTTAATAACTATTGTATGTCGGGGTTCACACACAGCAATTTTTCTTGCTGCAAAGAGAAGCAAAGAGAATGTGAAAGTTTACTCTTCTTCTCCCTCTTCTATAAACTCAGAATTGCGGCAAGAAAAATGTATGTGTATGAACCCGGGCTATACACATTTTTGTGTATCAGTCCAGTAGCTTGTTAGTATATTAATTCTCATTTAGTTTAGATATGAACAAATATTAGGAAAACAATTTTCGCCTTCTTTAGTCAAAGCATTTAAATTTTTGATATATTGTTTGAAATTTCATTATTTGCTTCAATATTTTTATTATATATTTTATATTTTTATATTCTTATTATTTATTATCTTTATTATTAAATGTAATGTTTATATTGTCTAACTTGTTACTACTACACGATTTACTTATCCTATACTTTAATTATAAGACTTTTAGTCTTGTTGTATAGGAAAACAAATAAATAAATAAAAAAAATAAAATAAAAAAAATAAATACAAATTGCCAAGGTTTGTTTATTTTCAATTTGATGTGTGGTACATTCATCAAATTGAAAATAAATCGTGATACAAAATCATTACAAATATGAAAATATGGGATTATATAAATGATGAAATGGAATTTTAAAAAATGAGATTATTAAATGATAAAAACATGATGAAATTGTAAGCAGTATTTACTAAAAATTATAAAATGGAATCATAATAATAATTACGTACAGATATACTTATTTTTAATTGTAATCATATATTACAATCATATTATGTTGCTCTCAGTTTATGGTCTCTAAAACCATATTTTTTCTTTGTGTGTAGAGATTAAAAAACTAATTTAAGGAACTTTTTATAATTTGTTACATAAACATTCACATTAATCAACCACATATTTGCATAAAAACCTCGTTCATAAACCCTTTCTTAATTTCACTATTTATCTTTTTAAATCAAATTTATTTTAAACATAAAATAATAAATTCTTGCGATTAAACCTAAATTTAGAAATAACTCTGGTAATTTTAACTAATGTTCTATAGTTTTTCAAAGAAATTGCGTAACATTACATTACAACATTTAATCTAATTTATTCATGTTCTTTAAACATTCATTTATTTTTTAACATTTTGCTATTTTTCACAAAGTTGGCAGTATGAGTAGTATGTAATAGTTGTTAGTTGAATTTTATTATTTCACTCACAATTTATAAAACAACTAACATAAAAAATTAAAAAAAAAGAAAACTAAAACGTTTATTTGCTTTGCGTTTAAGTTGAAAGTTTTTGAGGTCAAGTAGAGTGCTTAAAAACAGCCAGAGAGCAAAAATAAGGGAGGGAGCCATAGCTCGAACTAATGTTTAGTTAACAATAGTTGAACAACTTTGTATAGTATTTCATTTCTTTTCATTTTTTTCTTTACTTTTTCATTTGTACTATTTTCTATTTATTCATTTTCAAATCAATGTTCGGGCATTTAAGTTTGAATTGTTATTTTTAGCAGCACAAAATATTACACAACAGGCAACTGGAGGGTTAGAAATACATCGTATAGAAATAAGTTTTTATATTATATATACCTCTTGAAAAACAAAAAAATACTAAAATTTTTCTATTTTTGTCTATACTTTTTTCTCCATTGTCCTTTGTTATGTACCATAAAGCAGCAATTGAACACTTGACCTTCGTAAGGAACTCAAAAAAAAAAAAAAAAAGAGAGAAAATTTATTTAACTAATTGAAAATTTTACATGAACATCCAAATGGGCCAAATCAAAATGAAATAAATGCCTAAAATGAATGGAAATATAAACTCTATTAAATGCTCTTCAATAGTATTATTGACTTTATTTTTGTTAAACAAATTGGCCAGCCGGTCTGATGGTGTTTTATTAACCTACTATGAGTACTTCAATGAAATTGTTGAAATAAGATGAAACTAATATATTGGTTAATTGAAAGGCAAATATTGGTAGCTATTTTTATACTATATTTTTGTAAACATACTTTTATGTTCAATTCTGTTTAAATTAAGGCTCAATTTATGTTAATACTTAGTGTGGTGAAAGGAAAACAGGTCATTATCATATCGTATTTTGTGAATCTTTCGCTTTGAAATTGAAATAAATTGAGAAAATGTATATTTGTAAATATAAATAGTTTTTGGATTCTCGTTTATAATTTTTTGAAGATTTTGGTGGACATTTTTAGGACAATTTCAGGTTCTATTTAAATAAAGCTGGGCCAAAAAGTAAAAAAAAAAAAATTTTAGATATTTTCCCAAGCAAAATACTTATGCAAATTTTACTAAAGACCATAGACAAGTTTACAATCGTAAATTGCCTTGTTATATCTGTTTGGCGGTACCAAAGCAAAGTTTGTGCGCTATTATTACCAGCATAAAGTAATATGTAATTCCTTAGCCGCTACAAACTTCAACAGCATTTATGGCCACATATCCATTTGGTTTCTTTAAATCCTAAACAAAGTACAAATCAAATTGTTTATTAATCCTATTCTAAATGTTTATTTTATACATCAGGAAATGTGAGAGGTATATTGGATTTGTCATGCAATGTGTTACATATCAAAATGTTCTTGTTAAAAAAAAAAAAAAAACGTTATCAAATACACAGAACGATTACTATGGTGCTTATTATAATACCAACTAAGTATTTTATTAGTTGCAATAATTTAAAAAAATTTTTAGACTTAGTAGAATGTTTAATCACTCTGGGCAGCTGAGAAACACTTTCACTCACTAATTGTTGTACATCATGACCTTATATATATATATTGTATATACTCTGGATCCTGGTAAAAATTTAAGATGACCTACTAATGTCCGTCCATCTGTCCGTATGTTGACCACCTAGGAGAACGAAATTTTGCGCAAATATTGGTCTTCTATTAAGTCTGGTTGATAAAGACAAAATCGGTTTTATATTCACCTTGGCCGATTCTTTTATGAAGGATATAACAAAAAATTTATGAGCCAAATACTATAAAAACAGTGTGTCCATTGTAGCTTTAGTTCATATATTTCCGCTTATATATCTCATAAAAAAAACATATACTCCAATTAAGTTTTGTGCAAATACATAGTTTAAGGAGCCATATAAGCTCATAAACTAGAATTAAATATATGCTTTAATATGTTTCTGTTCACTCAATTTATAAGATTCCAAAAACTTGTCTATTTTTATAGAATAGTCTACATTTTTGAACTGGCTGAAACTATTTTAGTGTCAAATCAATCTACATTCATACTTATATATAATTATTGTTACAATTAATTTTTTTTTTTAATTTGAAAAACTTGAAATGTTTGTTAAATTTAAAATTTTTGACCATCTAAGTTATTTCTCCATATATTGAACGAAAATATATTTTATTAGAGTTTATTACAAAGAAATGTTTTTTAATATTGTGATTCTTTTTCAACACAAGTAAATATTTTTGGTCCATAAAATGTTTATCTTTCGAAATTTTTTTGATGAGCCTCCGAATTTTTATTCATAATCCAAGAAATTCCATATAAAACTGTAAATGTGCCTCGCAAAAAACTGACTTTTTGAAAAAATTTTCGCTATTGTTTTCCAAACTTTGAGACTATCTACTACGTTGACTATTTCGGGCACATCAACGGGATATAGCACAAAATACGCATAATTACAGCAAGCATCAATATCTATCCCAAATTTTGTATTTGGTTGAGAGAGCACAGACCCCGGACAAAAAATTGAAAAATTTTAAAAACTAAAACATTTTGTCATCAAAACTCAACTACCACGTATTTAACTGTTGAAAGTTTGCATATTTACAAAGATAGTGCAGAATTTATCTGCAAAGTCTAGAAAATTATTTATGATAAAATGAGATTAAAAAGTATAAAAGCGCGAACAAAATTTTTCGAAGAATGGGAAAAACTTAAGTAATTTTTAGCCGTTTTTCTATGTTCTTAAACTTTGAACAACAGTCATGATCAGGGCAAGTTTTTCAAGCTTTTCGCTTGGAAAGTAAGCATTTGCATATTTCAAAAGAAATTCACAAAAAATGCTTATATTTTAAATCTTTGCATAAATTTGCATATAATGGATACGAAAGTTAGTTTTCTTAACAAAAACACAATTTTTTGGTGATTTTTTGGAGTTCAATCAAATGATTTATAAAAATTTGTTTGTGAGTATTTTGAGTACATTGTAAATATTGTAAAGAAAAAAATTCGGAAGCGTTAAATATGATACTTAAAATTAAAATAGTTATATTTTTATAAACATCGATATTTATTTGAAATTGAAAGTTAAAAAATGCATATTTGTGCATATTTTCTACACATTAATATATAAGAATGCATAAATTTGTTGGTTTTTACATACATATTCATGTTATTTTTGCATATTTCTGTGCATATTATACCATTTTTTCGTGCTTTTTCAAGCGCATATTTCAATTATTTTTGTGCATATAAAAACTTGCCCTGGTCATGATTATAAAAAGAAACTTATGGTGCTGAAATATTTCACTCTATTAGTTTCAAGTCTTGTGAGTTCAGATCTGTAACTAATTTGTTTCAAATATCATCAACACAAAACTTATTAAGGACTTAAGTCAGTATTCCCAATTAGGAAATTTTTAAAAAAATTTTCACTCCTATAAAGGGTGGTCCGAAGTGCTTTTTGTCCTTTTTGGAAATGCTATAAAATTACTACCCAATTGATCCAAATAAAAATTAATGTAAAGTCTTTATCCACTTAGGAATAATTAGCGTTTTGTCTCCTATTATAGTGATAAATAAGTTTTTGTTAAATTTTGTACAAAAAAAATTTCGCAACTCCTAACAATATCAGTGGAAATGTGCAGGAAATTCTAATTAAATTCTATAAACTTGTTTAATCAATTAGTCAAATATACAATAATTTAGAACTAAATACATTTTCTATTTAATAATCAAATATACTGCAGATTAAAAATATATCATTTTTTTTCTCTTAAACTAAAACATAGTTTTTACCGAAAATGAACAAAATGTTTTTTTCTCTTTTCTCTCTATTTGTATCATAACTTAGTAAATACGACTTCGTCCAGTACAATATTTTATACTCACATTATTTGGGCTTTTATAAGTTAGGTTGTGGGAGAATTATAAAAACATATTCATCAGTTTCTAAGTTATTACATTTATTACGAAAATTATTTGAAAAAAAATAAAAAAAAATAAAAAAAAAAAAATAATAAAAAAACAAGCGTAAATATCGCATCAAGTTCTATACAAAGGTTTTCAAATCGTTTATATGGAAATGATCATTAAATAAGACCAAATGGATAGCACGAATCGGATTTTTATGAAGGCTAATAACATAACTTAATAACATAATTTAGTTTAAATTGGTATCATTTTAATTTTTACAAATTTATATTTGAATTATTTTATTTTTATAATAAGTATAAGAAAATAAGTTGTAAGGATATTTTATTTTACCCTACACCACCATAGGTGGCTGGGGTATTATGTGTTTGTGCAGAAGTTGTAACGCAGAAACCCATACCTTAAAGTATACCGTTCGACTCAGAATCACTTTCTGAGTTGATTTAACATTGTCCGTCTGGTCAGCTGGCTGGCTGTCCATGTAAAGCTTGTGCGCAAAGTACAGGTCGCAATTTTGAAGATAATTTGATGAAATTTGGTACATATGCTTTTTTCAACACAAGGACAAATCTTATTGAATTTGGTTATGATCGGTCTATTATTTCACCTAACCCCCATAAAAATGTCCTCCCGGAATAGAGTTTTAACACTAATAGATGCCTTAAAAATAGAAATATTTTAATGAAATTTAGCACCAATAAGTTTTATATAAGCAAAAATTCGTCTGACGAATTTCATGAAGATCGGTCTATAACTGACCATAGCTCCCATATAAACTCCTCTCCTGGAAATCACTAACGTGCATAATCCCATAGTATTATGTGAATATTTAACACAAGTAAGTTGTATATAAATAAAAACAAAATTATGTGAATCGAAATGGTGTAGGATATCATATAGTCGGGCTTGACCGACTATATCTTCTTCTCTCGTTTTTATATAAAAAAAGCATTTAAAAATTGATTTTATATAAAAAGAGCAAAGAAATATAAAATATTTATACTTTTTTTAATACTATTACCCACACATTTTAAGATTTTCTGCACACTTTTTTTGTCAGTTTTGCGCTAATTAATGAAACTGCTTTTTTTTAGTTTTGGGATTTCTTTTTATTCATTATTTCTATTAATATTTCTTTGATAAAGAAAAAGGGAAATAAAAAGTTTTAAGTGTTTGTAGAAGCAAATATTAGTTAATTTTAATGGGTTGTTTTCTTTGTGTTCTTCATTAAATATATACCATTACAGTTCAGTTTTAATAAAAAAATTTTAATTTAATAAAACTTAAGTAATAAGGAAATACAAAAAATGGAAGTTATACTTTGATCATTTAATCTTATGAAAAGGATCTTATAGATTTTGAGAAATCTTTAAGTAGGTCAAAATGTGTATGTATAATTGAAATAATGAAAGGAATTATTCGTATCAATTCACAGAAAAAGGTCACCAATTAACAAATATGTTAGAAAATAATTCATTCAATTGAAAACTTGTTTAAATTTGCACCTCTCACCAAAATGATTATATCAATTACTAAAAACTGGAAAAAAATACAAAACAGAAAAAAATTCCCAATTAATTAATTAATTAAATCAATCAATTAGTTGATTGGATGAATTAAAAATATATAATGTATAACTAAATTTTATTTTTAGTTCATCATTTTTTAAATTTCGATGCAAAATAAAACAACTACGTTAATTGAAAAAAAGACCGTTATAATTTTTTCTATGATTTGCAATAAATTTCATTAAAATTATACAAAATTTATTTAATATTTTTATTTTATTTTTAACTTTATATGTCATACACTTAATAAGTTATATTAATAACTTTCCCTTTAATTAAATAATTATAGTCGAAAAGTGTGGGCAAACAAACACATATTTATTTTTTCTCATAAAAATAAGAGTGTATTTTTTATATATGTATATATATCTAATTAAATATTCTTTAATTAATACTTATTCATTTTTTTTTAAGAGCAAGTGAATAAAAAAATCTACGAAACAGAGAGCATTTCCTTTAGTGTATAGTATTACTATTTTTTCTCATATTATTTCATTAGTTTTTCTTTTCCCTTTAGATTTTCTTGTTCATTATTATGTTTTTTTTTTTTTTTTTTTTTTTTTTTTTTCGTAAAAGTATTACATTTTGTTGCTCTATTTCGTTTATATAGTTTTATTTTCATCATTACCCTTGTTCATGGATTTTATTTTTTTTTTCGCTTACAAAATAATTACCATCATCATTAATACCTATCAGTATTATTATTTTTATAAAATTACTTGAGCAGTGGTTAACTAAATAGAACAAAAATCATTAAAACTCCAAAAAATAAAATATTTAGATGATAAATTTTGATTAAGAACAAACAATTTTTAAATTATTGCCTTCTTTTTAATTCTTGAGATTGCGAATAAATTAACGGCTATTTACTCTTCTTTCTTTTGCAATTCAAAAAGTGTGATAACTTCAAAAAAAGTTCTATTTCTCTGCCCTCTACTGTAAAAATTAACTTCATTTAATATTTTGCAGCTTTTTGTAAAATATTTTTTAAACCCTAAAGATTACATGGTTTATAAAGATTTTCAATGTGCAGACACAAATGTTTTTTTTATTATGAAGTAGACTTTACAATTATGCAGATATGTATAAAATTTTGCAATAGTAAAATTGGCAACAATAATAACTAGTTTAAAATTATAGGAATAATTAAAAAAAAAAAAGAAATATATTTCGAGCTCTTTTGCAGTATACATCAATGCACTGATAAGAAGTACATAACAATATTCTAATCAGGATATCAAACAGTCATTAAGAAATCTTCTTTATATCCACCATAGAAAAGATCAGTGATATATTGGTTTTGTTATTCCGTGTATAATATGTCGAAAGAATCATTTAAAATGAATAAAGTATATATCTTTTGGGTCCTGGTTAGATTCTGAGTTACTTCAGCTAAGTCCGTCTGCCTGTCTGTTAAAAGCAGAACAATCTAGGGAAAGGAAATTTGTCAAATATTTATCTTATATAAGGTTTGACTGGTATTGAAAATGGTCAAAATCGGTTAATAAACAAACAAGTTATGGGTTAAATACTAGAAAGACAGGGTGTCAGTTGTAACTTCATTTCATACTTTTCTGCTGATATTTCTTAAACAAAAGCATGTACGACAACGGAAATTTGTACAGATAGTTCCAGGGTCAATATAAACTTAAAATTTTAAAAAGTTTATGGTGGGTATATAGATTCGGCCAAGCCGAATATTGGTTTTTTTTTTAATACACATTTTTAACATATTAAATGGGCCCTTTATTATAATAAAAAAAATATATGTATTAATTAAATTTACTGTAGTTAATCCCTAATTTTTTAGAAAGCTCCTTCAAATTCAAACATTTAAATGCAAATATTTTGTTTTGTATGAATATTTAGAGTTTTTGCTAATGACATTTTATTTAATGTTATATTGAAAATTACTTATATTTCTATGTCCAATGTTTTAATAGTTTTTCATGAGATAATTAAAAGTTCATTAAATTACCCTGATAATACTTTTTCGTTACATTGAAATATATAAATAAATTAAAAAAACGAATACGCATTTAAAAATAAACCACAAAATGGGATGAAGAACTCATACACGCTTTAATGGATAGAATTTATTAACAAAAAAAAAAAAAAAAATAATACACATAAAATTATCTAAAGCAGTGATTCCAAAGCAGGTTGGCTTCAAATTAAAATGAATTTAGTTTTTACAATTTTTTATGTAGTAAATGACGTAATTTTTAGTTTTCCAGAGGACTTTTTTATTTAAAATAGTCGGTATGTTTATGTTATATTAATACCCTACACCACCTGAGGTTGCTTGGGATATTATACGTTTGTGCTAAAGCACAGAACGAATCATCAGACCCTAAAAGCTCCGATACTCTACCGTAATTGTAAATGTAGCGAATCAGCTGACACGTCTTTGTTATGACTGTTATGTGTATATGGGTACCCAAAAACGTAATTGTAACGTAGTAACCTAATCAAATTATGTTGCTCTACGTTTTTAAGTGACAGTTGTAAGAACAGTGTTGACAGCTTTTTATTTCAATATACTAAATCTGCGTTAAAAATCGTTGTAAAAAGTTTATCAATTTGTCAGTTTGTTGAAGTAATGTAGAATTTATTTATGATTGGTTCATTATTTTACATAGCCTGGGAATAAAAAGCTCCCATATAAATTTCTCTTCCAAAAATCACGCACAAACCCCGTACAACTGTTAGTATCAAATTGATATTCGACACAAATAAGTTATGAAACAACAGTACCAAATTTTATTAGAATCTGTTCATAATATACCAAAGCTCCCTCATAAACTTGCGCGAATCGCCCTAAGGTGCATAAAATCATATATGTAGATCAATGCATTATTCAGTATTCGTGTATTATATTTTACCGTCTTGAATTTTGATGGAATAAGTTATCATATCATATGTTTTTTACTTATTCTATATTGTGAATGTGACCCTTCAAACTTGGAGCCTTCGATTTAAGAACTTCTGCCTTAAATTTTAAATGTACAATACTACACACTCATCTGTATTTATTTTTCATTAAATTTAATTTTCATTTACTTTAACTCTAGCGTATGGTATATTATATTCTACATCATAAAATATTTGTTTTAAATTTGCATGAAAAAAATATATTTTATTTAAATAAAACGTACAATAAAATAATAATAACAAACAATAAAAATGCAAAACTTTATGGCTTCTAGTTTGAACCGCAACAAAATTAAGGTAAAACTTTATGGGTTTTATTTTTTTAAACTGGCTTTTATTTTCATTAGAAAAATATTGTTCCACTTGCTTTGTTTACCAGTATTTTGGGAGCCAAAGGCGAATTGTAAATTGTATGATAAACAGATAAAAATATTCTGTACAACAAAAATGTTTGTTCTAAAAAAGTAAAGCAAGTAAAGACATATATTTTTTTGGTAATAAATATAAAAAATATATACATTTGTTCGTCAATTTATTAAAGTTTGTATTTTTTCAAGTTATCGAAATGTATAATAATATAAAAAATTTAATCCATAGTAAATTTTGTGGATTACATTATAGATGTTACTAGGATAGCTTCGATTTTGTAGGAAGTAATAGGCCTTTGATAGGAAACTATTTTGATATCCTACACCACACAGAGGGGTTAAACGCAAATTTTTTGGTAATAAATCTGTATCTCCAAAACTACTGGTTGGATTAAATTGAAATGTATGGATGAGTTGTAGAGGAGGACTAGAGCTTTGAGAAAAATTATCTTGCAGTCACCCTGTGATAACACAAGAAAATCTACAGGGTGTCAAAATTTACTACCTCGAGTATGTAAAAGTTTAAAAAAATCTTAACTTATACAAATGAAGTCCGATTTTAAAGATTTTTATATTTCTGTAAAGCGTTTGGCAAGATAAAGTTATCAACCAAGTTATCTCTTACAGTTAAAAAGATATCTACACTTGAATTTTGAATTTTTGATTTTTTGCCTCGACTTTCTTTCGTTTTTCGGGAATAAGTCCTGAGGTATAGGATGTAAACATTTTTTTTAAATATTTTATAATTTACTATATATTTCAATATAATATGCCGAAGGAATTTTTGGATTATCTCAATGCGTCCAGACGTGAAAAATATTCAAATTCAGCACTCTGGAGCTGGTATGAAAAATGGCTATTTTTTAACAAAAATATAGTACAATTCTTATACTTTTTTTCTCAAAGTTCCGTTAAAGAAAAAAATGTTTTCTTTATATACTTCAAAAGACAAGGCTTCACAAATGGCTAATGAAGAAATTTTGAACTGATTTAGGCTTGCACCCTACATCAGGCATTGGTCGAAAATGGTAAATTTTGGAAAAAATTAAATTTTTTATCGATTAATAAAAAAAAAAAAATGTCACGCGAGATTTTTTAAATTTTTTGACGATATTTCATCAAAAAATAGATTTAAAACCATTTGACACTAAACTGCTTCCGCCCGGCCAAAAACGAATGCAGGAGAGCAGATTTCATGAAAAAAGTCAATTTTTTAAACGACTTTTTTAATTGCATAAAAAGCATATTAGCATAATATTTTTGCCATTATTTCTTATGTAATATATAAAATATATATCGATCTTTCACTTGATGTAAAGTTCCTTTAAAATCATTAAAGGAACTTTACATCAATGAATTGGTAAATAAGTCTATTTTTATATTCTTGTAATATTTTATTAGTTTTAGGAAAGTAGGCGGAGTTTTGCTTTACAAAACATTATTTTTTTGCTTTTTATATAATTCTTATATTTTTTAAATTTGAAAAATTGCCAAAAATTTATTTGCAAAGCTTTTTTAATAAGTTTTTCAGGAGTGAAAGATCGATATATATTTTATATATTACATAAGAAATAATGTCGAAAATTTTATGCTTTTTTGTGAAGTAAAAAAAATTCGTTTAAAAAATTGACTTGTCTTTTGAAGTATATAAAGAAAGAGATAACTTAGGTGAGTAAGCTTATCTTGCCAAGCGCTTTACAGAAGTATAAAAATCTTTAAAATCGGACTTCATTTGTATAAGTTACGGTTTTTTGAAACTTTTACATACTCGAGGTAGTAAATTTTGACACCCTGTAGATTTTCTTGTGTTATCACAGGGTAACTTCAAGATGATTTTTCTGAAAGCCTAATTCCTCCTCTACAACTAGTTCATACATTTCAATTTAATCCAACCAATAGTTTAGGAGATACAGATTTACTACCAAAAAATTTGCGCTTGACCCCACTGTGCACCACTGATAACAAGAGTATATTTAGGCATTAATAATAAAATTTTTAAAATTTCAAGCAAGATATTCTTAGACTATAGCATTCTTAACTCTTAATTTTACATATATTTTAGGGAAAAAAAATGTATGAAAAATATTAACATAACAAATTTTTTGGAAAATTCATTGAAGAGCTGTTTATAAATTTTGATTTGTTTAAAACAATTTATTAAACAAAAAAAAATGATTAAACAAAAATAAATATCGTAAATAAAAAAAAGTCAAATAACTGCACACATAAACAAATACATTTTAGAAAAAAAAAAAAAAAACTTATAAGTGCTAGTACACAATTGTATAAAATATTTCCACTTGAAATGTTAAAAAAATATTTAGTTAAACTAGTTCATACATGCAGAAATATACACATAAATAGTTACAAATTATAGTTGATGTTCAACAAATTGTATAAATTATTATTTTAATAAAATAAAAAGTTAAAACAAAAATAAATTATGCTTGAAATTGCTACAAACTTTAAGTTGGCAAAAAAAAAAAAAAAATAATTTTCTTCATGCTTTAGTTTTTTCTTCTTTTAAATATAGAAAAGTAAGATTTTTCAAAAGGAAGGAAATAAAAAAAAAAAAAAAATAAATTTGCTGTTGTTTTATTTATTTTTCTTATAAAACTTTTAATAAGCATTACAAAATAAAAAAAATAAAAATAAAAAAACATTTTTGTTTAAATTAAACAATTATGAAAATATAGGTCAATAAAAATACAATCAAAATACATATTTTAAATAACAAAGAAACATTTAAATATATGATAGTGTTAAGTTTTGTAATCATAGTTTTCGTTGTGTTAACAATTGAAAAATTAAAAATGCTTCAATTAAAATATATAGAACATATGTACATATTTATTACGGTAGTAATTCTAGTTAAGATAAACCAATTATATTTTAGCATATAAATATTTAAGAAAATATTACTCCACCAATTTTTTTAAAATATTTCTTTAGAGTCAGTGATGCCAGATAAGATTAAGGATTTAAATTGATTTAAACAGTCCAAATTTTTTTCCAAAAAATGCAATTCATAAAATACTTCAACTGTCTATTAGGTTTCCATGATTATATGACTAATTGGGTTTTCAAATACTTTCGATGCCACCCGCTGAGATATATTTTTTAGCTCTCTGTCGGCTAACTACAACGTTGGGCCCATAGAAAACAACTAGATGTCCAACTCTTTTCATTGCTCAGCAAAAATAAAATACTCTCTTCACACGTATAAATTACTTCTGTAAAAAATTCTACTAACATAAACAAAGAGTTGTTTTTTTTTTTTTGGTTTGGCCTTCAAATGTAATCCGATGAGATAAATTTTTCGGCTTTCGATCATCTATAACTTGGAAGAAATAACTTCTAGTGATACTTTGATATTTAAAAGCCAAGTAGAATTTCGGTAATTCAGTTGTTGTTGAAACTTTTCCCCTCAATCTTAATATCTATGTTAAATTTAACTTTCAATAAATGAGAATTATAAAGAATTATATTATATTATATTATAGCTACGACTATAGTAGTTACATTATAAATAGATATATTGGTGGTTTAATATTTGTAATTACATGTTACATAGTTTGTAATTTTTTCAAAATACTTGTTTTTTTTTTTAATTTTTACATAAACAATTTCAAATTTAATGTATCAATAATATTTCCAAAAAAAAAAAAAAAAAAAATGTTTGTTTATTGCTCGTATTTGTATATCTTACAATAGTTTAAATTATTTGAGGGTTTTTTTTATTTTGATTTATATGGACCTCATTTCAGCAATCAACAAATTATTAAAATAACAATAAAACCTATTTAAATATTTATATGAAAATACAATTGAAAGTGTTATTCATATAAACATACATACATTCGTACATTTGTACTTGTATTGTTAATGCATTTGCTACAAAAAAATATTTTCTTAATTGCACACAAAATTATGATTTCTTTTATTCTTTTTTTTTACAAAAAACGGTAACGCATATTAAAATATTTGTTAAAAATAGAATTAAAAAGAATGAAATACAAAGAATTTTAAAGAACAATATGATATTGTTCTACATATTTACATATGTACAAATGTGTAAAATAAATAAATAAAAAATAATAATAATAGTGATATAAAGTTTAATGAAATTAACTTTTTTTATTAATAAATTATACAAATTCCTTACAATAAATTTACTTAAATTTGTTTTGTATATATACTCGTGACACTGTGTGACAATTTCCCAAAGAATTTCTTCACATATAAAACAGTTCGATATATGTATCAAATTATATCTCATACGTAATTAAACTTTGTACTCAGTTTTTCTCCAGGACGTAAAATTTTTTCTCAAACAGTCTTCAAATTTTAAAAGATATGTAAAATTTAAAAAAAAAAAATCAAATATTTATATTTTTATTTATTACATCAAATAAAAGCTAGAATCTCTGAAATATAATAAAAGCTTTTACTTAAATATTGCAGAACAAAATGTGAAGAAAAATCCTTTATATAAAATGTGTAAATATAGTATTACAGAATTAAATTTTAAAAAAGATATTTTCAGAAATTTTTGCACCGGAACATTTAAATAAAATATATCATTATATTTCAGGGATTCGTAGCTTTCATTTGACACCCATATTGGGTTCATAACTTCGTAAATATTTTGTAATTTTTTTAAAAAAGTGGATTCTTTGTCCTTTAAAAAAAATTTACGTTCTAGAGAAAAACTGAGTACGCAGTTTTAGTAGTTAATAGTTTCGTGTTTAAAAATCACTGTTACACGGTGTAACAGTGGACGAAGTTCCCTGGACACTTTCTTTGAATGATTTTCACAAATTATTAATAAAAATGATCTGATTTGTTCTTTTTAAAAACATTTTATTAAAAAAAATCGTATAGTTTTGTAGTTATGGACCGTCCGTTATAATGGTCAATGGGATTGGGATGTAACTTCTTCATCAGCAACCGTACGTTAACAACAGAGGCATCAAAGAGATATGCAAATATTGGCCACCACCATAACATTTGTCCGATAAGCGAACGGTAGGCCGCAATGCCTCCCTTGCTTTTATTATATCGATGTGGAATTATGTAAATTGCAACGTCATTGAACTCATTTTTGTCAGAGGTAACCAATATATCAGAAACTGTGAGTCTATATCTGACAAAAAATATCTTATCACAATCGTCATAATTTGTTTACATCAAGTGAATTTTTACATCTATTTACAAATAACAACACACAAAAAATTTCAAATATTCTCATAATATATTCCAAATTTTCTTATCCAGCTCGAAATTTTTAATTTTTCACAAATTAGTTTTCAATATTTTGCATAAGACACAACACATAAATCCCAAAAACTGAAACAAATGAATTAAAATATGTTTTGTTAGAATATCGTTAACGGCATAGCCCACTTGTTATTTAAAAATTGAAATTTTTGAAAGTGCTGCAGTAGAAAATTCTAGCGTCCCTTATAACAGACTCTGCTCACTAATGGGTTAAGATTTTAAAATATTTTGTTATTTTGCTAAAAATTTAATAATACTTTGACATATATATATACCTATGTATATAGAAAAAAATACATACTAAAATACCTTTTTTACTTAACTTCATTTTTATCTTCTTTCAATTTTTCTTTTAAAAAATCCTTAAAATAAAAAGCACAGATAATCTGCTAGAAACTATAAGTGTAACATGTAGTTATAAAGTATTAAAGAACTTGCACAATCTATTATAGTTATTTAGCTTTTTTTTTTGTTTTGATTATTTTCTTATTTTGTTTTTGTCATTAAAAAGTTAAGAACTATATTTAGAAGAGTGTTAGGAAAAAGGAAGAGAGAACTTTTAACTATGTCAGACGAGCCAATATCCTCATACCTATTATAGATGAAATAGATATTTCTTATAGGTTGTGTAGGATAGAAAAATCTATATTATATTTATTATCATAATAAGGAATGAGATTGAAAAAATCGTAACATAATCTAAAATTCAATAATTTGGAAACGGTTGATTTTAGAGTTTTGATTTTTTTATTTAACTGATATATTACAGATCACAGAAAAATATAACTTTTATAGTTCTAACCACTACTTATGAATATTTGGTAAGTCTTCTATTGGAGATTTGATAATTGTTTCAGTCACTTTTTTTGGAACAGTTTGCCCATCTCTTTTCTCCAAGAGTCCAATATCTCTCCACTGGTTTTAGCTTCGGACAATTTGGAGGATTGACCTCTGTTGGTACAAAAACTATATTATTGTTTCGTAGGGACCTGAAGTGACATGATGCCAAGTCGGACCAAAAATATGCGGACACATTGTGTTCTCTTATAAAAGGAAGAAGACCTTTGCAAACATTCTTTTATGTTTATTTTAATATTTATAGAGCCCACTGTAATTCTTTTGCCGCAACTACATAAAGTGTGCCTTACCAGGAATTTTTTAGGAAATTTTATCTGCTTTTGGATCCTAAACTTACCTTCAACATTTCCTTGAACATAAGCAACACAAAAGTTTTTAGCCGGGAGCTGCGAAAAATCTGCCAGTACGTTTCATCGTCCATTATATAACATGAGCATTTTTTTATGAAATTTGATTTTAATTTTCGTTCCCTATTCTTGGCTTCAAATTTTTTTTGCAGCATTCTGGAAATTTTTGGACTTTGTATGTTTTCAAGCCTGCATTGGCTTTAACTATTTCACCAAATATTCAGAGTACTGAGCTAACCGAGCTGCTTTTATACCGGATGTCTTTGGTGCTCTTTTCTATATGCTTTAATTTTCTTGGCCTTCTCACTATCATGTGGAATTTTTTTCTTCTCGAACTAAGTATCCTATCAATGCTCAAATTCTTTTGATACTGTTTAATAACATTGGAAACAGTTTGAAGCAGACCTTTAATTCTTTGGCCAATTTTTGTGGAACAAATGTGATTTTTTGTTTGTCTTTTAATAATTTTAGAATGTACTTCTTTTTCGTCACTAATTTTGATCAAACTTACAACAAATCAACACGGTTGTCATTAAAAATAATAACCGACATATTTTTTAAAGACAACTTGATAAAAAAATAATATATTAAATATTTCTTTATTCTGTTAGAATTTAATAAATTGTTTATTTAAATTTAATTTGCAGGAAAAATTGTTTATAATTAGGAAAAAATAGTTGCTCTTTAAAGATCTTTGTTTGTCGTATAGTTTATTAATTATTTGTAAATTATTATTATTTATATATATATATATATATATATATATATATATATATATATATATATATATATATATATATATATATATATATATATATATATATATATATATATATATATATATATATATATATATATATATATATATATATATATATATATATATATATATATATATATATATATATATATATATATATATATATATATATATATATATATATATATATATATATATATATATATATACATATATATATATGTATTTTTTTTTTTGCACTAAAAAATCGTTCTCATTTCAACCAATATTTTGCTTTAGAAACTTACACATCATTTAATGCCCCAAAACCTCGTTTTTTATACAAATACGCAATCTCTCATAAGAATGATTTAAGAAAAATCATTTTGTAAAATAACTTTTGTTTAAAGCTATAAAAGAAAATATGTAAAAATATTTTAAGGTATTGCAAGTTCTATAACTACCTTTAAACTCTCACCTAAATTGACAGTTGTTAAATCTACTGCAGCCTTTCCTAAACTATATATAAATTGTGTACAGGTGAAGGAGTACATAATTCTCACTCACATTCTTTTCTTACGTATTTTAATCAATTTTTGTTTTTATGTAGTTTCCTATAGTGAAATGGTGAAAAAGTGACTTTTATTTAAAAAAAAAGGTTTGGCAAAATATCTCTCTATGTGGGTATATACATATATGGGCAATTCTTCAAACTCGTTTACTTTTGACGTTCAAAAAAATTTCAAAAATTTTTTAATGGCTCATCAACGATATTTAGTACCAATATTCCTTGGCTCTAGTGAAACACAAATCTGTTCGCGTGAATGACTTTTACCGAACGGCATCAATTTTATAGCGGTTTAAGATAAATTTTTTTTTTCTATTTATAGTCCTAAATCAAAAATTATTGCATTTATGTACTCTACAATGGTGTATCTAAAATACAAATTAAAAATATCGCGATATGTTAAGTATTAGCGATTTAATAATTATTAAACCTTCTTATAAAATTTGCAAAATTCAGTTTTTAGTGATGTAGTCTTGTTCATATTCATCCATTTATTGCAAAATTCGTTATTTTTTTTTTTTTTTTTAAATAAGTCAAAAAACAATGTCATTTATATGCATTTTTTAATTGCACTTACTCGAATCTCTAAAGTTGCATTAAATGCAAAATCGTACTTTTTTTCGAACGCCATATTGATTTTGATGTATGGTATTAAAGCAGCTACAGATTGACATATATCATCGCTAATTTTAATTAGAGCATTGGGTGTGCCTCGACGATTAATGTTATACTAAAAACATAGCTTTCTTAGCCTATGAAAACCGTTGATGAATATTTTTAGTGAAATTATATATTATATTATAAAATTAATATTTTAAAATGCCACAATGATTTTTAGATGTTATTTGGAAACCTTCTTTGATAACGCTATACTCTAGCTTCACTGAAATAACGTTACGAATGTGCCTCGCGAAAAATGCATCTCTTGGAGCCATTCACGTTTTTTCTCTCCATGTTTGGGTACCTTCTACAGCATTTCTGTTGAGGGCACAGTAACGAGATATATGTCAAATTCAAGAGCTATTGGGCTCTTCTCTGAATTTTGAAATATCCGAATTTTAAATTTTTTTAAAATTTGGTTTCACGAATTTTGCACAACACAATTGCACGCCAATTAAGGCTATGCTGATCCTTTCCTACAAGTGTTTAGAGTCTACATTAGAAGAATTGAACTCTTATGTTTAAATCCGCGACTACAGCAATAAAAAGAAATAAAAAAAACTTGTTAGATTCAAACACTTGGAACCGTATCAGGTCTTGAATTTTTTTTCTGGTACAGCAAAAAGTGTTGTTAATATAATTGCATCAAAAGTTTTTTAAAAAAAAAATCTGAATTTAAAAAAATATTTAAGGTTGAAGGTCGGTTTCATAAAGGCAAATGTAAAAAGAGAATTGCCCATATTCGTATGTGTAAATAAGCATTATATTTACGCTATATATTGTTGATATAACCATTGCTATAAAATATTGTCAATGCCGCTCTGTTACTAGAGTATTTTGTTGGTTAGTTGCCTAGAAAACTTGTATAGACAATAAAAACTAACAAGATTTTTATTTATGTTTATGAAATATTGTCAAAGTGTTGGTGTATAAAACTATACTTTTTTTTAAACTTTTGTTTCTCTTTACTTGCAGTTTAAAAACTTTAACAAATGCTTAGAGTATTCTCCAAAGAAAAATTGTTGTGAAGTTTCTACAACTAGTGGTGGTAGTCTTAATAAAAAAAAAAAATATATCAATTGTGTTATTTTCTTTTTTTTGCTGGGTTTAATTTTAAAGAAAATGTTGATTTTAAGTTGAAAATTTTTCAAAAAGTTGTTTTTCTTTTTTCGTATCATCTATTGATAGCAATGAGGTCAGGGATAAATTTTTTTTTTTTTTTTTTTTATTTGCTTTTTTTTCAACAAAACAGTTATAGTAGTATAGTAGCTATGTAGTTTTCAAGTAAAAAAGAATAAAGTATAAGATTTAACTACAAAACAAAGTCTGTTATCTTGAAATCTCATAAATAAAGTGGTGAAACTTTAAAAGGCATTTAAGATGAAAGCGAAAATATGTTAAATATCATTTTTAGTGATAAGAAGTGATGAAATTAAGTTTTGTTTAAATATTAGGCTATAACATTTAGAAAGTTTATTACAGTCGAACACGGTTATAACGAACTCGAAGGGACCGACAGATTTAATTCGTTATAAACGTAGTTCGTTATATCCGTAAAATTCACAAATCAATTTTGTTAGTATTTCAATACAATAGTAATATTTGGAATTAATTTTCAGTACAATACTAATATTTGGAATAAAAGCATATTTCTTTCCTTTAAAAATGTTCGGTATTTATGATTTTTAAATTCTTCATATTTATATAGTTTTTAAATATTTAAATATATATAATAAATATATCAGAAATAATATTTTTTACAGTCATCATTCAAATTGAGATTAATTATATTTTTTCAATTGGCATTTTGAGATACTTATCTTTTGAGGAATAGCGATTTTTTAATATTTACTGTTAAATCCTCAAATAATTTAAATTTTATTATTAGCTATTTACGATAAATTTATGTTATATTTAAAAGTTATGTTATATAAATGTAAAATTCATCTTTAATTTAAACTGAAATTAATTAAAATTATTTTTATTTATCCAATAATTTAAATAGAAATAAATAAATGTTATTTCTTAGTTTTTAAATTTTTTTTAACTTTTTTGAAATGTGTACTTTTATTTATCTAAAACAAGTATTTTTGGGAGTTCGTTATAAATGTAGTTTTTTGTATGAAAAATTCTTGTTGGGACCATAAAAATGTGTTCGTTATAAAAAAAGTTCGCTATAACCGTGTTCGTTATAAACGTATTTATTTGTATGGAAAATGTTGGTAAAATCAATGGGACCGAAAAAAGTGTTCACTATAGCCATAGTTCGTTATATCCGGTGTTCGTTATAACCGTGTTCGACTGTATTTAAATTGTTTTCGAAGTATAGGGAAAGAAATGTTAGATTTTATAGTAGGATATCCATTAGTTTTATACCGACGTCGATTACCTTCCTTTTACTGGGAGCGAATTTTTCATGATTTTTTTCCCCTCAACTTCTGCAGAATCCATTGTGTCCTCATAGAACTGTTACCAAGATTTGGATGTATATTCATTATGCTACTACTTAATTACCATAAAAAATTTAATTTTGTTGCAATTGCTGTGTGTGCTTAAATCCCAATATATACACCTAATTATTACTGTTGTGAAATATCCTCAAATCGCCTTACAAATTGCCACTTTCAAACATTTGGTCAAATTACTAATCATGTCACTACAAGAATGTGTTCACAAATCAAATTATATGCTTACCACAACCAATTTAAATTATCACACATACGCACATCATTTATATTGGTCTCTTGCTTTCCTCAAAGTGTGAAGTCGAAAGATTTTCAAATTGATTGATTTATTAGTTTGATAACAAAGTGCACATGTGGAGGAAAATTTTTTAATTTATATTGATGGCATAATTGTTGTTTGGAAGTTAACATCACACCTTCGTTTAATAAACTTTAAAGTAAATAAAATCAAATTAATTCTTAAGATAATTAAAATTAATTAATGTCAGTAAGAGCGGATTACGCGTGACATAATTTACTATTATACACAAAACATAGTATAAAATTTATAATGTTCAATATCATGCATAATGCAACAAATTAATAAATTTCCCATGTTATATATAACGCCACTTAAAATTTAATTTAAATAGGCATATGTCCTAAAGAATCAATAATTTAAAATAGAAAATATGCAACATTCATCGTTTCATTTTTTTGTAGTTTTCCCAATAAAACATAAATGAAATTTGATGTTCCAAATACATAACATAAAAAAATCTTTTAGGAAAGATCTTTTTTTTTTGGTCATCAAAAGGTTAAAATTGAGATAAACATTTCTGGTGGTTTGAAGAGTTTTCCTACTAAATACCCAACATATTTTTACGATATTTAAAAGTATAATAAACAACTACTAGCGGTTGAGGTATCATTCGTTTGTGCTGAAGTTCATAGGACCTAAACCCTAAAACATTACTTTTTGATTTGATTTGTTGATATCTGTCCGTATGTACAGATGTCTATGAAACTTGTGAACAAAACACAGGTCTTCAATTTATAGATATACGAGCAGTACATCCGCCACTTCGTTAGAGTAGATTTTTTTAAATAATAATCATTAGATTACCCATAAAATGTATGGATTTTACAAAAGTTTTGATTTTGCTTGCTCCACCGGCAGTTTCTGGTAGATGGGGCTATAAAAATAATATGTGTGCAAAAATTGGGTCGATCGGTCGTAAACCGGCCAGTCGACTTTGACCTTTGTCCTAAAACAAGGCTTAAAAGTAACTAATATCTTTATTGCGCTATGAATCTTTAATTTAACATTTTCCGATAAAATACTATATAAGCTTTTCGATTCAGAATAAAATTCAAAATTTTTGACATATAATTTTTTAGCCTACTATGACTTGTTGTGATGTTATAAGCAATCAAAGTAAAAATTTTTTCATGAACTTTTTTTAAAAAAGCCCTCGTTTTAATATGGGCCTAGCCTGCTAGAAACGGTTTTTATTACTTTGTAGAGCAGGATTTGTAGTTTTTATAAATCGATCAGTTTTATCACATTTGCTTAATATATTAGGGTAGATGGACCAAAATCTGAATTTGGGGTATACATTTTTTACTTATTATACAAATATTTGTACTAAATGTAGGGTGTAGCATGAAATTTTTAATCATTTCAGAGATTGTTTTTAAATAGTTATCGAATTAAACTGCTACTCGAAATTTAAGTGTTGCCGATTAACCAAAAATTGTAAAAGTTGACATGTTAATATTTTAACATATAAACAACTTTTTTTATCTCTTTTTTTTACTTTGATTGCTTATAACATCACAACAAGTCATAGTAGGCTAAAAAATTATATGTCAAAAATTTGTGCATTTTATTCTGAATCGAAAAGCTTATATAGTATTTTATCGAAAAATGTTAAATTAAAGAGTTATAGCGCAATAAAGATATTAGTTACTTTTAAACCTTGTTTTAGGACAAAGGTCAAAGTCGACTGGCCGGTTTACGACCGATCGGCCCAATTTTTACACACGTATTATTTTTATAGCCCCATCTACCAGAAACTGCCGGTGGAGCAAGTAAAATCAAAAATTTTGTATTCATGGGTAATTTAATAACCATACTATATTTTAAATTCAAATTGTGTTTTTAAAGTTATAATTTTATAACTATATATTTTTAATAATATTTCTAATAACTTATTTAGAAAAAAACAAAATGAAACACAAAAATTAAGAAACCCGTAAAATTCAACTATGATTCCTATCTCCCGTGGGAACAGTTATAATATAAGTGTTCTGTCTGCATTCAAAACAATAAACTTTTCAATATTCTAGTTAATATTTTTAACGTTCGAAATTTCAAAAACTACCAAATTATTTTTATAATTATATTTTAGTAGAGAAGAATGTGACCAATATGGCTTGTGGTTTCTAAACACAGAACGATGTATCTTTAATTTCACGTTTAAAAGTTAATAATAAAAGAAAATTATAATAACGAAAGGTACCACAAGGTACTTTCTTATGGATTTTCATTCACTTAGGACCATATGAAATTAATTTCATGTTTCCAGGTTCAATATTTTAGAAAATTTAAAATATACCATAAGAAGAATGCAATAGTACCACAAATCCTCTTTTCTGGTTTCTTATTCACTTAGGCCAGTATATTCTTATTTTCATTTTTGTTGGTTCAATTCAAAAAGTACCACTAGAAGAACGAAAAAGTACCACAAAGGACCATATATAGCACCATATATCTTTAATTTAATTTTTCTAAGTTCAATTTTGAAGAAAATTCAAGAAGTACCATTAGAAAAATGAAAAAGTAACACAAAATCACATGTTATGGATTCTCATTCACTTAGGATCATATGTCTTTAATTTTATGTTTCTAGGTTCAATATTATAGAAAATTCAAAAAGTACAATTAGAAGAAAATAAAAGTACAAAAAAATCCTCTTTTATAAATTCTCATTCAAAAAGAGGAAAATTTGAGAATTCAAAAAGTACCATTAGAAAAACGAAAAAGTAACACAAAGTCCCCTGTTAAGGATACTCATTCATTTGGGATCATATATCTTTAATTTCATGTTTCTATGTTCAATATTATAGAAAATTTAAAAAAGTACCATCAGAAGAACAAAAAAGTACCAGAAAATCTCCTCTTGGAAATTCTCACTAACTTAGGACTACATGGACTTAAGTAAGTTCATATTTCTAGGTTTAATATAATAAAAAATGCATTATTTAATTTGAATAAGATTTAAGGTTCCGTTTTAATCTCCTTTTTGGTACTTTTTTATTCCTCCTAGATGTAAGAAAGATTGTGTTCCAATGAATTTTCAAATTATACTGGGATCTAATGTTAAAATATTAATATGTACTATGTGTCAGTAAAATGAAAAAAAAAAATAAAAAATAAAAAAAATAAAAAAATTGTTTGTGAAAAAAGTACCAAAAACTGCTACGATTTTTACCCATTATACATTCGAATTTCCAAAAAGTACCAAACTAATATTTGACAATTTTCGATAAAGCATTAATTTGATGCACATTTAATTTCTATGCTTACTAGATTAAAAGATAGATGGAGTGTCAAAAAAGTACCAAAATACTGTTTTTAGCCATTTTCTTCTTAAAAAAACTGAATTTTAAAAAAATACCATACACCTATCCGATTATTTTTTAAATAAAAAACAATAACTATTAAACTTTTTTTGTATTAGTTTAGGAGATATAAAAATTACAAATCTCTGTGTTTAATTTCATAAAGATCAGTCCTTAACTGATCAAAGCATCCATTTTAACTTATCTTCTTAATGTGATTTTAACGTGCATAAATTCCATATAACTTATGATATTAATATTATATTTGATATAAATAAGTCTAACAGTATCGAAGGGCAATGTACTAAATTTTGTGAGGATCAACATATAATTGACCTAGCTCCTATACCAGAGTTGGGGGTAGTGCACTAAATTGTGAGTGCATTCAGCTTTTCACTAAATCGCACTATAGTGAAAAGAATTAGAATTTTAACTATTTGTTACCACTATAGTTATAGTGAAGCATTTCTTCACTATCACTAAAAAATTTTAGTGATATTGCAAATTTTTTCACTATGACTAAATTTAGTGGAAGTGAAAAAATTTGCACTACACTCAATAGTGCAAAATCTGAACAGCCACTACACATAAGCTGCAAATTTGTTCACTAAACATAAATATGAAATTTCTTTTTGCACTAAACATAAACATAACATTTTTCCAATCAATCAGAACTTACTGAACTAATTTTACTGAGCTATATGGTAATTATCAAATTTATAATCATTTTAGAACAACATTACATAATTTAGAATTTCTATTAGTGTATTTTGGAAATCTTATAAGCGTATTTGTTAATATTGAGACATCCATATATAAACGAGTAACGTTACTGACTAATATATCAGTCCACAGTTCGAACGCCTAAAGTTAGAGAGATAAAATGTTGTTCTCCCGAAAAATATATCCATTACAAAAGGATTTTTGGATATTCGAATATTTAAAAGACTATATTTGTATACAATATATGTTTAAAAATACGTTTTGAGTTAAAAATTGGTTTGTGAAAATGGGCGTTAGTCTTTATTTTGTATTTAGTGAAGAAAGTTTAAAAAAACATTTAGTGAACAATTTTTAAGTTCCACTAACATTAGTGGAGGGTTGTTTTTTGCACTAAAGTATTTAGTGAAGAAAAAAAATGTTGCTTGAGCTGAAAAAAATTTAACTATCACTAATTAATTTTAGTGGAAATAAATATTTCTTCACTATCACTATGCTGAGTGAGGCTGATATTTTTCAACTCACCACTAAAAAATAAAGATTGTAGTTAAAAATTTTGCACTATCACTAAGTGTTAGTGGAAACTGCAAATTTAGTGCACTACCCCCAACTCTGTCCTATACAATGTTCACTTCTAAAATTTACTAGCCTTTGTAAAAAATTACTTATTTAAAAGAATTTTAGTGATTACTCTCGTTTTTATCTAAATATATGGTAAAAAAATAATAATAAAAAAAAAGATTTTGCAAAACTCTTAATGAGTTATTAATTATAGCAACTATTTATATTAAAACTTTTGACTTTTATTTTTACTTTCCTTTTTTCCTAAAGCTATTTAGTTTTTCTACGATTTACAAAGAATTATTGCATATAAGTGTAATTAAAGAAAATTGTAATAAATTATTTAATCACATACATCTATAAGCTAGATTATGTAAATATAACTAAGGGAATTTTGTAATTAATACAATATTAATGACCTGCTCATTTGATTAACGAAAAAGTCAACAAAATAACAAAAAAAAAAAAAAAAAGTAGCTAAATCAATTTTATTTATATTTAAGTATGAGTTCTTATGTGGCAAGTAAGTAGATTATCCATAAATATTTATATTCTCTTATAGTTTTAGACTAATGTGTTTAATGTAAAACTCTTATGTGTGTAATACATTAACGAATATTAATGACAGCCCCTTCATTAATGCAGGAATTTCTAATTTATTAACTTTATTCGATTGCCTTGAGAATTATTTAATTTACTATTTTTACACGTTCTTAGAGTATTGATGACAAGATGTCTGCAACATCTGAAAATAATGATTTACTATGTTAATGGGTGGTATCTTTTTTTTTTCCCTCGTTTCCTGCTGTTTGTTATTAAAGAATAAGAAATACTTACATATGTATTTAATATTAACATATAAATAGCTTAAGGATAGTTAAAGTAGTGTTTAATTTCAAGAGATATTTTGTATAGTTATTTTTAATATATGTAGCTTAGCATATTTTAGTTTGTTTTTATTTTCTTAAATTATGTGAATAAATTTATTTATTTATTAGGTATGTTTTGGTGATTTGGAAAATTATAATTTTCATACGATTTTGAATGGTTAATATTACAATTTCCATTTATATTATCTCAACTTTCAATACTTTATAAACACATTTTTCAATCTTATACCTTTTGATAAAGAATTTATTTAAAACAAAAAGTGTTGGCTAAATGCACGTACACAGAAAAAATTATTACCGTCTTTTTTATAATTAACTCAGTTGTTTAATTTTGAATTAAAATTTAATAAATATGTTCAAGAAAAAATAAAATAAAAAATAATTTTTGGTATGATTTTTTTGCCTATACACATTTTTAATTCATTCAATCATCTACTTGATTGATTTAATTAATTTATTAATTGGGAATTTTTTTCTGTTTTGTATTTTTAATAGTTTTTAGTAATTGATATAATCATTTTGGTGAGAGGTGCAAATTTAAACAAGTTTATAATTGAATGAATTATTTTCATATATATTTGTTAATTGGTGACTTTTTTCTGTGTAGGCAAATTTTTTTTTTCTTAATTTTATAAGGCAAATAATACATTTAGACAATTGAAACACCAATCCTTTGTGATAAATGATTAAAAAAAAAAATTTATATATACATTATAAAAATTATGTGTAAGTTTGTTTTTTGTGCATCAAAAAAATATTAAACATTGCTCAATCGCAAAATTTTGTTAATCCTAACCTATTAGTTGTATCAAATTAAAATGTGTAAAAAAGTTGTTATGGAGGTCAAAGGCTCTCAGAGAAATCATCTCGTAGTCAACCTGTTATAATACGAAATAACCTACAGGATGTCAAAATTGATCACCTAGAGTATGTAAAAGTTTAAAAAAATCGTTAAGTTAAATCTCTTAATTAAATAAATATTTACGTTTGAATTTTGATTTTTGGTTTTTTGTCACGATTTTATTTTGTTTTTCGGGAATAAGTCCTCTGGTATATAAGGGAATTATTATTATTTAATTATACTTTAATTTCCAATATTTTTATAAATAATATACTGTAAATATATTTTAATTTAATCAATTAGTTTAGAAGTGAAAAATGTTCAAATCACCACTCTGAAATTAGTAAAAAAAACGAAAGGAAAATGATATTCGGTCAACCCCGATCATTGATACCCTACACCGTTGTGTATGAGTATAAGAATTCAAGAAAGGGATTAGATCATTGGCCAATTATGAACCAATAGTTTTACAAACAGCCCCATCATAAACAGGAATTCTCCACTTTTCCCCATTCTCTTATTGTTAAAAATTAATTTTCCTTTTTTATCAACTGCGTTAAGGGAAAAAACTCTCAAGAAAGATTTTTTCCGTAGGAAATAAATTTCTTGGAAATATAATATACTAATACAGAATATAGCGTTGATACTAAGAAATATATGATTTTATGTACTTTAGGCCGATTTCCGGAAATGGGTTCATATAGGAGCTATGATAAATTATTGACCAATTCCCATTAAATTTGGTACCTTTGTTTTAGCCTTATAAAACTTATTTCTCTTAAATATTAACTTGATACAAATATTTTTATAGAATTTATGCACATTAAAGCGATTTTCGTAAGAAAGGTTTGTATTTCTGTCAACATTTTTTTACATTTACGTTTTGTTTATATTTATGTTTTGTTTACATTTACAGTTTGTTTATATTAAATACAGTGAGGCCTCGATTATCCGCAGTAGTCGGGACTGGAAGTATTCTGGATAATCAATTTTCACGGTTAATGGAGTAACATTTTTTATTTATTTAATTCAGTTATTCGAGGATTTAATATAAATGTTTAAATAATATAAGGAAAAAATAATAATTTTTGAAAAAACATTGAACAATACATAAGGTTGTTCAATATAATGTTTTTCAAATTCATATTTTTGTTAACTAGCTTTTCATGAATGCAGTAAACTTAGATTTTACCTTTCTCTGACTCATCTTGTTCAAACGAGGAAACTCCCCTTTTTTTGTTTTATTTAAATTGTGTTTGATTGTTTAAAAACAATCGAAAAAATTATGCTCAGAAACCCGGATAATAGAGATAATCACGGTTAATCCATGCAAAAACAAAAATTAAATGGATGCAAAAAAAAAAAATTATGAATTTTCTTTCCCGGATAAACGACGATTCCGATTAATCGAGGCCACACTGTAATATACACGTGCTTTGTTATTTATATATTTTGTTTTGCTTTTGCTTTTTCTTTTTTTTTTTTTCTTTTTGATATTAATGAAACAAATTAACCAATAAAAATTACGGCTGTTGTTGCCTTGTTGTATTTGTTGTAGCGATACTGTTACCTAATATTATTGTACCATGGTTGTACAAACCCTTGAACATACTTCGCGTATGTTTGTTAGAATTTATAAATTGATATTAATCATACGTCACATAGTAATGTGGAAAAAAAATATATAGTACATTAGTGTCCAGTGATAGGACTTTTTGATGCGTAAAAATTTGCTTAATATGAAAAAATCATTAAAAAAAATTAAAATTGGTCTTCAGTTCCTTTCCTGCGACTGAAAAATCATGGGTCTAATATATTTCGGTCAAAAAAAGTTTAGATTTTTTAATCGAAATTTGTAATTTTATGCTGGTTATGGAAAAAATATTTTAAACATTCTTCTCATGGAAATTTCTTTCGCTAGAAGAAACATTTTTTAAATTATGCATTATCAACAGTACTTACTACAATGCAAATTTTTAATATTTTAGCCACAAAGGGAATAAAATTATAAAATTCTTATCCATTTTTTAAGAAAAATATTGAAAGTTTTTTTGCATGATGTATTAAATAATTTTTAGACCAAAAAAATGGTTTATGGAACAAAATGTTTGCGAAATTTTTTTTTCTTTTAATATTTTCATTTATAATTGGAAAAAAATTACGATTTTTCTGATACCCATTTCAAGACAAAACTCAATACTATTTTTAAGACGAAATGTTCTAGAGCCATGACTATCAATCGCTGGTAGGGAACTGAAGATCAATTAATTTTTCTTTTATGTATATAAATATTTCTCACATTAAGCTAATTTTTATATATCTTTAGAAAGGTCTTCCTACAAAATATTTGTCTACGATATACTCTAATATACATATTTTAAAATGCTTAATTACTTCTACTGCAACAAAAATGCTTAATTACTTCTACTGCAACAAGAAAAAACTACATAAGAAGTTTGTTTTTAAGTTTTCAGGTGGGAAAGGTTTATTTTAAATGTAAATATCTCTTGAAGTACTTATTAGACAAAAAATTGGCATAGCATAGAACTAGATACAAATAATTCAAAAATGGAAAAACAAGATTTTTGCATATCTTATTGCCACAGATTTATTCTATTTTTAATTGAATATTATATCGTAATTAATCTTACTTTATAATATTTTTATTTATTTCAAAGAATTTTTAGCTCTAAAAATATTTTCTTTATTTTTTCATTTAATATTTATTATTATCTGCAAATATCTATAATATACGATAATTCTAATAAATTATCTTTACTTAAATCTGCTAGTACTTGATGCATTAAATAAAAGGAAAGCAAAACAAACAAATATTTACGAAACATGAAGAACGAAAACTAACATTAATCACAGCGACAAATGGCAAAGTTTGTACTGATGTAATCACAAAACTAGCAGGAAAAAACTAAACATGAAAACAGTCTATGTATATAACTTTTTATCTTTTATAAATAAAACTACAAGTGTAACTAAATAAAAGTTTCAGCTATACAAACGCTGTTGTAACATGTTTACTTTGTTTTTCTTTTTTTCATCCAGTTCCTTTTTTGGTTGCATTAATAGTTCTTATGAGTGGAGTTTTTTTATTCCTATTTGTTTGTTTTAATGTCGATGATGATGTGCAGATGATGTTGTTGATGTCTGTGTATATAAATAGTTTGTTAACCATATTATTCGTTTATTAGTTGTTCCTTTGCTGGTAATTTTATTATAAATGTAAATGTTTACAAGTTTATGATGAGTTTTTGGTTTTGTATTCCTCATATCATCTCAAAAAACAACTTGTATATATACTTGTTTCATATTCTAATTCCATTTTAAGTAAAACTTTAGCTTTACGAAATAAGTTTATTTTTGTTATGTACTATTATACATAGTTTATAAGTTATGCTATGTTTGTTTTTGTAGTTGCTGTAAAATCTTCTTTATTTACTTGATTATAAGCTTTGGAATGTATTTGTGTATGAGTATGAAAATAATTGCCTTAGGACTTTAATGTTTATATAAGAAGAACTAATAACATTGTGTTGTAAAATATTCCATGGAAATATTGTACTCTTTATTTATTTGCAAGTTTCAAATTGTTATTTTTATTATTTTGTGATTGTTTATTGTAGCATATTATCTGAAAGAGTTTTACATCATTATATGATTATTTACAATTGATTGATGTTTATATTGGCCAATTAGTGCAGTGATATAGAAAACTTAACCCATTTATTTGAATGCATATTATATGTAATTGTAAAACATGACTGTTATAACAAATGAAGTCTATTAAGTGCAACTTCATATTTTGTATAATAGAAAGTTGTAACTGTTAATACGAATATGAATATAATGCAAACAATTCGAATATTTTATAATAAAAAATACAATTAATTAAATTAAATAAAATTAAAATATTAACGAATTAAATTATACTCTTAAAACAAACGGCTTTATTCACAATAAAAATTTTTAATTTTACAAAGCTTAATAAAAAATGTGTCCATACAAATTTTATTAATAAAAAGTTTATAAATTAAAAATATTTATTATGAATAAGGCCTTAAATATGTAAATATCGATTTTTTTATATTGTAGTGAAATGAAATTTATATTAATGTAATAATATTGAAAAATAAGTAAAATAAATATTTTGGACAACAGCAAAATGTAATGTATATTAATAGAGGTTTATTTAATTGTAACAATTTTAAAAGATATTTTTTTATTTTTTACCGCCAACATTTATATTTATAAATTTTTTGAGCCAAATGTTATATAATATGCAACAGTAAATTCGTCTATCTATTATAATGGGTCATTTCTAGTCAGTTTTTTAGAAATGGCATAAAAGTAGATTGGAACTTGGATTTAATGGGTTAAAATGTTCTACAGATATTTTCTTCGTCGAATTTTACTAGAGGGTCTCCTAACGTAAAAAAAAATTATGTGTTTTTCTTTAAAAGAAAAAATTATAAATTTTTCCAACATTTCTTTTTTAAACGCCTTAAACTGGCAATGAAATATAACAAAATATACATATGTACTAATTATATGTATCATTCCACCTCAGAGGCGATGATCTTTAATTTGTCACATAATATTATTTGAGCTCAATTTCATTTGAGTATTGTTTTATTTAAGGCATTTGTGATGTATGGGAATTAGGTGAAATATTAGGCTTTCGTTTTTGCACCAAGCTTCTAAATCGCGACTTGCACATTGCGCACAAAATCAAACATATTCCGCTGATAATTAAGGTATTTGTAATTCAATGTTAACAAGCGAGAATGTTATACACACAAAAAAGTCACCAATTAACAAATATATATGAAAATAATTCATTCAATTATAAACTTGTTTAAATTTGCACCTCTCACCAAAATGATTATATCAATTACTAAAAACTATAAAAAATACAAAACAAAAAAAAATTCCCAATTAATAAATTAATTAAATCAATCAAGTTGATGATTGAATGAATTAAAAATGTGTATAGGAAAAAAAATCACACCAAAATTTATTTTTTATTTTATTTTTTCTTGAACATATTTATTAAATTTTGATGCAACATTAAACAACTGAGTTAATTGTAAAAAAGACGGTAATAATTTTTTCTGTGTATTTCGCTTGGCCGAATCTATATACCCACCATCACTTTTTCTAATTTTACGTTATATGGGAGGTGGGCGGTAAAGTGGGCGGACCACGCCAATTTTTGGTTTCCAAGTTTATATCGAACATAAAATTATCTGTAAAAAATTTTGTTGCCCTACATGTTTTTGTTAAAGAGACATCAGAAAAGTATGAAATGGAGATACAAAGAACACGCTGTGATTTTAGTATTTCGCCCATAACTTTTTTTTTTTATAAACTGATTTTGACCATTTTGTTTAATTTACCAAACAAATCTTATATAAGATAAATATTTGATCCAAATTTCGTCCCCCTAGGTTGCCCCGTTCAAGCCCTATCCTGCATTTAATAGACAGATGGACAGAATTTAACCAGGACCTATATGATATTTCTTTATTCGTTGTATATATGATATTTCTTTATTCGTTGTATATTTTTTTTAAGAACTTTAGTATAACACCTGCCGTAAATAAGATCTTGAAGTGCCCAGACGTATGTTGCTGTGAGCGGTCTGGAAGTTAGTATTTTAAGCAACCTTGTTGGTCTCTCACGCAATATTCAGCATTTTCATCTATTGATAAATGTTCCTGCTCATCCTCACTCTATGTATTCCTAACTTTCTCCAGCATTCGACTTATGCTCTCTTCTTTTTCTTTAGCATTGCTTTAGCTTCAAATGATAGGAAAACCCACAAGAGGTGCATCTCAATAGTACCATTTCATTTGAATTGGAAAAACTTACAAATTTCCTTTTTAGTCTGTGCTTGCATTTTATTATCATTCATTCAAGATTAGGTGAAAACGGTTATATAGTAATTAGCAAATTATCATAAAAATGTAAAAACCTCAAAAAAATTTCATAAAAGAATAATTTGAATGAGTGAAATCTGCAGGTACTTGCAAAGATCAATAAATGAATTGCAGAGGTTTTTAAATGCACATGGAACAAATGAAACCGTTATACTTTCGAATAAAGGAATAACCCGATTATACTTGAATGGGAAAAAACTCAAGGGTACTTAAAAACCCTTTTAGATATTTCTTTTTGTATTTTTAGTAACACTCAGTCAAAATAAGGTATAAACGGTAGTATAATAACACTGGTCAACAAAAAAATCCTCCCCCATAGACGAATAGATGGACTTGATGTATTTTGATGTGCTAAACACGAATCTGCTTTCAGTTTTTTTCAGTTCTGGATTTTTTTTTTTATGAGCGTGTGTAACATTTCGCCCATAGTAAGGCCATTACTCCAGTATATTTCCTCATAACTCAAGAACGGTGAGTACGATTGATCAAAGTGATACACCAAAAGATGCGGACTAAAAATATCTTCAAATTCCCCAAACTTAATTTTTTAATGTGCTCAATAGTTTTGGAGTTATAAATTTTATAAATTTTAGATTTTTTTGTTGCTAAAATTTCGTTTAATAAATGAAAGCATCTAATCTGTTGCAATTTATACTCTTTGTCATAAAGCTGGTATTGCTGCGAAAAAAATAAGGCATGTGTCGTCAAAATTGATGCAGAAATCTAAATTTTATTCACAGTTAAATAAAAATACCCATTTTACATACAATTGAGTAGAAATACAGTGGTGGCCAAAAATTTTATTTTTATTTTTTTTATTTTTTTCTTGAAAGAAAAATAGGTGGACTAGGTAGATACTGACGAGTTAAACAAGAATCTGCATTCACTTTTTTTCTATCGGGTACTGATTTTTGTTTATGTGCATGACTAATATCATCACCTTATTCAGCGGTCATACTATAAAATTCGAGAATGGTTTGTCAAACTTAGGCTATAACTCAAGAAACCTTTACACGATTTTGATAAGTGGTACATCAAAAGATGCACACGAAAATTGTCTTCAAGATACGTTCACAATATTTTTTTTTTTTCTTGAAACAAAAATAGGTGGACTAGGTGGACTAGGTGGATATTGGCAAGTTAAACAAGAATCTGCATTCACTTTTTTTCTATCGGGTACTGATTTTTTTTTTTAAGTGCATGACTAATATCATCACCTTATTCAGCGGTCACACTATAAAATTCGTGAATGGTTTGTCAAGCTTAGGCTGTAACTAAAGAACCCTTCACACGATTTTGATAAGTGATACATCAAAAGATGCACACGAAATTGTCTTCAAGATATGTTCACAATATTCTTTATTCTCTGAAGAATTTCAGAGGTATAGATCAAAATTTTCACCACTTTTCAAATAAATAAATTTTAAAATTTTCGGTACCAATTACCGAATAACTACGGAAATATTTAGGTCGCTATATATTAAAGTTCAATTTGTCTTAATTGGACAAACTGTTCTCGAGTTATACAAGTGTGACTGCCTAAGGGCGTGGTGATAGTAGTCATGCCCATAAAAAAAATCAGTGCATTATAGAAAAAAAGTAAAAGCTGATTCTTATTTAGCACGTTTTTTTTATTTAAGATGAAAAAAAAAAAAAAAATTTTTGTCCACTAGTGTATTTCAAGTATATGTAGAGCTATGCATGGGTATCCAAACTTAACTGTGAATCCGTTCAAGATTTGTACATCAGTTTTTATGATACATGACTTTATTTATTCGTAGTCTTGCCAGCTTTGAGATAAAGGTGACAAACTTAAATATTTTTGATGTTTTCACTTTTAATAAGAAGTTTTAGTAAAATAAAAATAAATCTTGAATTTTGCATGAAAAATTTTTTTTCCGACACTTTTTTCGAAATATCTCCTAAACTATTGGACGGACTTAAAGTCAATTTTCTTCCACATATTTTTGTGTATTATTTATATAAATCGTGCATACCATCCTCAAGTTATAGTGAAATATACTCAAGTATTTGGCTTATTTATGGCGCAATATTAGACACGCCCATAAAAAAATCCCGACCTGATGGAAAAAAACTGAAAACAGATTCGAGTTCAGCATGCGGAATTCCATTTAGTCTACATATTTTTTTTTTGTCGACCAGTGTAATTAGCAAATAATCATAAAAATGTATAAACATAAAAATTCTACCATAAAAAACACTTAAAAAAGTGTAAACAAATCATATAGGAATAATTTCCATGAGTAAAATTTACAGGTACTTTTCAAAGATCAATAAATGAATTTGAAATTTGAGTGTACAAGGAACAAATAAAACCGTTATGATGAGAAAGTCTGATTTTATTTAGGTAGGAAAAACTCAAAGGTTCTTAAAAAACCCTTATATTTTTTGCTTCACTTAGTCAATATTTAGTAAAAACGGTTTTATTTTTAGCAAATGATAATAAAAATTTTAAATTATGTAATTTTTTACAGGATTATCAAATACCACGTGTTTTTTCTTTTATCGTAAAAAAACTTGAAAACATAAAGTGTGAAAAATTGCATACAAAATGTATGACATACCCAGGTATGTTTGTTGTAAGGATACGTATAAATTTTTCGTTGTAAACATAAAGGTTAAACAATTTTGTAATAGAAATATGTTTCTTTTTCTTTCTTTACAAGAAAATATCAAAATTTTCTTTAAATAATTAAATTTTATAATAAACAACATACGAGAGTAATCAATATTAAAAATGCTTTAATAAATTTTTACTTCATTCTTTCTTATTTACCTCGTTATTTACTAAAAAAAAAAAAAATATGTAATAGATTTTATTTTTACTATATTTTGCATTTTTTAAAGTTGAATTAATTATTAATCTTTTTATGTATACCAATTATTCTCTGCTGATACTTTTTTTTATTTTACAGTGTTTAGGATACAAATATATTTTAAACTTTTAAAATATTTACTTTTTTACAAAGTAAGGAAAACAAATCATAGCTGTTCATTGTGAATATTTTCAATCAAAATATTTGTTAAAAATAAATTATTTTAATATTTTATTTATATTTTTAGAAATAAATTTCTTTAAAATTATTTTATACCCTTTGTAATATGATTTTCAGTTACTTGAAATTAATTTGAATAAAAATTATATAAATATTATTCCATTTGTTTACAAGTTAGAAAAAATAATATTTCCACAAAAGTATTCGAATATGAATTTATAAAATATAAATCAAGTTCTTAAGTCTTTAACTAATTTTAAAATATATTTTATTTCTTTAGTTTGAATACAATTGTTCTTTATTTTATTTTCCATTTTAAAAATAAAATAATATCTGTTTTAAAATATTCAATTTTTTTTATTCATAGAAAACTTTTGAATATTTTTATTCAACATGAATTTGTTTGAATAGTTTTAAATTTACTTTGAAAAAGAAAAATAAGTAAAATATTTTTCTTTATACTTGAATATTTGAAAAAATTGTATAATTTTTTGTTATTCAAGCCTTTTGAGGCTGAATATTTTTATTTTTTGTAGTTTTTGTTGAATAAAATAATAAAAATATTTATTTTAAATGTTTCTATTTGAATATAAAGTTTTTGAATAAAAATCAGAAAAATTTGTTGAACTTTTTTTACTTAAATAAAATACATATGAATATTTTTAAACTTTAAAATAGTCAAATAAAAAACTTTTGATTATCTTCTTATAAAAATATATTTGTTTTGCTTTTGGTTAAATAAAATATTTTAATTTTTAATTTATTATGTTCAATCAGATACAAATTTATAATAAATTCAATTGTTTTAGTATAAATAGAAATCCTTAATATTTTTATTCAAAATATAATAGATTGATTAACAAATATTTTTTAATTAGATATAAGAAATATAAATGAAATAAAAAGTATTTTTATTTTTTATTTCATTCATAAGTTACAGCTATGAAACAAATTATAATAATACTTTTAAAGATGGCCTTTTATATATATTTAAAAATATTTTTTACCTTTCTTTTAATTTCAATTACAGTTCTTTCACTTAACACTTTACATATTTTATTTTTTTTTTCTTATATATTTTTACACTATTTAATAATTAATTTGAAAATTCTTATTTAATTTATTTAGTTATAACATTAAGTGTTTATTGTTGATTACAATAGAAATGGATTTTAATTTAAAAAATAAATTTTTATTACACATTTTCAAATATAAAATTTAATATGACACATATGTATATGATTTTTCAATACATTTTAATTATTATTATAAAACTATTTTTATTTATTTCATTAAAATTATTTATAAATAATTTGTATGAATTATTTATTTATATCTTTTTTTTTTTTAATTTTATTTACATTTATTATATTTGTTTATGTTTATTTTATTTTCACATTTATTTATTTACATTTTTCATTAGATTGACATAAAACTTGAAAAAATAAATAAATTTATTTTAATTAAATGAATTTTTTGTTAGTTATTTAATGTAAAAGATTATTTAAATTGAATTGTAGTTGATGAGTTTTATATAAAAACAATTTTAAATTAAAGTTTTAATGCATATTTAACCTCTAAATAACTTGTTCGAAGTCTATAAGATTTAAAGTCTGTAAGGCTTTAAATGATGCTAAATTAAATAATATTTTTAATATTATTCCTAATAAAAATATTAAACATTTTTGTTTGTTTATGACAAAAAAAAAAAAAAAAGTATAATTATAAAGCAATTGCTCTTATTGAAGCAAAATATTATAAAGTAAAATTCGACAGAAAAAATATCAGTAGAACATTTTAGCATATTAAATCCCATATTTAATCGACTTTTACGGCATTTGTTGAAAAAGGCATAAAGATGTACCCCTGTAATGAGTTATAGTTAAATTGAAAGTTCTAATGAATTATACCGGTAAGCAGCGTTACCTTTGAAAATTTTTAAAAAGTTTCCAAAAAAGTGGATTTCAAAATGAAAAGTCGCCAAAAAGGGGGATTTTTCAAAAAAGGGACCCATCTGCTATAAAATTTAAAAAAACCCCTTAAAATTTGTTTGTTTGATAATCATATGATTTGATTTATTTGATAAGAATAACTACAAAATTCAGTTCCAATAATAACAAAATAATTTTTAATTATTTTACAACAAATTTTGTTGCAAAAATAAGGATTTATTCACATAAATAGTTAACATACAATCCTCTTTTGACTAATTTAAATCTGTACTTTTGTACGAGCTATTCACTGGTACTCCAGCCTTTAAAATCCCCGCTAGACAAATTAAGGACTGAACGTATGGATCCACAAGTATTGACTTAAGTCTGTTAGACAAACTATTTTTTATTATTGATAATTTAGTAAAAAAAAACTCGTTCCCTCGAGGGATTGCTATGAGGAATATAAAAATATAAATTCATCGAATCTCTTCTCAGCACAACATTTTTATAAACTCCAAAAACCCTTTTTATTTTTATAAAATATATATATATATATATATATATATATATATATATATATATATATATATATATATATATATATATATATATATATATATATATATATATATATATATATATATATATATATATATATATATATATATATATATATATATATATATATATATATATATATATTTTTTTTTTTTTTTTTTTTAAGCAAAAAGCATAGTATTAAATTTCTATGACGTACAGTGGGTGTCATAAATAAGTAAACAAAGTAGTATCTTGAACTCAATTGCTTCTTTTTCAAGTTGTAGATTAAAGATATCAAAAGTAACATATAATTATAAATATATATTTGGGGTATTCACACGGTGTGCTATCAAGTCTTATTGTCATAAAATACTAAAGTTTTATGATAGTTTTAAAAAATTGTTGTTGTGCTTCAAAGAAAAAAGTCCTAAAATAATAAGACCTTTTATGATGTGTTTATTGTTTTGTCATAACTAAACGGTGTAAATCTAAGTCGAAAGTGAAAAACTCATGGTCGAGCCGGTGGTAATATTTAGAAGTTACCGCCATTGAATATTCGCAATATATACGTAAACATGCTATAAATTTGTCTTGAAGTTCTATAACTTCAAGATTAATTATATTTTATTAATTTATTTATTAAAGTTATTAACTTTTATAAAGTTAAATAAAAAAAAAAAAAAAAATTGAGACATTTAAAAAATAAGAGGAAGAAAATTTTGTTAATATACTTTAGCTGACTAGCAGCCACCGAACGTATTTAAAATAACCGACGTCAGAAAATATTGCCGGCTTAAAAGTCTGTGAAAAATTTCATTGAAATATCTTCAAAATTGCTAACTTTACTTTGTGCATAAGGTTTACATAGACAGTCAGTTAGCCCTCCAGGCAGCCAGATGGACGGACATCGTTAGATCGATTTAAAAAGTGATTCTGACTTGATTGGTATACTCTAAGGTGGCTTTTAGATAACTTTTTCTATGTGTTACAAACATCAGCATAATACCCCAACCATCTATGGTGGTGTAGGGTATACACATATACACATTGCCGAATATTCGATTCTAAGTTTGCAAAATTTCAACATAAAAAATATTGAAGATATTTATACCGTAATATATTTTAAAATATTATTTTGTATTAATATAAAATAACAAAGTGTAAAACTCCCTTCCGAAAATTATTATAAAGTTCATAAATAAGTATTGCTAAACACTATGTTTTATTTTTTTATTTAATTATTTACTTTTTTATTTTATTTATTAATTTTTTTTTTTTTTTCTTGTACAAGCAAGATTTTAAAAATTATAAATTAAAATTTCAAGGTTTATTATACGGACCGTTTCCGATTTTTAAAAACAATTTTATTTATTTATTTTTTTTTTATTATTATTTTTTTAGCACAAAATGTTTGATTTTTAACGAAACTTAAAAAAAAAAAGACAAAACATCATGCTCATGAACTGTGTAATGAAATTTTTATGTTGGAAAATATATCGTCCATTCCATGAAAGAACGCCCAAGAATATTTTTTATGTCTTTCGATTTTAATAATTTTTGGCATACGCATACCCTATGGAGCCATTTAAATATCTTAATTTTTATTTTTGTGAATTTTGACAAATTCGCGAATTTATTCACGATTTTGATTTTTTGAAAATTCGAAAAAATCTCAAAAGTGTCCAAATTTAAACACTAATATCTCTAAAAGTTGTTAACGGATTTTAATGATTTAAATTGCATATTTAAGAAGAATATATCCACTATAAATGTAATAATTTAAAAATAATATTATCATTTAAAAATGCATTCATAATGCAAATGCAATTTTAGTATGCATTTTTGAAAAATTTCTACCCTTTCAATTTTTTTCTTCTTCTGATATAAAAAACATTATTATGTTTGCTAAAAATTGCAATATAAATTATTCTGGGACAAAATAATTCACTATTTAAAAAAAAAAAATTTTAAATATTTATTAAAATTTTTTCATACGAAAAAAAAACAAAAATTTTTAAATTTTTTAATTTTTGTGAGCTTATTTTAAAATTAATTTTAATCATAATTTATTATTTGCGGTAGAAAACCTATTTGTTCCAGATTAAGTGCTAATGTTTTATATAATAAACATATTTGTCTTCAATATTAAGCAAAAATATTTAAAATCAAAATGATAGAAATTTTCAAAAATGCATACTAAAATTGCATACTTTTCTAATGTATGCAAAAAAATATTTTCGACTCATACAATATAATTTACAATATTTATCGTAATAAACTTTATATTGGTCTTTAAATCAATAAAATCCGAAGTATACTTAAGGAGTTATAAACATTTAAAGTTACATATTACTAAAAGTGTATAATCAAAAATAGGTAAAAAATTTTTGAAAAATTTAAATTTTTGTATGAAAAAATTTATGAAAATTAAAAAAAAATATATTAAAAATAGTAGGTTTTATTGTCCCAAAATAGTTATTTTTGCATTTTATAGTAAATATATTGCTTTTTAACATATTAAAAAAAATTTAAATCGAAAGGGTAGAAATTTTTCAAAAATGCATCCTAAAATTGCATTTGCATTATGAATGTATTTTTAAATGATAATATTATTTTTATATTACTACATTAAAAGAGGACATATTTATCTTCTACATGCAGTTTAAGTCATTAAAATCCGTTAACAACTTTTAGAGATATTAATGTGTAAAATTACACACTTTTGCCAATTTTTTGACTTTTCGATAAATCAAAATTGTGAATTTTTTAAAATTAAAAAAAAAAATAAAATAAATAAAAATAAAAATTAAGATATTTGAATAGCTCCATAGATTATATGCGTATCAAATATGAACAAAATCGGATGACCCTCCGTAAAAAAATTGGCATTTTTTATAAATCTCTCATGGAATGGACGATGTTTAGTTATTTTTTTTTTTTTACAATTTGAGAAACTTTTATTAATTTGAGTCACATATTTTTTTTTATTTTTCTGTTTCTTATTTATTCGCTATTATTTAGAAATTTGGTACTGCGCCATATGTATGTAGATACAGTTTTATCAATCCTTCCAAAGAGAAGTAATTCTAAATTAATCTTTTTAAGAACATTAAAAAAGCCTTGTCATTAGAAAAAAAAACTCCCCTCGAATTTTTATATAAATAACTTTTGGAGGTCAGGTTAGGACTTTTTTCAATATAAAGCGAAGAAAATTTTGACATTCCAAAACTCACACATATCGAACAAGTTATTTAGAGGTATTAAAAGTACTATAAATCATTTGTATTAACAATTATAAAAATTATTATTATTTTTATTTTTCAATATCCAAAAAACATAGATTACAATCTTATGATTACATTATTGTTTTCTTATATTTATTAAACATGTGTTTGGACTTATTATTATTTATTAATTATTTTACTATTATTTTTTTTAAATAATTTTATATTATTATTGTTGTTATTGTTATTTTTTTAATATTATTATTTATGTAAATTCATATATTTTTATTTTTGCGATTTATTTTTCAAAAATAAAATTTTGGAAATTTATTATTTTTTATTTATTTAATTTAATCCTTTAATTTGCATTTTTCTTTAAAATCTATTTTTCATAATTTATACCAGAAAACCATTTTTAATTTTACCTCCATTTTTTAAAACACTTATTTTATTTGGTTTTCACTCTTCAAATTTTTATTTTATTTTTTTATTATTTTTCTTAGATATTTTATATTCTTTTCATAAACAAACTATTATACTCTTATTTTTTTTTTTTTTATTTTTTGTGTTTTTGTTATTTTATCATTCACTCAAAATAATCCTCTTTTATGGGTACTTAAGCATTTTACATTTTCCAAATGCAATTTGTACTTATATTACTTTTTGTTTGATTTTCTTTTATTTATCTATTTTTTTCTACAATAGATACCGCTATTACTCAATATTATTCTTTTTAATAATCCTCTATTTATGTTTAAATAAGCTTTTATTTTGTTAGCGCTTTATTCTGAATTCACGATAATTTTTTAACATGTAAATTTTTCTATTTTAATCAAATAGAAATATCCATCGGTTTTATTTGTATTAATTCCATACAAAAAACGCGTAGAATCGCTGTTAACGCGCGTTTATCCTTTCACGTTTGAATCAAAACTGATGCTTCATATAATGTTCAACATTGTAAGGATGCTGTGTGTTTTCTGTTGTGTTGCCTCTTTAAAGTTTTTTACTATATGATAGTCTGTGTAAAGACTCTGTTATCATAGTATTTATTTTTTCTTCTCCAATTTAAAGATGGTAACAACTCGTACATTTTCATTTCAATTTCCGTTTAACAGCTTAACACATACAAACAGACAAGTTTTTAAAACAAAGAGATAAGTTTTTACTTTACATAGGAAAGAGAAAAATGTTCGTTGTAATGTTTTAAGCAAAAACATCAAAAGAGAACGTTAAAGCAACAGCCATGAGATGTGAGAAAAATATGTGAGGGTGTAACAAAAGTTATGCGTATATTATTGTATGTATATTGGAGTAGGTCAGTATTACAAACTGTTTTATTTTTCTTTTGCTACTTAAATATTTACTTAAGAGAAATAGTTATAAGGAGAAAGAAATCTGTTTTGAAGGATGCTGTAAAATTTTTAACATATAAAATAGTTTTCCTCTTACAATTTTTACAATAAAAATACTCTTTTGTTTTAACATAGATTTTTTATTACATACATATATATGAAAAAACTAAAATAAAAATAACTACTTTATTTAACATGCTTTCGCCAATTTACAAAAAATTAAAATTATTGTTTTTATATACATTAAAAAAGCGAAAAAAAAAGAAACTAAATTGTGTTGAAAATAGATTTTTAATAGGATACTTACTTTAAAATATTTTAGAATATGAGGCAATAAATATGAGCATTATAATTTCAGGCATTTTTGATATGTTTACGAATGTCATATACGCGAGAAATTGGGCAAATTATATGCACAGAGGTGTTTTCATTACCTAAATTATTATGTTTAACTAATTGAACTGAAAAAGTAATATAATTGGCAGATTAAATAGCATCATAGTTGCAGGTGTAACAAATATTGGATACAAACGTCAAGGTAAAGGGGACCAAAAATGTGACTCTACTCACGTTTCTTAAGAGTACATATACTTCAGTGATATTAAAGATTTATTTGATTTAATGAATAAACCTTTCGATATCATCTATGACGGAAAGCAAGACATCTTTGATATCTTCTGAAAAGCACTTAGCCTAACGAATTTCTCTAGATAAGCAAAATTCGTTTTTTTTTTTTTTTTGTAATCAAATTTTGCTTATCTAGAGAAATACATTCAAGAGATATTGGAGAAAATATATAAAACTGACAACGACATTTTCAGTTTTTTCTTTACATATTGAACAATGTTGTCCCATTTTAATACCAAGGAGAAATATATAAGATATAGATATTCCGCGCTGATCCATATGATAGAGGCTGGCATTGTGTCTTGGACAAATATTTCTTTCGCCACACGTATAAATACCTTTTCAATTCAAAATCTTTCATGCAAATTTAGATACTTCTTGTTCACGACAATTTTTATAAAATTCCTGCCCAGGAAAATGCAAACAACATTTTATATTATGTATCAATCATAATTCTGAACAATTCGCCTGATCAAATAAAATTTTTTTAAAGAAGTTATTTAAAAAAAGTGGTTGTATCTTTAAAGATACACTGGGCAGTTACCCCTAACAAAAATTATTAAGAAAAATTGGTAAACATAAGAAGTAGCTTTATAAATTTGTGTATAAAATGGATTAAAATGATCAGAAATAAGATATATTAATCCAATGATTAACAAAAATTCAATAAGTATAATATTTATGAAGCATTTGTGTACTTATTGAATTTAAAAATGAATTTATTTTGAATTAAATTCTGTCAAATCTGGCATCAGGAAGCGTACAAATTATGTATATCTTCGGTTTTTGACGATTATTTCTTATTTAAGCTTCAAAATTATTTATAAGCATTTTCTAGCATAAGTTTAATTAAACACATGGACTTAAATCCAGGTTCATGTTAAGGTATCCTTATGTACAATTGCCAGTTATTAACAATTGTTATACTTTAACAATTAACAATTGTTATACTTTAATTTATATGTCTAACTTCGTCTTTTAATTAAATTTTTATGAAGACTCATTGAACTATTAATTAATTCAACTCCACCCAGAATTGATATTGATGAAGTCTATAAAACTCATGAACTGAATTCGGAAATTCTTACTTTCTATACCAAGGTATATATTGGCAACAGTTTTCGAAGGAGCGTTCTATTGTGTCATATACTGGCAATATATTATAATAGTTATCCATTTAGTTTCAAAGCATCGCAAAATATAAACCGTTCTATTTATTTTGTCAAACGTTTTCACAGTTGTTGATTGTTCTGTCTTAATTTCAGCACTACAGAGTACATGTTTTGCTCGGCTGTAAGTTTAGTGACAACTTTACCAATATATTATCTTTCCAAGACAGCGAAATTTCATCTATTCCAATTGTATACGCAATATATTCTTAATTGGTCCCATGTTCAAATTTCAGCATAATCTACTAATGTAAAAGACTTGTCCAAATAAAAAATTAGGTTTTGACCTTGGTTCGAATTACGCTTCTGCATCAATTAAATTCCCCTCGTTTGTATCATCATTGAATATAAAATAGTTCTGAACGGACACGTTTATGTCAATAACATTCTGATTCATATTTTGATCATTGTCTGCTACTTATCAACTGCATTTGACCTGTCGTTTTTATTAATTTTTTTTTTTTTTTTTAACTTTATATCACTACTTTCATTATAAATAATATAAATACTATCATCACCTATAATCTCGGTATTACAAATTAGTTCACATAATAAAAGTTAAAATTTTTTTAATTGAAAAATGTTATTCAAATCTAAAAAAAAATATATTACTTAGATCCAAATAAATGAACTTCCTTTAGCAAAGGCAATATCATATACGAAAATGACACTGATAATAAGCACAAATACCATGTTTAACAGAAATCAAACTTTAGCTGTAAATGCCTAGTGTATCTTTAAAGATACAACCGGAAAATTATAATTTCTACAGTATAATATTTTTCAATATCTTTAAAGAACATACTGTTAGTGTCAAAAAAAAGTAAACAGCTCATTCCCTTTTAAACGAAGCTTTGTGAGATGTAGATAAATAATGATATAAAAAAAGTGATATGCCAAAATTATTTGGTAATTAGGTAGGAATTGAACTCATAAAAATAATTTGCGAATTAATCGGAATAACGATATAATTGAATTTTTAAGAAAATATACCAATTTTTACGCGTCAAAAAAAAGTAAACAGTTGCATCTTTCTTTAATAAAAAGGTCAGTAAATTGTAAAAGTGGGAGAAGATCTTATTTTTTTTTTTTTTTAGTTTAGCTTTCAGGGAGGAACCAAATTATAATTTAAATGTGTTTCTTGCTTTAAAACGAAGTAAAACAGTGATTTTTTTAACAGTAGAAAAACAAACTTCAATTCATACTCGAAAATGATATCAGATTTATATGAAAAAGGAAAAATCCTTGCGTGAAATTCCAAAAATTGTTTCAAGGAATTATTGAGGAATAACTATACCAAATATCATAATTTTCCTCAGGCATGATGGTCAAATTTTTTACAGATTCAAATAAAAAAGTTATAGTTTGCGAAGTCAAAGAAAGTCCTTCTTCTAGCACCTTAAAAAAAGCTGAAAAAGTAACATTAGATTTCGCTTATTATTTTAGGGCCACTTTAGGAACACTACACAAAAAAGGCTTCCATAGAAGAACACTACGTAAGAACCCTACATATCGTAATTCAGCCAAACTAAATGTTTGAATCTCGCCCAAAAGTATAAAAAATAGTATTAAACCTTCTAGTAAACTTAAATATTTGGCACCAAAAAAACACGAAAAATATTGCAAAAATGGAATGAAGGCGTCAATGTCACATGTGTGGTTGGGATAGTTGAACATGATCGAGACTCGGTAATGGTCTGAGGATGTCTGGAGGCTTCAGGAATCAGTAATTTCATATTTATAGAATCGACAATGAAATAGAAGATCATATAAATTGTTTTAAGCATAATATGGATCCTAGTGTGCGAAAATTTATCTTATTAAACAACTGCTTATTCCAAAATGACAAAGATCCTAAGCACTTTTCCAAAATTGTGAGGGAATGGTTGCTTTATCGTACTCCCAAACCTATTTGTAATGCTCTGAAATTCCCAGACTTTCATCCAATCCGGCATCTGTTGGAACATATTGGCAAAAAATTAGAAAAAGTACCATTATTTGCAGTGATCCTTTCTAGCTGGCATTACAGAAGGAGTAACCCAAAATATCACCGAATTTTACCAAAAAACTTGTCGACTCATTGTCTAGGATATTAAAGGATACAATAAAGTCAAATGGAAAATATACAAAGTATTAAATACAATTTTTTTGCATTAAATTATTAAACTGTTTACTTTTTTTTGACGCGTAAGAAAAGATATTTATTCACAAAAAGTGCATTATTTTTTAATGTGCTGTTGTTTTATAATTTTCTTCTTATGAAATCCATATTCAATTAGTTACCAAACAAATGTGCATTAATCTTTTCTATATAGCATTTTTAATCTAAATATAAAATAACTCTATTTTTAAGAATACTTGCTGTTTACTTTTTTTTGACGCTCACAGTAATTGAAAGTACGGCAATATTTTTTTCATTTAAAAATATTCATAAGTTCTCAGTTTTTACACTTTGAAAAAGGTCGTTTATTTAATTTTAATAAAAAATACTTTTTGACTTCATTTTGAAATATTTCCAAAACGACGTAATTTAGAAATCAATATATATATATATATATATATATATATATATATATATATATATATATATATATATATATATATATATATATATATATATATATATATATATATATATATATATATATATATTTTACAAAGACATGTTACGTTTTAAACGATATAAAACTAATTTAAGAAAAATTTAACAAAAATTGTGGCCGTAGGAATTTTTTTAATGGTTGTATCTTTGAAGATACCTGGGGCATTTAAGGGTTAATTTGGTTTGCTTCAATTGCTGGCAAACAAAAAAGTCACCAACGTCAATCTAACTCCCGCCAAATTTAATTAAATTTGTAATATTATCTTTAACAGAGTTTAAATCATTATACATTATGGTTCGAAATTTTCAGTGTCCTTTAATAACAAAAATTTGTCTTCATAAAAACTCAAATATCTCTTAAGATATTTATGCTGTAAGATTCATTGAGGTCTATTGTGAAAGGAAATAAATTGTATAAATTAAATAAAATAAACAAAATCATTTTCCATAACTTACAAAATGCAAAAATGCTAAATTACTCTTAGCATTTTATTTTATACATATGTAAGTATTAGATACTAATGTTATGTGTTCTTCTGCTCTTGTTTTATAGTATAATTTAAAAACATTTGTATAAAATTTATACGAATATGTTTTTAAATTATTATCTTATACTTAAAAATATACTCCTAACAAGAATAAGATATTTATGTATTATTGCCCTGTTAAATTTTTATTTTTCTCTGTATTATGTTAAATGTCCTTCTGTTAAAAAATTTGTGGTTAACTTATTTTTACTCTTTAAAATACCTATAAAGAGAATTGATAAAAACTTTCTGTTAGGAAAAAAACAAATTCTAAATTACTGTTAAATGTAAATATGCAGAATAATTTTTTTTAAGTACATTACGTGCTTCTCTTTTTTATTTAACATTAATTTTTAAATATTTTTAAAAACGTTATATTTCTCAGTACTTTATTTACTCTCTTCAATTTCGTGCAAATGTTAACATTAAATCCTGTTATCCTTATGTTTTTAATTCTTTATTTCTCTTAAATATGCTTTTGTTACAGTTTTAGAGAAATTTGAGAAATATTTTTCTAATATTTTTTAAAATTTTAAGAGACTTTTTTAAGACATTATTGTTTGTTTAAGAGAATTTAAGAAAAAAATAATTTTCTATATTTTATGTCCTGTTAAATTATATGTGTATGTAGTTATGAATGTATATTTTTACTATTTATTTTTCTATTTTTTCTGGCGCCTTTTTCTGTCTTGTCTTAAAATTTTTGTTTTAGTTTTTATTTTTTATGTACTTTCTTTTTGTTTTTGTGTAACTGGCACTTGAGAGTTTTATATGACAAACTTAATATTTTTGCATATTGTTCTTTAAAAAAATATATGTATTGTATATATACGAAAGAATATATTGTACCTTATATATTTTCACCATCTCCTCTTGTGCAGCTTTATCTTACATTTTAAATTAGTATCTAATGTATATGCTTAAGATTAGTAGTCTTATGTTGCATTATCTGTCTGTCACTTACACATAGAATTTAAAGGATTTTTAGTTAATGATAGATTTTATTTTTCTGGGAAAATACTTAATATTATGGAGGTATAATGTATAAATATTTTTAAACTTACATTGATGTTGTTTGTATTATATGTAGGTATTTGATATTGATTTGTGGAGAATTTTTTTCAAGGAACTTACCTAAAATGAGATAAAATAAAAGGTAAATGTTTAGTATTTATCTTAATAAATTGTAAGTAATTTATATACATTTTTCTAACATTTTATTTGAAATACAAGTTCCTGGTAAATTTAGAGTAACACGTTTATTGAAATAGTGGTTTTATATACGTTTTCCATTTAGTTTGTTATTTCAAGAATATTAAAGTTAAAGGAAAATACTTATATTCATATTCTGGATATGGAACTGAATAATGACCTATTAATTATTTTCCTGCAATTTTTTTTTTAATTGAATTATATTTACAACCAAAAACTTGACATTATTAAACCTTAAATGATATGATCATCATAAATATCTACTATAAACATAAAAATGTAGAAGACTTGAATTATATACAATACAAAGCAACCAACAAGGGCACAGTATTTAAGAATTATATATCTTTTAAACAAAAGGAAATATAAGGTAAAATATGTATGTACTATAATTTACTTTTTTTAACACATAAAACAATTTATTGAAAAGTAAAAAATAATTTATAAAACTATTCCCAAACATTTACACTCATGGAACAGACAAAAAATAAAATATTTTTTGCTAATAAATGCCAAAAAAAAAAAAAAAAAACTATTTTATAGAAAAAACATTTTCAGACATGAGGAAAAAGTCACTTGTACAAAATAGTTTTAATAGTTTTTTATTTACTTCCCCAGCGCAGTAGCCTAATGAGAATTCTACGTGTAAGTATGTATGATTCTTTTAAAAAAATAATTTACTTGCTTTGGGGTTTTAGCCAAAAAGTGTGCGAACAAAATAATAAAAAAAAAAAAATGTACAAAAATGTGTTTTATACTTATAAAGCGTATAAATCACCGGAAATGCTAAAGCTTTTAAAACAACCTAAGCCTTTCCTTCCTATTTTATAAAAAAAAAGTGCATCTTAAATAATGTTCACAAACACTTTTTGTCTCATTCACATACAAACTTTTGCATTTACTTTTACATGCAAACACCACTCTAAGTGTGTGCAATAAAAAAGTGCAAACAATATTTTACTACCAGTAGCATGAAATGTAATGCTATAAAAAAAAAAAAAAACAATATAATAAAACACCAGAGAAAATTAGAAGGGCTGTACGAACATATTACTTAGGTTTTGGTAATTCTTTGTTTTTTAATAAGTTCAAATAAAACGAAATCGAAGTACTCTATTTAAAATGATTTAAAAAAAATCAAATTTTATTAAATTTGAAAAGGGATCCATCAACTTTCGGTATTCGAAAATGTCCTTCTTCAAATAGCTGTTTCGCGGTACCGTGAAATAACTCTTAATGAAATTTGTCTCAACAAAAATTAACAAACACCCAAACAAAAAAAAAAAAAAAAATGAAATAACTTCCAAAGGGATGAACAAAATAATTCCCAATATTTTGGGAGTTTAATCATAATAAAAAGAAAATATAAAATTTAATGAAATTACTCCCAATTAAATAAGTCCCAATAAAAAATAAAATAGTTGTAGTTTCGAAATTGTAAGAAACTGTACTTAACGAAGCTGGTGTTTTAAATATCACATTAGATAAAGTCCTTTTGCTAAGTGAAGTTTCATGAATAGCCGGCATTCGACTGGACGGAAGGGGTTTCAACTCTGTGTTTACAGATTTATTTCCAAAAAATTTAGATTCAGCCCCACCGTGCAAACATTAAGGCCCATATCCGGAAATCATTTCAACGTCTATAATTGTATTTCGCTTATATTTGATTTGAAAAAGTATAATTCGTAATAAAATGAGGGGAAAAAACTATTCTTCATTCTATCAAGTAGTACTGAAATATAACCATCAAAATCACAGCTAAACTAAAGGATGAAAAAGTAATTGTCGCGAATCTTTCAAAATATTGACGAAGCAAAAGTTTGACAGGTATTACCGTTTTTTATACTTTCTGAAGTTCCAAAATAACGTGGGAGGTTTAAAATTGATGAAACTTCATTCTAATGGATGCTGATTTTTTAATTACAATGAGGGGATGGATATATGCAACTTTTTTGTGAATTTTTTTCTATTACAATAATTATAATTTGGCACCTTGCTTAATATGCATAAATAACAAATAATAAGAGACAAATAATTAATGGATATTATAACTCACTAGTGGACATCCAACATCAACATCAAGGTAGGGCCAAACGCAAAATTTTGCAGTTACCCTGTGACAACATGAAATAAGCAGGGTGTGCAAGCTGACTACATCGAGTATACGCAAAGAAAAGATATGGTTCTAGTGACCATAAACCAGGAGCAATATACTATGATTGTACTATATTATTTCAAGTAAAAATAAGTATATTTCCACGTAATTATAATTATGATTCCATTTAATAATTTCTTCATCATTTAATAATTTGATTTAATAATGATTACAACTTTTTCTTATAATATTTCTTCCGATTTCGTCATGTTTTTATAATTTAATAATCCCATTTTATCATATATATAATTCCATTTTATCATATATATAATTTTATTTTATCATATAAGGACTGCGCACGAAGAAATCCGTGCATACAAATCTGCTTATAGAAACTAAACCAATGGACGAATTTTTTTAAAGTGACATTTTTATTAATGACTGTTATTTTCAAGTTCTAAACATAAAATAATAAACTATTTCCTGTTGGTTTTTAAGGAAATATCTGATATTTTTCAGATTTATTCTAATTAAAAGTTTTATTGTGTTTCGGTCACTTTTTTTTATCAAATAAGTCCACTTATTTTTAAACTCCGTTTCATTTTGTGCTGATCTTTAAATGTCTTTTAAATTATTTTTTACTAGAGCCCAATATCCTTCAATTGCAATGAGTTTCGTACAATTTGATGGATTAGCCTTTTTCGGTACAAACTCTTACAATTTCTTTGTTACAACTCCATTGTTTTGTTGTTGTAATGAGAAGAAGCGGGAACAGGCCAGAAAACAGCGGATACACTGTATTTTCTTAGGAGAGAGAGAAGTCTTTTCCAAAGGCACTAATTCACGTATAATTCTGTGGTAATGGAAAATTTTTTTAAGAATGTAGTGCTTCATTCCCGCTTCTTTCCCAAAACTTTCCAAACTTTCTTGAGAATTTTTATTTCTTTGATACACGAAATTTTTCTGCCAAAATCCCTCTAGCATCTGCGACATAGAATTCCTGGCTAGGAAGTTGAAAAGAGTCACCCTGTACGAAAGTTTCATCGTCTATTATACAGAAATAAAATTTCTGAAAAAAATCGTCTGAATTACTTTCATATTATTTTTTACCTCCAAATTCTTACTTGCGTTTCTATTAGGATTTTTTTCTTACTTTATCAGTCTTCAGGCTAGATTTGCTTTCAAATTTTCTGATAAAGATTCAATGCAATGAACTTTTCTTTCTGAGATGAGGTGATTTTCTCTCAAAATCCTTTCTATTTTGTCTGAGCCCTACAGATTACCGTTCAGTGGTCATGACTTCTTTGTATAATATTATAACCGAAGAAGGTGTTTTTTGCTAAATTTCTATTTTAAGAAAAACTAATAAAATAAAATATGGTTTTATATAAAAATATTTAAATACATATAATTGCAGTTAATCATATAAAAATTTTGACTGTGGGTAATCATTAAATTATTAAACGAAACAAAAACGTTGCTATCATGAACACGATATTATTAAAATCAATGAAAAAAAAAAAAAAACTATACAAACATTGAATAGATGTAGTGATCATGCTGTAACCATATTTTTTCTCTGCGTGTATGTAAGAGTTGAAAAAAATCATAACCTACAAATCAAGTCTGATTTCAAAGATTTTTATATTTCTGTAAAATGATCGACAAGATATAGAAAAAATATATTTATGCTTGAATTTTGGATTTTTGAGTTTTTGGCTGGACTTTACTTCGTTTTTCTGGGGTAAATGCGATAAAAATATTCTGTAATTTGTATGTAGGGGCTGTGTCTCCCCCTGGACATTTCCATGGTATTTCCATTTTATCAATGTGATATGATAAGCTAGATGTTCACATGAAGTTTGAAAACTTTCACTATTAGTTCTATATCTAAAGAACTATTAGTGAAAGTCCTCCATAATGAATATTTACTTTGTATGGGAAGGACCACTTTCCCTACTCCGATCGAAAAATAAAATAACATACTTGAATTTAAAGACAGACAGGATGATGAAAATCGGTTCGGCCGTTTGAAAGTTTTAAGAAATGAGCGTGACATCCGATCCAGATCCAACATAGCCTATACAATTTTCCAGTCCAAGCACTAATGTGCAAAAGCGATTTTTTAAAATAGGAGTAAAATGTTGGCTTGACATCCAATCGAGCGAGCTCTGACACAGCCTATAACAACCACCGGCACTAGTGCTATTTCTATGCCAAATTTCGTGAAAATCGTTATATCCATTTGAGATTTTTAAAAAAAGTGGTTGTGGCTTCCGATTAAGTTTTAACATAACGTGCGAAATTGAAAAAAATATTTGTTTTTAAAAGTAGGCGTAAAAATTGGTCGTGATATCCAATCTAGATTTAACACAGCCTATAACCAACACCGGCACTGGTATTATCTTTATGTCAAATTTAGTGAAGTTCGGTTCAGCCGTTTGAGAGGTTCAAAAACAAAAAAAAAACAAAAAAAAATGGGCCAAAATTTCATGCAAGTTTTTCTAATTTATTGACAATATTTAATAAACAAAATAGATTTAGATCGATTTGACATTAAATTTCATTCCGCTCAGCCAAAAACGAATAAAGGAGTGCAGATTTTTGAAAAAAAGTAAATTTTTGAAAAAAAGTTTTTTTTTTTTGGAAAACAAGTAAATTTTTAATTTTTTTTAGGTACACATGGTCTGGAGTTGTAAGCTTATAAATGTCTTTATTTGCAATGACTATAGTTCTCGAAATAAACCATTATATAGAAATTTAATGAGATTGTACCATACGTTCCAACATATATTAATAATTATTTCTTTATTTGTTTTAATAAAGCACCAAAGAATTTTAATTCGAAAAGATTCCAAGTTACACCAACATAATTCTTTAATCTGCGCAACAGTTTTAAGTACAATAACAAAATAATGTATCAAAATAAATAAACTGAATTTTAAAATTTGTGTTTTTATTAAAAATCTTACAAAATTAAAAAAATAAAATAAAATCTGTTACATACTACCAGTGTTACCGTTTGGCGACTTTAGTCGCCATTTGCCCCTTTTTCAACTGCCTGCCACTTTTTTGGCCCCTTTTTTAAATGGCGACTAAATGGCGACTTTTTAAGAAGATGTTTTGCATGTTTTGCAACATTAAACTTCATTTGCATCGCTTTTTAATAACATCTGCGGATGCTGTTTAAATAACTTTTTAAGAAGAAGAAAACATGCACTATTTGATACTTTGGAAGTAATAAAAAGTACTTCCTCAAAAATTACTTCCATTTATTTTTGCTGGGAATACTTGTGGATCCATGCGTTCCGTCCTAAATTTGACCGACGGGGATTTGAAAGACTGGAGTACGAGTGTTACTAATTAAAAGAGAACTGTATATTAACTATTTTTGTGAATAAATCTTTATTTTTGCAATAATAAAAATTGTTGTAAAATAATTATAAATTATTTTGTTATTAATAAAACTGAATTTTGTAGTTTTTCTTAAAATATAAAATTTTTGGTTTTTGTTGTTATCAAATAAACAAATTTTAAGGAGTTTTCTTAGGTTTTAAAACAGTTGGCCCTTTTTTTGTCAAAAAATCCCCTTTTTTTGGCGACTTTTTATTTTGAAATCCCCTTTTTTGGACACTTTTCAAAAATTCTCAACGGTAACGCTGCATACTACCATTGATTTAGACGTAGGGGTTACACCAAAAAAGAAAAAAAAACCTTTAGGTATATAAAATTTACGGTGCTATGGTTTAAAAAATAACAACAACTGTAGTTTATTGCTAAATAGTTAAATTGTTGTCGCCCAAACATATGCTGCACTTTTCTGCCTGCCCAACATTTACACTAACGATTTTATATTCGAAAACTACAAACACTTTTTACGAAAAGTACTTTGAAAGTAATATCTTAAGATTTTTTTCCATGCATTTACTCAAACAGCTAAAAGGAAAAAATTAGCTGCATTTCCTGTTGATGACCTACATTCTTTTCTACAGGAGTTTTTTGTTAGTTTGTTTTGCTTTTAAAAGACATTAAATCTTAAGTATATGAGATATTTCCTAAAACTAACGTGAGATGTGACTTTTAACTTTTTTGCAAAATAAAATAAAGGAAAAAATAAAAATCACATACGTAAATCAACATTTTTATGTGAAGAAAAATGTATTTTGCACAATTTGCTATTTTTGAAAACAGTTAACGCTTTAATATAAATTTTTATTTAATTTAAAGGAAATCGCTTAAATTTAAATAATCGTTGAAATTTGAAACATAAAATCAAATAAATCTTTAAATTATTAAAGTTAACACTTAAGCTACTTATGCTGTTTATAAATACTTAACAATCAGTATTTGGGAGAATTAGCCAAAGACTAAAACAACAAAAATCAAATTTTGAATAGAAAAAATAACACTAAAGCCATCATTTTAAAATAATCATGTTTTTCTTTAAATACTCACAGACACCAAACAAACTGAGAGACACATCATTGTCATCATTGTTTTCCATAAAATTTCAAAAAAAGAAAAAAAAAGAAAAAAAATATCATTGGCACCTGAATAAAACATTTCTTTTTAATGTTCATTTCATTTCAGTTTATTTTTTTCTTTGACTGGTTTTATTGTTTTCTTATGTTTTTTTTATATTCCTTTATTGTTGTTACTTCCTCTTCTGGTTTTTGGCCTTGTTGACTTAACAAGTTGTTGACTTTGTAATTCTGTTCCAAAAACCTTAAGTTTAACAAAATAATCCTCGTTGCAAAATACTCGTAAAAAGGGGGAGACACAAAACATAATACGTCTACTTTACTTTTGGTTTCTAAAGTATTTACAACAACTGTTTGTTGGTTGTTTTTTATTGGTAAACATTTTTGGACACTAAAATGTGGTGGGGATAATTTTCAATGTTTACGAAAGTGATTTAAATTTTTTAAAAGGTTTTTTTTGCAATTATTTATAACGCCCTCAATGCAGTCGTTTACGATTTTATAAAAGGTTGATGTTAAAAAGGATATCAAATTTACAGTTGCTTACATGGGGAAAAGGGAAAAACATTGTTTAAGCTGAATGGACATAATGATTAAGTTGTATTTCTCAAATATTTTAGTTAAAAATAGATAACACAGGGTAACACCAATCATGGAATTTTTCAGTAAATTTTTATAAACGTTATAATGGTATTGTAAACATATACATCATATTTTTGAATTTACTCCAGTTGTTGAAAGAAACCGTTATTAAAAACGAAGGAGGTTACAAAACAAAAAAAAAAAAAAAAAAAATCATTAGAAAAAAAACCCTTAAATAAAATAATATAAAATTCTGTTTAATAATTTTTAACTTTTTTTAAACGATCAGATTGCACGGATAATCTTAAGAATATTTTTAATCCATGTTTTTTTAATCCATTCAATACTTAATTTGTAATCTCTTTTTATAGGATTAAAACTAAGTCATTTTTTTTATTATGTATTATTTAAAATGAATTGTTTTTCATTAATTTTTATACCCTTCACCACAGGTGTAAAGGGTATATATAAGTTTGTCATTCCGTTTGTAATTTCCAAAATTTTCGTCGGAGAGCAAAAAAGTTTATATTTTCGGGATGCTTGTTAGAAATGATGACGATAGAACCTTGTCCGTCCGTCCGTGTGTCGGTTGAAATGGCGTTTATGAAGCCTACTGATAACTGGCATATATAATATATATCAAACAATCGGAAATCCTTTCGATAATTTTGCTATTGAAGTTCAGCAAGATTGGTTCATACATTGGAAATTTTCTTTTAATTAAAAAAAAAATTAATAAACCGGTTCATAATAACTGAGATATCGGGCAAAACGCATTTTTTTAAGCCCTTGTTTAAGCTATAGATCGGTCATAAATATTTTTATAAAATTTCGGTTTTTTAACAAACCAAAATTCGTTCATAATCAACAGAGCTATGGGCCAAAAACTAAAACAAAACTGTTAAGAATATAAATACACACACAAACATGTATATTAGGCATTGTAATGACTATTAGTGACGTTTTTGTTTTAAATTAAAATTTTATCATGATGTATAAGATACCAAGACAAAACCATATGCCGAGTTTCGTTTCCCTCTCTAAAGTTTTGGATGAAATCTTATTTTACTGGGGTGTATTTGATCGAAAATGACTCGTGTTACGTAAATTGATTTTAATAACTACGATATTATTAGTTGTTCAATTTTGTTCATTTTGGTCATTTTAGAAAGGTAATAAACTGAGGAATTCAAAAAAGATGAAAACGAGGTGAATTTATGTTCTAATCAGTTATTTATGGTTGAACAGAAAAAAAAATATATATATTTCAATCGCTTTGAGTCCTCTTTAAACTTGATCCAATCAACTTAAAACTTTGTATTTTTTGTATTTTATAGAACATTTCTAGGGGGTGAGATTGAAAATTTAAAAACCTTTATTTTCCTCCGTATAAAAGAGGAAAATTATGTACATACATACATACAAAAATATATAAATATGGAATTGTTGTTGTTTATTTTTTAAAGCAAAGCTTGCTATGATTGTTTTTTTCTTCGTATTCAAATGTTCGTAGTTTGGAAAAAATTTAGATTTATAAATGTGAAAGTATGAAAGCATATGTTAAGGCGAAAATTTTATTATTTCTCGATAAGATGGTGAAGGGTATCAAAGATTCGGCACAACCGAATCTTTTTTTATTTCATTGAATTTAAAATTTATTACTACTTGTTAACATAAGTTGAAGTTTATTAAAACTGTATGACATTTAGAACAAGCGCGAATTATATTCGGCCCGGCCGAATCTATATACCCACCATTAACTTTTCAAAATTTTACATTATATGGGAGGGGGCGGTAAAGTGGGCGTACCACGCCCATTTTTTGTTTCCGAGTTTATATCGATTGCCGAACTATACGTACAAAAATTCGTTGTCGTACATGCTTTTGTTGAAGAAATATCAGCAGAAAAGTATAAAACGGACACCCTGTGCTTCTAGTTTTTAACTCATAACGTCTTTATTTATAAACCGATTTTGCCCATTTTCAATACCAAACAAACCTTATATAATATAAATATTTGTGCCAAATTTCATCCCCTTACATTGCTCCGTTCGAGCCCTATCCTGCTCTCAACAGACGTACAGACAGACGGACAGACGGACGGACATACCTAGATCAACTCAGAATCGAACCAGGACCCAGAAAATATATACTTTGTGGGGTCTTAGATGCTTCCTTCGACATGTTACATACGGAATGAAAAAATCAATATACACCTTATCTTTTTGATGGTTGGTATAAAAATAAACATAAGTCCGAAAATCTAAGTTATTTTTATTAATTACTCAGAAATTAATTGAGTAATCATAATAAACATTTACAGAGCTATTACGTACATATCTGATCGTGATTTGCATGCATGTATGTATATATGTACAATTGGTGATATAATTCGGCGTAGAGGAAATATTTATTTGTCCTCAGGCTATATCTGAAAATATCCATTAATAAAATTTTAAGATTTCAATACATTAGGTATAAATCTAATAGCGTTTTCTTTTCTGGCTAAAATGTTGCCTTTATTCTGCCCTATGCCCACTTTTGTGTTCTATTCTGAAAAATATTCTTTTCTAATAGTGTTGCCTTTAAATTTAAGAAATATGTTCCAAATTTCACCAAAAATCCAAAATTTCACCTTAAATGCGAAATTTCACCAAAAATTTCCCCAATAATTTAAAGTTTCATCAAAAATCCGAAGTTTTATCAAAAATCCGGTTTTTCACAAAAAATCTATAATCCGATTTCTCTCGATTGAACTGAAAATAACACAATTAAAGAACTGGTCTCAGATAAAAAAGGTACCATTTTATTAGGGTGAAGGTAACCCTTAAAAAATTTGTAAAAAAATCTTTGTTAAGAAAAGAAAACGCTATAAGCAAATTTTCCCATCCAAAATGGTTTAATTTTCCTCTTTTTTAGCCCATGGTTGTCATTGGAAGGATATTTTACTTTTATAATTGTGTTTGATTTCTTTTGAAATATTTCTCTTAAAACTATGTTAATACATTTTTTTTTTAATATGTTTTAGCCTTTTTAAAAGATAATAAAAATGTTTTTAATTTTGTGAAATTTTAATTTTCATGTAAATTATTAACTTTTTTCCCGCTAAAAGTTTATTTATTTTTGCCTTGTTGGAAGTAATTATTGAAAACTTGATCATTTTTTTGATGCCAGATTTTTATTAGAAATTTATCAAACATTTAGTCGGTGTTCACACAAGGAAATTTTTCCTGCAGCAATTGTGATTTTGTGTGAGAAAGAGAGAGCGAATGGGAATTTAAACCAGTACAAACTTGCGAGTACTTCGAAATTCGTTTTGTTTTTCTTTATCATAATTTAAAATCAAAAGAAAAAAAAAAATCAGCAAGAAAAATTGCAGTGTGTGAGTTTAAACTTAAGTGCAATTATAATATTTAGAATTTTGTAATAATCAGTAAGTAAGTTACATTATAGCACAGCCCAAACTTTTAAAGCCAGAAAAATTAAATATGGACTGTAGATTGGTCTTCTGTCAAATAGATTCATAAAGATTGGTTTTTTAGAAATTCGAGTGTTTAGGGGATAAAAAAGTTTATATCTACTAAACTAATAGAGTTACAAAAAGAGTTGAATAGTTATAATTATTCATATAAAAAAGTGGACGGTTAAATATTGTATTTTGGTACTTTTTTGGCATCATATCTATCTTTTAATCCAGTACACATAGAAATAAAACATCAGCTAATTTCCTGACTCGCGAGGTTAGTCTACAAATGCTGCTTACGCAACGTTGCTTCACACGTACACTATAAACTACTTCGTTCGACTGCGACTCTCTCATTAGTGTCAATGCAAATCAAGTCAAGTTTTTTGCTGCTTCACACACACAAGCGCAAACGTACAGTAGTGTGTGTGCGCATCACTGAAATAAAATGTGCGTCAAATGATTACCTTATTGAAAATTTGCGAATACAAGTTTGGTACTTTTTGGAAATTCGAACGTTTAAGCGGTAAAAATTGTAACTGTTTTAATACTCTTTTTCTTAAAATATTATTATTTTTGATTTATTTATTTATTATTTTTTTTTTTTTAAATAAAATCCAATACAATTTAAAAATTCAATGAAATACAATACTTGTTACACCAAGTGGGAATATAAAATATATCAAAAAGGGGATTTTTTTTTTTTTTCAAATTAAATGATACATTTTTTATTATATTGAATCTAAAAACCTGAAAATAATTACAATTAGTCCAAAGAGAGTGAGAATTCACAAGAGTGGACTTTGTGATACTTTTTTGTTCATCTAATGGTACTTTTTGAATTTTCTACAGTGTGGAATCTAGAAACATGAAATTAAGATAAATGTGATGTAAATCCATAAGAAAGGACTTTTTGGTACTTTTTCGTTCTTCTAATGGTACTTTTAGAATTTTATATAATATTGAACATAAAATCAAGAAATTGAAGTTATATGGTCCTATGTGGGTAAGAATTCTAGTCGGGGGACTTTTTGGTTCTTTTTTAATTTCCTATAATATTTAACCTTAAATTATGAAATTAAAGATTTATGGTCCTAAGTGAATGAGAATCTATTAGAGGGTACTTTTTCTTACTCTTTGTTATTATAATATTACTCTTAAAATTTTTTTGAAATAATAATTAACTTTCAAACATGAAATTAAAGTTATGTGGTTCTGTGTTGAGAATACTCAAGCCTTATTAGTCATATTCTTCTCTATCAAAATATAATATATAGGAGTACTGTAAGATCGTGTTAAATGCTATCTATATAAAAGTGAATCTGTTTGTTATTCTGTCTATTTTGGAATTTTATTTCAATACTTTTATCTTATTTCAATACAATGGAGTAACCAAGCACACTGTGCTATTAAAAATATTATTCAAAAATATATAGTTGTTAAATTAAAACTTAATAAAATACAATATGACATTTTCATATATAGTGGTTTTTATCTAAAATTTGCAGTAACCCAGCAAAAACCTTTTTGTTTTCGGTACTGACAACTATTTATCTAAATAGTTTTTAATAGAGAGGCTTAATTTTTATTTGCATAATTTGTATTGCATAAGTACGTATTAAATAGCAATGTATTTTATTTGCTTTTACTCAAATGGTTTCATTAATGAAATATAACTTAGAAAATTAGTTCAGTAATTTCAAATATTTAACAATAGTATATAAAAAATTACATAAAATAAGTAAAATGTTCCTTGTTACCCCATATTCTATAATTCTCCTCTAATTACCATATATCTACATTTTTAGTGATAAATGAACAAATTTACTTAAAATTTATTAAAATTCATTATTTTTTTCTAGTAAAGGAATAGCATTTCGTTTCAAAAAAAAAAAAAAAAAAAAATGTTCTTTCTATATGAAATGTTGCTAGCACTATTTATTGTTGAATGCAACTTTATTTATAAAAAGAAATTCAATTTTTTCTCAACCAATTTTTATCAAAATTCTTTCAGGTAAAACCTTCATCCCTTAAATGGTTAAATATTGACAAATAAGCGGAAAACTAATATGATTTGCTAAAAGGAAAACTTAAGTATATTTTTCTTTACATATTCGAACTTCTTTACTAAATAAGTAGAAAATACTTGTATAGCCTTAGGTCAAGCTATCAAAAAGTGACCCGTTTTAATATATTTTTGGCCTAACATACAATATAACATATTATGTAAGTTTGTATATGTATATTTGATTTCATTTGCTTTATTTTTTGTGGTTTGTCAAAATATTTATATGATTTTATAAACCTTTTTTTTTATATATAAAAAAGAAGGAGAATGAAAGTAAAAAAAGAAAGCAAACCATATGTGTGAAATTCATCATGCTTAAAAGCCTAAAGGGTTATAACAGTAATTTAATATACTAACACTAACATACACTTATACAACATTACTTTGTATTCTCATTTTTACACTCAAGCTGAGAACTATGTATAAATGCATATGTAATTGGTGTGTGTATGTCAGACAAAGTGTTGGCTTGATTTTCTTTTTTGCTTCGTTTTTTAGTAAGTGTTGGAGCATGTACAAATTTTAGCTTTTAAATACATTTATGCATTTTTGAAAAGTACAAGTACAAATGTTCATATGTACGCTATAATTTATAACGACATTTGAGATTTTCTTATTTTTACTCCTTTTTATGCAAAATGTCTTTACTAAAACCTCTTCTAAGTTAGAATTTTTAAAATGGCTATTTACTATTTAAATTTTATTTTCTAAATTTTACAAAATTGTAACAATTTTTTGGTTTGTATTAGGTTTTTGTTGTTGATTTATTCAAGTAATTTATATCTGTTATTTATATTCGTTTTCCTAAAAAAAGCTTTACTTAAGGGCTTAATATAACATCAATGTGAGAAGGCAACAGGATGCTTGTAAATAAGTGAATAGGTTTATGTATGTGTTGGGAATTTGTTGTAATTAATTAATTCGGGTTGGTGGTCATTCAGCCTAAGCTATTTGAACAGGAATAAGTTGAAATGAATGTGGGTGTTTATGTTTATTTACACTTATGGTTTTATATAAAATTTAATATTACTTATATGTATTTCTGCCTAAAGTATTCCCTTAAGTAAAATTACAGCATACATTGTACAAAATGAATATGAGTAAGTACCTTTTAGTATAATATACATACGTAATTAGAAAATTAATATAATATTTTTTCTTTTTGTTTAACAAATTAATTTAATTCTGGGTAATAGGCTGGAAATTTAAAATGAAATTTGGGAAAGTTGGGAAATAGTTTTCAAAATAAATGATGGCAGGAAAAAATGCAAAAAATTACTAATGTGTTTTAAAGAAAATAAACAAAATTTTTTAAAAAGAAATCATTGTTTTGCTCAACTAACGAAAAACTAATACGATACCTTCATTTACAAATATTATACCAAAAATATGGAACCATTATTTATAAATTTTAGATCTGTATATTTAAGTAAAGGTATCGTTCAATTTCGTAAGTATTTGTTTAAAAATGTTTTTGATAAACAATCACAGAAAAAAACATGTTTTCGACATTGTCACTAGAACAATATTATGCTCTCATTTTTAATTTTTATTCATTTTAATAAAACTTTGTTTATGATAACAATGTTTTTGTTTCAGTTGTATGATTTAGATTTAATAAAAATGTTAATATACAAAGTTGACTACAAAAATTTTATGTTTTTGAATATTTTACCAAAAACAAAATTTTATTATTGTGGAAAAATATCATTATTTCTACAACCATTAAATATTATCAATATTTTTTTCTTTGTTTTAAAATATATGTTGTTTTTAAACCATATTAATATTATTATTATTATTATTATTATTATTATTGTTACAAGTAACAATAATAAAATCGGGTCTTATTATAAGAATATTTAACGATAATATGATAAAATCGTAAAATAACGTGACAAAATTTATATATGATATATTAAAAAAACTGATCATAATATGCTAAAGATAGATCGTTTTATGGTTATAATTTTCATATGAATTATATACCCTACACCACCATAGCTGGTTGGGTCGCAATTTGCAAGATAATTTGATGAAATTTGGTATATATGACTTTTTTGCACAAGGACGAAGCAAGGTCATGATTGGCCTATTATTTCACCTGGCCCCCATACAAATGTCCTCCCGGAATAGAGTTTTAATACTCATAAATACCCTTTAAATATAAATATTTTAACAAAATTTGGGAAAAATAAGTTTTATATGAGTATAAATCTGAATAAAAATTGAAGTATGAACTTAATATTCGACAAAAATAAGTTTTTTATAAGTGTAAATGACAGTGCAAAATTTAATGAAGATCGGTTCATATTTTAATATAACTCCCATATAAGACCCAATTTCTAGAACCACCCAAAAGTGTATAAATACTTGTGAATGTTAGTACGGATATAATATTTTGTATTAGTATGTTTTTTTTACACTTTTATACAAGTACCGGTCAAAAATTGGCCCATTCCCTAATTTTGATACACATAGACAATAGTGTAGGACATCATATGGTCGGGCTTGACCGACTATCACTTTTTCTCTCGTTACTTATGACGTTGAAAATTTTTACAGTAACTATATAATTCAATCATAATATGTTGCTCTTAGAGTATAATGACCGCAACCATATTTTTTCTCTGCGTGTGTGTAAAACTATTTTTAACTAAATATAGGTTGAGTATTTTTGCTTATTTGCTTTAAATAGGTGTAATTTTTTTCATCAGAAATAGAAAATTTTATGAAATAGAGATGTAAAATATAATATTTATAAATACATTTGGGTAACTGGTTTTGATTTTTGACGCGTATTTATAATTTGGAGTTTTTTTAAAGGATATTTTCAAGTCCTTACGATTTATCAGTGTACATTATTTATAGACTAATTTTGCTAAAACAAAAAAATTAAAATAAAAATTTGTAACCGATCTAAACAGAAACGTAGTATATCTAAGAACTTAAAAGATTTGAAAAATATAATTCGGATGATATTTTGGTTATTTATGGATCAATTTAAATTATTTTGTCAGCATTTTTAGGACCCTTAATAATGAGAAAACCGATGTCTACGCTATTCATAGATCGAGTTGTATTATTGTTATTATAAGGACATACAAATAAAAAAATTTATAAACAATACTTGGTGCCTTTAGAAGACTCATTTCATTAGACAAACGGACATCACTATCTAATAACTTCTAAATTAAATGACGGTCCATTAAGTAGACAGAAGAGTTATTATAACATCATTTAATTCTTAAAGATTTATACAAATACCGTTTGACCTTTGAACTCTCAAAAGCTCTTTTTGCAATACTGTAAATTTGGAATGAGATGCGAAAGTGTTTCTAAATTAAGAATTTCTAATGTAAAACCTTTTCACCTGTCAAATTAATTTAGCAAAATTATTGATATTTAGTATTCTTAAAAGAATTTTAGATTAGAAAGTGTCAATTTTGACAGTTTATGCCGGTCCCGTTTAACTGTCCACTTAATTCGCTTGAAATCACATTCTAAATCTTTTGAATTGAGGGTTGTACATACATAAATATGTACGTATTTTTGAAAATACTTTCTGCTTTTTCTGGGTAATGATTGATACCTAATTTATTTCTTAAAAGCTATAAAAACGCAATTTTCAAATTAAGTTTTTTAAAACAATTTTTCAAAAACGCAACCGTTAAAGTATTTTTCTTAAGAAATTTGGGTTTTTCTCTGTAAATTTTCTGGAAAAGACTAACTTTGATGTTAACAAAAAGAAAATTGTATATATTGTATATGTTATTTGATATAAGTAGTAATAAAATTAAACTTTACAGAAGGCGGAGAAAAATACGCTTTTGCAAGGTCTTTTTTCGTTTCTTAAAAAAAATAAAATATTGATAAATAAAACTATAATTTTTTAATTTTTACGTTACTAGTTTTATTATCATTTATGTTAAATTTATAACATAATAAAACACTGCAGATTATAGAAACCAAAAAAATTATTAAACATTTAATAGTTCTATTATATTTCTAAATTTAGCCATGTAAGCGTATGAGTAATCAATCAATTATAATAAAGCCCCTGTAAGGAAATCTGTAAGTTTTAAGTCAACAAACTTCTATTGCTTTCAATGCTATTCACATTACATCAAACTATTATTTAAAAACTATTTTTTATTTCTATTAATTTAAAATATCCCCAAAGTATTACATGTTCATTTACAATATTCTCCAAAGTTTTTAGTTTGTTAATTTATTTGCATTTGAATAGAGTAATAATTTCAGTTTCTATTTAATTGTTTTTGGTAGCCTTTTGCACAAGGTTTTGTGGTATAAGTGATAGCCAGCGTCAACACGTATATGAGTTAATATTTATATTTGAAACTGACAGTTTGTCATTGCTTTAAGTGGTTGTAGAATATTCCTTTAGAAATGGAAAATAGTGTGTTTACTTTGCATATTAAAAAAAAAAAAAAATATTAAAGTACCAAAATTTGTGCGGGAACAAAAATGTGAAAATTAAATGTGAAATGAAAAAAAAAAATTCGGTTAAACTTCTAAAAACATGATTTTCGATGAAGAGTATACACAACCGTAGAAACATTTCGATTAATACATTATGATCTAATTTTTTTTTTATTATTTTTTTAACTTGTAATCATTTTCGTAAAATTAAGATTTTGATAAAAAAAAAAAAAATAAAAAAAATATATATATTAATTTATTGCTAAAGGTTTAATTTCCAGTAAGACTTTCCAATAATACCTTAAAACCCATATGTTGAAATTTCTCGGAAAAATATAAAATCACATGTTTTAATAAAGAAAATATCACAAAAAATTTTAATGAAACATTTATATCTCGCAAATAAAAACTTGTAACAATAATTTGAGTAGGTTTTCTAGATGTTAGCATATCTCTCTCTATTATATTTTTAAGTTAAAATTCTTATCAAGAATGTTTATTATAATATTATTAATATATTTTATAGGAGTTTTGAAAATGGTGTAGCTCAGGGAAGGGAAAGCTTTCGGGTGCAATATTTTGAGAAACATCCCTGCGGGAATTTATGGCAATTACAATAACGGACCGGTCCCTCAGTATCTGAATGGTGTTGCTGAATGGTGAGAGTTAAAGACTATAAAACGTATGATACTTCAGAAGAACGTGGGTTGGATTCGGTATGCTGCCATCGACATTAACGATAAATTATAAAATAAAAATAAATATTATTTTATAAAAATAAATAAAAAATAATAATAAAAAATGTTTCAAAAGTATACAAGTTTTTAAAAAGTTTATTATATTAATCGACTCTGATCATGTCCACTTGGATTAATCCTGTGCCCTGTCGTATGACCTATCCCAAGAGGTTGTCCAATGACAACCCCATGTAAAAGTGGCAGGTTCCTCCCATATATTATTTATTTACTTATTTTTTTTTTTTTTTTTCATAAAATTATTATTCATTAATTTCTATTGATGTCAATTATTAAATATTATTAAAAATGGAGAATATTTGAATATAATCGTAAAAATCTCTCAATTCTGTACAATTTCTAATTAAATATTTCAGGGACGACATAATGATACCATGTTTTCATAAGTGATTAACCAAATTAATACCCCAATTTTGTTTGTTACTTTGTATGTTTCAACTGTACTTGTTGTTAAAAACTTTGTTGTTTAATAAAATAATAAACATAAAAAAATAATTAAAACTGAAAAAAAAAAAACAAAATTTTTTTAACACCTAAAGGAGACATACAAATCTATAACACAGTGATGAGTTAATGAAATAAGATAATAAAATATAATTAAGAAATATTCATAAACAAAAAGCATAATTGTTAAACTTGCATACATATATACAAACAAACATTCAGACACAGGCGTAATTTAAAATTCCCAGATAAACATACACCTTTTTCATTTACATTGGTATGAGTCAATGAGAAATTAAGCATACAAACACATAAACAATGTCAAAGCAACAACAGAAAAAAAGTGATAAATAAATAAACAGAGAGAAAGAGGACTTAATGGTTTTGACACAAAAGCAAAACAACAACAGCATTATTAACAACGCACGAACAGGAAACACGTAATGAAAATGGTATTAAAAAAATGTTTACACCTTTTACTAATAAACATACATACACTTGCACATTAACAGTCAACAAACACACATACATATGTAGCATATCCTCTATTAGAAGAGAAGAGGGAGACAGAGAGAGTGATAAGGAGACAATTTTCAATGTGTATGCAAACATACACATACAACAAAAAAAAAAAAATGTGAATAAAGAAAAAAAAAAAAATATTGTTTAAAGCCAACACGATACAGAATGTGTTAAAATATTTAATATTTAATGTTTTTTTTTACAAGGTAAAACTGGTACTTCTTGTGGCATTTATCATTTTAAAATTCTTACATAGATAGTGGCCAATTTAAATGTCTCAAAATCACCATTGTTACAATACTGGTTAAACTCTAAAATTATACTATCACCTTATGAATTTTATTTATTAACAATAATAAAATTTCTATGTAAGAAATCATTAAAAACATATTAGTTCACCAGTTATTTTCTTAACCAGACTGAAATTTCCAAAACAATTATTTTAAAAATCAGAAATTTTCTTTCGTGTTCACTCTTTAAGAGCTTGTAGGCTAAAAGGAATTGTATATAGCCTTCTAGGAAAAAGAATTTGGTGAATAAAAAGCGAACAAAAATTTGTTAAAAATTTTTATATTTTTGTACTTTTTGCCCTCCCAACTTTCGGCAAATGATAATTTTTTTTTTTTTTTTAACATTTTTGCTTCGTGTCTGTGTTTTTTTTTATTCAAAATAAAATGTAAACTGCTCGTTAATATGCGTGGCATATAAAAAATTGTTTTTAAAACAAAGTAAGTTGATGCTGATGATGTTGCTGCTGTGCGAGCTTTTGTTATTATTTGTGAGTTGCATTAAAATACTATATAAAAAAGTAACATAAAAAATTGACGATTGAATAAAAGGGTTTTTTGATGACAAAAAAAGATAACCAAACAAAAAAATTATTTGAAATAAACTTTTTTGTTAAAATTGTGTTTTTTTTTACTTTTTGTTATCCAGTTATTTGTTTTCATTAAATATGATAATAGAAATTAATGCTAAAAAGAGGAAATTAAATATTTTGCATTCAAGATGACTTTAATAATAATATTCATAAAAATGAAAATAACTACCAGTAATTTGACAAAATGAACAAAAATATCTGCACTAATATTTGAAGGGTGTATAATTGAATTAACATTTTTAAAAATTAAAAAAAAAAAAAAAAAAAAAAAAATTAAAAGTTTTTAGAGATGAATTAGGTATTTGCGAACTCTAGTTCTAGTTTAATTCTACCACGATTTTAGTTCTGTTCTAGTTTAGTTCTAGTTCAGTTCTAGTTTAGTTCTAGTTCAGTTCTAGTTCAGTTCTAGTTCAGTTCTAGTTCAGTTCTAGTTCGGTTCTAGTTCAGTTCTAGTTCAGTTCTAGTTCAGTTCTAGTTCAGTTCTAGTTCAGTTCTAGTTCAGTTCTAGTTCAGTTCTAGTTCAGTTCTAGTTCAGTTCTAGTTCAGTTCTAGTTCAGTTCTAGTTCAGTTCTAGTTCAGTTCTAGTTCAGTTCTAGTTCAGTTCTAGTTCTAGTTCAGTTCTAGTTCAGTTCTAGTTCAGTTCTAGTTCAGTTCTAGTTCAGTTCTAGTTCAGTTCTAGTTTAGTTCTAGTTCAGTTCTAGTTCAGTTCTAGTTCAGTTCTAGTTCAGTTCTAGTTCAGTTCTAGTTCAGTTCTAGTTCAGTTCTAGTTCAGTTCTAGTTCAGTTCTAGTTCAGTTCTAGTTCAGTTCTAGTTCAGTTCTAGTTCAGTTCTAGTTCAGTTCTAGTTCAGTTCTAGTTCAGTTCTAGTTCAGTTCTAGTTCAGTTCTAGTTCAGTTCTAGTTCAGTTCTAGTTCAGTTCTAGTTCAGTTCTAGTTCAGTTCTAGTTTAGTTCTAGTTCAGTTCTAGTTCAGTTCTAGTTCAGTTCTAGTTCAGTTCTAGTTCAGTTCTAGTCCAGTTCTAGTTCAGTTCTAGTTCAGTTCTAGTTCAGTTCTAGTTCAGTTCTAGTTCAGTTCTAGTTCAGTTCTAGTTCAGTTCTAGTTCAGTTCTAGTTCAGTTCTAGTTCAGTTCTAGTTCAGTTCTAGTTCAGTTCTAGTTCAGTTCTAGTTCAGTTCTAGTTCTGTTCTAGTTCAGTTCTAGTTCAGTTCTAGTTCAGTTCTAGTTCAGTTCTAGTTCAGTTCTAGTTCAGTTCTAGTTCAGTTCTAGTTCAGTTCTAGTTCAGTTCTAGTTCAGTTCTAGTTCAGTTCTAGTTCAGTTCTAGTTCAGTTCTAGTTCAGTTCTAGTTCAGTTCTAGTTCAGTTCTAGTTCAGTTCTAGTTCAGTTCTAGTTCAGTTCTAGTTCAGTTCTAGTTCAGTTCTAGTTCAGTTCTAGTTCAGTTCTAGTTCAGTTCTAGTTCAGTTCTAGTTCAGTTCTAGTTCAGTTCTAGTTCAGTTCTAGTTCAGTTCTAGTTCAGTTCTAGTTCAGTTCTAGTTCAGTTCTAGTTCAGTTCTAGTTCAGTTCTAGTTCAGTTCTAGTTCAGTTCTAGTTCAGTTCTAGTTCAGTTCTAGTTCAGTTCTAGTTCAGTTCTAGTTCAGTTCTAGTTCAGTTCTAGTTCAGTTCTAGTTCAGTTCTAGTTCAGTTCTAGTTCAGTTCTAGTTCAGTTCTAGTTCAGTTCTAGTTCAGTTCTAGTTCAGTTCTAGTTCAGTTCTAGTTCAGTTCTAGTTCAGTTCTAGTTCAGTTCTAGTTCAGTTCTAGTTCAGTTCTAGTTCAGTTCTAGTTCTAGTTTTTTTTTTTTTTTTTTTTTTTTTTATTTTTTATTTATTTAATAATTCATGAGATGTTTACAATGATTCTTAATATTAAACCCACTAAGCCATTCGGCTTGACAGCAGGGAGAGAGTAATAATAATTTAATAATAATTAATATAGAATAAATATTTGTTGTTCATTGCGAACTAATAAAAAATTGTTTAATTAGCTTTTTTCTTTTGTATAAATTATTAATATTTAAAATTGTAACAGGTATTTTATTTAGTATTGTTGGTAGACTAACGCCTAGAGTGTTTCTTCCGAATTCATTTTCGAATCGATCCACCTTGTATCGTTTTTGAGCTCGACGTCTTGTGTGATGTGTGTGGTCAATCATGCGTAAGAATCTGTTGTCGCCAAAGAAATCATTCGCTATAGTTGTACAGTATATGCTGTTAACATTAAGAAGATTCAATTCTTTTAGAATTGTGCTGTAGTTGCTTGTATTATAGTTGAGATCACTTGTTGTATTGATGACATTGATGTTATTTTGTTGATTATTGGTAACGTTGTTAGCATGGATGTTGTTTGTGTTGTGCAATGTGTTTTGTGTTTGGTACGTAGACCTGTTGTTGTGTGTGTTTATAGGATTATTTAAATCGTTTGTTTGGCTTATACGTAAACGAGAAATTTTTGAGATATGGTAGTTTTTCCAAAGTATTTTTAATAATTGGTTTTGTGTTTTTTGTAAAGTTTTGCTGTATTTTGCGCTACCCCATGCTGTGATTCCATGGCGAATATAAGACTCTGCGAGTGAATAATAGGCCTGCCTGAGAACGCTATATGTAGAACAATTGCTTAAATGGTACAGGGTATATGCAATTTTACGGAGTTTCTTTCTTACTTCATCTATTTGAATTTTCCATTTGAAACTGCTATCAACATAGACACCTAAATATTTGTAGGAGTTTACCAGTTCAATATTTGTTTCGCACGTTTCAATATTTGTGTTAGGGTTTCGTATTTTATTGTGTAGACATTCTGTACTATGAAATTTTATATTAATAGGAGAATCATTAAGATGGCGTGGTTTTATATGCATCAGTTTTGTTTTTGTTGCATTAATTATAATACCATTGTCATGACACCATTTTGTGGCGATATCAAGTTGATGTTGCATAATTTCGGTGGCTGTCTGAATATTTTTGTGAGCGATTACAATTGCTGTATCATCAGCGTAAGCAAAATTTGTACTAGCCTCTAGAGTTTTGAGCATATCGTTTGCATAAATAATATACAAAATAGGGCCTAATTTCGAACCTTGTGGTACTCCAAATTGTGTTTCCATTTCATCGCTAAAGGTGTTCTGTATTTTTACTTTATATGTTCTGTATTCTAGATAATTTTTAAACCAGCTTAGTGTGTGGCCTCTGATTCCATTTCTATCTAAGATATGTATAAGGTTTTCATGGGAGAGCGTGTCAAATGCCTTACTAAAGTCAATAAACAAGACCAAGCAGTGAAGATTTTTGCTCAGGCTGCTATTTATATAATTTGAGAAATTGCCCAGTAATTTGTTTATGCTTTTTCCTTTTTGAAAGCCAAATTGATCTTTATTAATAATTTTATATTTTTCCAAATATTCCGTTAGCCTTGTTACTACAACTTCTTCCAATACTTTTTCAAGTACTGATAAAATAGAGATAGGTCTATAATTATTAAATTCGGATTTATTTCCATTTTTGTATATAGGTCTTATTACTGATGTTTTCAAAAGTGTTGGTACAATTGCGTTTTCTAAGCTACTATTAATTAAAGTAGTTATTATAGGTGTAAGTACATTGGCATTGTTTTTTATGTCTTTCGGTCTAATTTGGTCGGCGCCAGCTCCTTTTTTGACGTTTAGAGATTTTAAAATGTTATAAATTTCATTTTCATTGGTTTGGGATAGGTATATTGAGTTTTGTTGGGTAAATTGTATATGATTTAATGTTTTTATATTACAATTATGTGTTATTTTGTTAACATTTTCTTTGAATTTGTTTGCAAAACAGTTTAGAATATTATTTAAGTTGTCATTTTTGAAGTGTTTTACTATAAAATCATCTATATTGATTGTTTTTTTACCGATGATTTCATTGATTATTTGCCATGTAGCCCGAATGTCGTTTCTAGTGTCTATAAACTTTTGGCGGAAATAATTATTTTTTGCAATGATAATTTTTTTATTTAGTTGATTTCTATATTGTTTATATTCTTTTTCAATGTTTTTGTTTGTTTTATTATTTCGCCACTTTCTATAGATTTTGTCCCTAATAACACAACATTTTACCAATTCATCACTAATCCAAGGGTTGGATGATCTTTTTTTGCTTGTTTTATTATTTTTGTATGAACTATTATAAATTTCACAAAATTTACTATGTATTTTATTATATAAATCATTTGTATTGATCATATCATTTTTGAGATCATTCCAATTAGTTTGTTTTATTTTGATATTAACTAAAAAATTGTTCAACTGTTTATTAATTATGTTGTTTTCCGTACCCTGGTTGTTTATTTTATTTAGTTTGTTTACAGAGCAAAAGAGAGAGTAATGATCGGAGATTGTGGTTGTTATTATTGAGGCGTGTGCTTGTGTGTTTGACTCATTGATTTTAATAAATAAATGATCGATACAAGTACTTGTGTTTTTGTTTACGTCTTCTCTTGTGTTTTCGTTTATTAAGCATTGCATACCATTCGAGAGTAGCATATCAAGGTATGTTGTTGTTGATTTATTTTCTTTTTTAATATCTATGTTCATGTCTCCAACAATAATGATTTCTTGTTTCTTATTTATTTTGTTTATTATTGTTTCGATTTCGCTTATGAATTCAGAAACATTTTGGTCAGGGGGGCGATATACAGATAAAAGGGATATAGTGTTGTTGTTTATTTTAATATTAGTTTGTATAATCTCAAAAGCATTTGGATACGAAGAGAGTTGTGTATATTCTAAGTTCTCTTTGATGTATACGGCAATACCTCCACCTTTACCTTCTCTATTTAAAAATATTGCGTTAAAACCGTGAATATTATAGAAGCTATTTTCGTTGTTGTTTATGTTTGTCTCAACAAGTATTATGATTTTGATTTTATTTATTATTTGGTTAATGGTCACGAGAAACGATGCAAAATTACGGCGGAGAGATCGAATGTTCATATAAATTAAAGACACAGGATGATTTAAGTGTTCCTTATCAATTTCAGTGAATTGTGTGATAGTTTGTTTTTGAATAATATTCATTTTATATATATTTTTGTTTTTTATTTTAGAAAATTAGTTTTTATTTGAATTTATTTATTTTTTATTATTTTTTGTTTTATAAACTTTTTTTTTTAAAAAACATTCATTTATTAAAGATAATATAAAAAGTAGTTTAAATTGAAGATGTGATAGATTCAATATCGGTGGCATTGCTAATAATGATTGAGGGAGTGTTTTCATTTTTACGGGCGAAAATATTTCCATTTCGAACCCATACGTATTTCCAGTTTTCTTCGTGAGCTTTAGTCTTTGTTATCCAAAGTAGTCGACGATTGTTAAATGTGAGTTGGTCATTGATGTATATATATTTACCACTGCTATTGTTATCATCATCAGTGTTTATTATTTGCGCTTCAATTCGATGACGCTTTATTTTGCTCATAAACTCTATTTTTTTATTCAGAGAGGAGAATTCCACAACTATTTTATCATTTTGTCTCTTCAGACGATAGGTTTTTTCGATATCAGCTTCGTGGATTTCCACATCTACCGAAGCACCAATTTTTTTAATGACATCGATTGCAGAAATTTGGTTGTTTGTAATATTTTTTATTTCAATGTTTTTTACAATCAATTGCTGCTCGAGTTTGTTTATGCGTGTGTCCATCGTCTTTATTTGTTTTTCTCTTGTTCTGTCCTTCTCATTAAGTTCACTTACTTGAGCAACAAGAGTCGAAAGAGTACTTGTAATAGTTGATAATGCTGACTGAATTTCTTCTCTTATTTGTACGTTTGATGTGTTGATAGTGGTTGCTAAAACTTCCATTTGAGATTTAATGACTTGCATGTCTGTTTTAAGATCTGAGACATCCTTTTGCGCTTTTATTTCTTTTAAATCAGTTTTGAGTTCTGATACATCGGATTGTACAGAGCAAAGATTTGCATTTAGTGTACTAAGAGACAGCGACTCTTTAAACTTTTTCGCTCTATCGTTCTCTTTGGAAATATCGTCTTCACGAATCTGTTTTTGATGATTATTTTCATCAAAAACGAAGGCTTGGTATATGTTGTTTGGGGATCTGCTCCTCGGTTTACATACATGGCATCTCCAGTTCATTTTCCTCTCAACAGTCATAGTGGAGTATGTTGACTCAGATAAAGGAGAGCATGTAGAGAAATGATAGCTTGAGTTGCAATTATAGCATTTTAAGAATGTTGTTGTTTTAATTTCAGTTTTACACTGATTGCAGAGAATATTGCTCATTTTCGTTTTCTTATTTATGCTTCTTCAAAGTTTATGTTTGTTATAATAATTTTTTGTTTTATTTTTATGATGAAGATTTATTATTTGTTTTATTTAATCACAAGCACAACTATGGATTTTTTATGATTTTATTAACACCAGTATATATAATTTTTTATGCTTTTATTTTTTATTTAGTTTTTTAATTTTGTTTAACTTGATTTATTGAGAAATTTTAGTTATAACGAGAGCACTATTTAATACACGTCTGTTCGCAATGAAAACTGAAGTTCTAGTTCTAGTTCAGTTCTAGTTCAGTTCTAGTTCAGTTCTAGTTCAGTTCTAGTTCAGTTCTAGTTCAGTTCTAGTTCAGTTCTAGTTCAGTTCTAGTTCAGTTCTAGTTCAGTTCTAGTTTAGTTCTAGTTCAGTTCTAGTTCAGTTCTAGTTCAGTTCTAGTTCAGTTCTAGTTCAGTTCTAGTTCAGTTCTAGTTCAGTTCTAGTTCAGTTCTAGTTCAGTTCTAGTTCAGTTCTAGTTCAGTTCTAGTTCAGTTCTAGTTCAGTTCTAGTTCAGTTCTAGTTCAGTTCTAGTTCAGTTCTAGTTCAGTTCTAGTTCAGTTCTAGTTCAGTTCTAGTTCAGTTCTAGTTCTGTTCTAGTTCTGTTCTAGTTCTGTTCTAGTTCAGTTCTAGTTCAGTTCTAGTTCAGTTCTAGTTCAGTTCTAGTTCAGTTCTAGTTCAGTTCTAGTTCAGTTCTAGTTCAGTTCTAGTTCAGTTCTAGTTCAGTTCTAGTTCAGTTCTAGTTCAGTTCTAGTTCAGTTCTAGTTCAGTTCTAGTTCAGTTCTAGTTCAGTTCTAGTTCAGTTCTAGTTCAGTTCTAGTTCAGTTCTAGTTCAGTTCTAGTTCAGTTCTAGTTCAGTTCTAGTTCAGTTCTAGTTCAGTTCTAGTTCAGTTCTAGTTCAGTTCTAGTTCAGTTCTAGTTCAGTTCTAGTTCAGTTCTAGTTCAGTTCTAGTTCAGTTCTAGTTCAGTTCTAGTTCAGTTCTAGTTCAGTTCTAGTTTAGTTCTAGTTCAGTTCTAGTTCAGTTCTAGTTCAGTTCTAGTTCAGTTCTAGTTCAGTTCTAGTTCAGTTCTAGTTCAGTTCTAGTTCAGTTCTAGTTCAGTTCTAGTTCAGTTCTAGTTCAGTTCTAGTTCAGTTCTAGTTCAGTTCTAGTTCAGTTCTAGTTCAGTTCTAGTTCAGTTCTAGTTCAGTTCTAGTTCAGTTCTAGTTCAGTTCTAGTTCAGTTCTAGTTCAGTTCTAGTTCAGTTCTAGTTCAGTTCTAGTTCAGTTCTAGTTCAGTTCTAGTTCAGTTCTAGTTCAGTTCTAGTTCAGTTCTAGTTCAGTTCTAGTTCAGTTCTAGTTCAGTTCTAGTTCAGTTCTAGTTCAGTTCTAGTTCAGTTCTAGTTCAGTTCTAGTTCAGATCTAGTTCAGTTCTAGTTCAGTTCTAGTTCAGTTCTAGTTCAGTTCTAGTTCAGTTCTAGTTCAGTTTTAGTTCAGTTTTAGTTCAGTTCTAGTTCAGTTCTCCTTGATTTCTCTTTTATTTAGTTTAGTTTTAGTTAGCACAGTCCTATTATGGTGTTAGTGCAGCATATTTTAGGGTTTACTAGCAAAATTTTAAAAATTTTCTTTTCAATAAAAATCGCAATTTTTAAAAATTTTGTGAAAAATTTGAATCGAATATAAGTTATTTCTCCATATATTGATTGAAAGCATATTTTGTTATAGTTAGAAATGTGAATTTGCCTCGCGAAAAATTGACTTTTTGAAAAATATTCGCACTTGTTTTCCAAACTTAGATAATTTCAGAATGTTTAGTTTCGTAACAACTTATATAAGAATTAATCTTGATTTCCTACTAACTACAAATAAAAAGAAATAAGTGCCAAAATAAGTATTTGACAAAATATAAATATCTGTATTAAATACACCAAAATGTAAATGCTTTTATTTTGGGGTGGAGATTTGTTTATATTTGCATGTATTTGTTCTTAGTTGTTGAATTGCATGTTTGACTATCGCTGCAGCTTCAGATATATATATATATATATATATAAAGCTAAATATTGTACAATGCAAACACATTGGAAAATACATTGAGGCAATAACAAATACATACACCTACATGTACTTCATTTTACAAGTGTAAGTCTAAATGTGGTTGTGTATATATAGTTAATATAACAAAGTACATATTGCTACAGATAGAATAATGTATTTATACAATATTGTACTTGATAGTTTGTGTTGATGTATTTTATGTTAGAAAAACATGTTATGTTTTCAGCAGCTACACTTTGTTATATAAATAAAAGGAAAGTTGTAGTTTTTTTCCAGTAAGTTTTAAAATTTTTATTTACGTTTTTCATTTGCAGAATTTTTTTTGTATGCCCATTTAGATTTATTGTTGCCCTTTAAATTTAATATGGAGTATAGATTTTCTATTCCAAATTTTATTTTTTTTTTATGCAATTTTCTTTTTGGTTTTAAACTGTCAGCATCTTGTCCACAATCAAAAACACTACCAGTTATATGTTTTGCTAACTCTCTCTCTCCCTCTCTCTCTGAACATACATAAAGTATAAAGTGAACATTTTCACATACGTAAATACATGCAAGTTAATGTTTGCAAATACAAACATTCACTTACAAATATGTACTTGCAGTTGTATGTATTTTTGTTATATTTCTTGTTTTTATTTGCAGATAGTTTCAACATCAGTAAACTTGTAGTTAGGATCACACCATCAACCGTTACTACCACTATGACCACTCACTTTGTAAATAACTTTATGTACATATAAGTTCACATATGTATGTTTTGCATCATCATTTTGCATTTAGTGGTAGTAAGTTTTGTAAAGATGATGGTATTTAGTATTTGTTATTAAAATAGTGTGTTCATTTATTTTGTTCAAATATATGTGTATGTAATAATATTATGGTTGTTGTTTACATCGTGAGAATGTGTTGATGTTGATAGTTGTGTGATAAGAGATATTCAGCTGTTCATCAGTGGTAGAAAAATTTATATATTTGTGAAATGTGGAAGGAAAATTACTAAAGTTTTATTGTTATACAAGTATTTTTTGTCTTTAATTCTGTTCCACTTTTATAGTTCAGTTCTGGATCTGTCATAGCCTCTGCTTATGATATTCAATTCTCTCCAATTTTGAATATCATTCTCGGCATGATCTGTTGGCTACCAGGAGGATTTCGCTCTATTTCGCAAGTTGCTGGGAAAGTAGAATTTCAAGTAACTTTGTGACTGAAAGGATATTGCCCTTTTATCTTTTAAAGATTTTTTATAATGGTTATTATATTTTCCACTAACTTTGAACTTAATGTTTAATAAAGTTTTTAACTGACAGGGTTAAAACCACTGTTGTATATATTTGACTTTCCACTCGCAGGAATTTTTCACGTCAGCATAGAAATTTTGTAATACCAGATTTGAGTGCATTACCTGAAACCTTAAAACATTTTCCTCCAGTGTTAAGATCTAAATAAACAAATAACTATAAAAATCTCCAATGACTTTGCCTTTAAGAAAATTTTGCGACAGTATATATCAAGGACAATAGTCAAATCACATAAGAAAAAAATCTGGAGGGGTCAAATTAATAATTTATTGCATTAAATGTGTTATTTCATCCACTTTGTAGATTCTTTTCAAATTGATCTGAATCATAATGCAATTGTGGTTAAATTGCATTATGAATAGGTGCATTATCACGTTGATATGTCCATGATATAGAGCTAAAAATATTGGAAAAATGGGGAGATACTTTTTCCAAAACAGTAATATACGAATTCGCGTTCATTTTTGAAGTAAAATATTGCAAATCGCTTGTTCTATAGTAGGAAACTGAACCCCCCCAGACCATCACACCTCCAGCACAGCTATGATGACGCTCCCAATAAATTTCTTCTTTTCGCAAATCTGGTCCTTCCAAATTAAATTTTTTTTTCATCGGAAAATACTACTCTGTGCCACTGTTTTTCCCATGTCATATGATGCCGGTTAAAAAGTAGTCTTTTTTCTTTTCAAGATGGGTTAAGGGGTGGCTTATTTTTAATTTTTAATCGTTTAAGATTAGTAGCTTTCTGTATTACACACTTTACTGTTGCTAAGCTTGCTTTAACGCTATTATTTTTCTTTGATTTTAGCAGCAGAGTCTTGGGAGTTTTAAGCACTTCTGATAATTGCTCTTCTATCTTCAGCCGAAATAACAGTATAGGTACCTTCTTTTATATTTTTTCCATAATTGGATGAATTACGGAGATAATTACTGACCACACAACGAGTTTGACCAATTTTATTTGCTATTTGGATGATGTTTACTCCACATTCCTTATAGGCTTTGGTTTTTCCAATTTCCTCGTTTGACAGCGCTTTTTTTCTTCCATTTTGTAGGAATTCAAAACAAATCAGTTTAATTTTTATTAAAATCAATAAAAACATACTTTTCAGATGTTACTTTGTTACAAAATAAAATATATAGAAAAATGTCGTATTCTGATGAGCTAAAAAAAATCACTATTTTTTTTTAAAGAAGTTATATTAACTTGAATCAATTTATAGAATCAATCTTTACAAATGCTTTGTTTAATCTAAATGAAGGACACTAATGTTAACATCAAACTTAAACCGTAAAAACTTTATATGCTCTTACGAATTTTGAGAGGGAAACCGAAATATCTGAATAACATTTATGTCGTATTCAGATGAGTGGCAGTGTACATACCCAAGATGGTCAACTTTGGAGAGCCACACACTACCCCCCTAATCTGCTAGGAATCTGTACTTCTTTAAATCAACTTAAAAACACCTCACCTTTGGCCATTTACAAAAAAGCTAATTAATTATTTTTTAATAAAATTATTAACTAATTTTATACTGGAATTTAATTATATTATTTACTAATATAATTAACTTTCTAATTGGTTTACGATTTTTGTATTTATAAATTGGCAGCTCTTAAAAAATATAAGAAAAAATGCAAAATTCGTCTATAAAAATATAGAAATATAGAAATAAATTTAAGTCAATTTCCAACAATTTTCAGTCATAATACTTAATAAAAAGAGCAGTAATAATAAAATCAATTACCCTAGTTAATTAATATTATCATTTGGATTATTGGAGCAAAATCAAACAAAATTTTACTAATATAAACAATTTCGTAATTGAAGTTAATTTTTATTATAGGAGGATATTATACGTTTGTGCCAATGTTTATAAAATTCAAAAATATTGGTTTAAGAATCGGCTTAGAATCACTTTCTGAGTCAATATGACGATGTCCGTCCGTCTGTCTGTCCATGTCAACTTTTTCATTAAAACTACAGGACGCAAAAAAAAAAAAAATAAATAAATAAATAATTGAAATTTGGCACAAAGGTTTCTTATAGTCCAGGGACAAAGCATATTGAAATTGGTTATGATAGAACCATTTTTTTTCACCTAACCTCCATACAAATGTCCTCCCAAAAAATGGCTTAACGATCACAAATCCCTTAAATATAACAATATTTTAATGAAATTTGGCACATATAAGTTCGACATAAGTCTAAATCTGTATGTTGAATTTCAACACATATAAGTTTTATATAAATTTAAGAAGATCGGTTTATAATTTACCATAGCTCCCATATAAGGCCCTCATTCGGGAATCACCCAAAAGTGAGTAAATTCATATAAATGTTAGTATCGAAGTAATATTCTATATTCGTATGTTTAATTTTACACTTAATTGTTCACAATTGTCCCCTACCTGAATTTTGATGTACACAATAGTGTAGGGTATTATATCTTTTTTTCTGTGATTGTGAGTCTGCCGATAAAAGGTATATATGTCATTTAGTCATAGCTATGTGGACAGATATCTCAAATCATCCCAATGCGTATAAATTGGAGCCGCTCTAAGCATTTCTGTAGCACTGTCCTCTTCTACTTATTTCCTCCCCCCTCCCTTCCTTTTCTCCCATACGTCTCTGCATAGGTTACTATTTGTTAAATGGAACATCTTAGTTTATGCAAAAGTAACCACATACATTACTCTAACAATACAAACGGCAACATTATAACATTCCACTGTCACTGACTTCCTTGGCATGTTTATTGTCAACATAATTATTTTGACATATTGTGGTCTAAATATTGTAGTCAAATTTAGAATTATTTTTCTAATAAATAAACAGAAAATAATGCTTTAAAAAGTGCAGTTTTTAATTTCTAATTAAAATGGAAATTTATGTTTTTTATGAAAAATAAAAAAAAGAACAACTCAAACATTAACATCATCATTTAGTATTTTAGAACAAATTTTTTTCTCAACCGCAAAAACATTACCAAAGCAAATATACAACATCTAACTAAATATTGTGTATATTATTTAATTTAAATAAAATGCACAAATCTATGTTGTACATAGCAAATATTAATTTTCACTTTTGTGAAAATATAATTTTTTTGGGTTGAAAAACTCCGCCTTCGAAAAAAAAAATAAAATAGATTGAAGAGTTAAATACAAATTTTCTATTGTGAATTCTGTAAAGTATATGAAAGAAGGTGGAATGAAGAATTTTAACAATGGCTAAACAAAAATTATTATAAATGTTGTTGATGTTAAACAATAGTTGTTTGCTTTTGCCAGAAAATAAATTCTATCTACAGGCAACTTTTGTATTAAATTAGAAACAAACTATAACAGAAAAAAAAAAAAGTTTCCTAACGAGCAAAACAAAATATAGATGTAACAATATGTACAACATAAATTTTGGGGCAAGGGTGAGCCAAAAGTTTTAACATTCTCTTATATTTAGGTGAAGTCAATACTTGTTACAATCGTAACAGCAATACTAAGCTAGAGATACTTTTTTATGCTTTGTTAATAAGAAAAGTTCAGTAAACAAAATTTACTAAAATTCGTTAAAAAAAACTGTCTCTTTTTGGTTAACCCTATAGTTTGATTCACTGAAAATTCAAAACAGACATTTACTGCTAGAACAAAGTGTAAAAAAATCATAAAATAATTTGATACTTGTTTAACAAAAATTCTGTTGTAAATGGTTTGTTTTTAATGAGCCAAAACAAGAAAATAATAAAAGTTAAAAAAAAAACCTTCACAACAACTTTTGTTACTGACATTTTTACCTATTATTTTGAAAGTGTTCATTTGTTCATACTATGTTTTTGATAACACTTTTTGCCTTAATATTTTTTTAAAATTTGGTTGTGGTTTTTCTGGCCTCTTGGTTGAACAATTTTTGCATTTCTTGTGGTATTTGTAGGTCAATGTGTCTGTTTGCCATTTGTTGTTTAGGATAGTGAATTTTATGAGTGTCAATTGTAACATTTGTAAAATGTTTAGCCTTCTTATTTGCTAAAATTTAGGAAAACTAAGAAAATGAAATGAAACAGAATAGTATTAAGATTACAGCCGAAATGAATAGCTATTATTTAAATAAGTTTAGGAGAAAACTAGAATTTATGAAAATGGTTAAAGGAATTACATAGGACTAAAGAGAAATGAAAAAATATATGTATAAACTTTGTGTGGCAGATAAAAAATATTTAAGTTAACATTATAGCCTAATGTTTAACAAAAAGTAACAAATCAGAAAAATTCAAAATAAATTTGAAAAAATTTCATGGAATTTTTAGCTTTGATACGACGTACAACTTTTCTTACCCCGCTTGCTTCTCTACACCTCTTGCCAACAAACGTAAAAGTTGCAGCGATTTTTATGTAAAATTCAGTTTCTCTATTACGAACGCTGTGAAAGATATTTAAACTAGTCAAAAAAATTCAATGTTTCTTTAATAAATAAACATGTTTTTTAATGGTCACAATATATTTTGTTACATTATACTGGTCGACAGAAAAAATCCTCAGCCAAAGATGAATAGTTGAACTTGATGCATTTTGATGTTCCAAACACGAATTTGCTTTTTTCCATAAGGGCTGGATTTTTTTATAGGCGTGTCTAGTATTTCGCCCATAGTAAGGCCATTACTGTAGTTTATTTCCTCATAACTAAACGATTGACATGAGTGATACATCAAAAGATGCTCACTAAAAATATCTTCAAATCATCCAAACAATAATTTTCGAATAGTTTCGAAGTTATTTTGAAATAAGTGTCCGAAAGAAATTCTTTCATGTAAAATTTTAGATTTTTCTGTTACTAAAATTTATTTTAATAAATGAAAACATTAAAAATGTTTCAGTTTATCATCTTTATCATAAAGTTGGCAATGCTGCGAATAAAATAAGGCACGTACCTTCAAAATTGATGCACAAATCTTTTATTAACAGAACCATAAATACGATTTTAATAAATGATACACCAAAAATCTTCTAGGTGTGTCAAAAATATTGTTTATTGACTAAAGAATTTTAGAGTTATGGATCAAAAGTTTCACGATTTTTTATTATTTTTATTTTTTATTTATTTATTTTTTAATTTTTATTACTTACACCACCATAGGTGGTTGGGGTATAATGCTTTTGTGCTGATGTTTGTAACACACAGAAAAAAAGTATACCAGTCAATTCTGAATTACTTTCTGAATCGATTTAACTAAGTCCGTCCGTCTGGTTGGCTGGCTGGTTGCCTGTCCATGTAAACCTTGTGAATAAAGTACAGGTCACAATTTTGATGATATCTTGATGAAATTTGCCACGAATAATTATTATGAAATAATTGGTTATGATCGGTCCATTATTTCACCTAGCCTCCATACAAATGTCAGTATTTAAGGAAAAATTTGAAGAACTCTTCATCACTCTAGGAGATCGTTTCCTGGTATGTGGAGACTATAATGCCAAACACACTTACTGGGGTTCAATGTTGATAAATTCTTGAGGTAGACAGCTTTATAACGTACTAGTTGATCGCAAAAATGGCATGGATTTTGTGTCCCCTGGACATTCAACGTACTGGCCAGCAGATCCTAGAAAAATTCCGGATCTCATAGATTTTGCCATATCTAAAAATATAAACCGAAATTCAATAACTACGGAAATTTCATATGAATTAACTTCTGACCATTCTCTAATAATAGTTACATATTATGGAAGGACTAACATACCAAATTATACCACGAACACTTTCTATAGGACAAATTGGTTAAAATATAGAAAATATATCAGTAGTCACATCCACACGAATTCCAATTTTCAGTGCGAGGAAGATATAAACAAATGCGTCAGCGACTTTACGTCTTTAATTAATTCAGCCATGGATCATTCAAAAAGTCAATCTTTAAAAAAAAGATAATAAACATATTTCCAATTATGATATTGAAAAACTTCTTCTACAAAAAAGAAAATTTAGAAGATAATGGCAACGAACCAGATCACCAGCTGCAAAGCTTAGGCTGTCCACAGCAATTAAGAAACTAAGAAAGGCCCTTCAACAAGAAGAGGATCGCCAGAGTAAAAATTACATTGAAAGTTTGACAAATAATAGATATACAAATTTTTCCTTATGGAAGGCAACGAAAGATATTAAGCCACCGGTAGAGGTACAAAGTCCTTTAAGGAAAGCTAATGGCACCTGGGCCCGTAGTTCAGAAGATAAGGCCAATTTATTAGCATGCTATTTAAGCTCAGTCTTTCAACCGAATCCCCAAACAAATAACTTTGTATTGGGAGATACACCTGAAACTACATCAAACTATGATACAATTGTTGTTAGCCTAGAGGACATTAATACAGTTATCAAAGAAAATATAAATGTTAGAAAATCACCTGGATATGATTCAATAACACCATCAATGACCTACATCAAAACCTACCGAATATGGCAATATTCATGCTGTCAATAATTTTCAACGCGATCTCAAAACTAGGAGTTTTTACAAAAATGTGGAAGATTTCTCAGATTAAAATCCAGGAAAGGATTCTACTAAGCCATCTTCTTATAGACTTATTAGTCTACTATTTTGTTAGTCGAAGCTGTTCGAGAAAGTATTTCAAAGGAAAATTATACCACTCTTGAACGATAGAAATATCGTCCCAGTTCACCAGTTTGGTTTTCGTGAAAGACATGAAACCATAGAACAAGTCAATCGTCTGACTGGAGAGATAAGGAAGTGTTTTGAATTAAAGAAGTATTGTTCAGCTATCTGTTTGGATATAGCGCAAGCTTTCGACAAAGTTTGTCACCAGGGTCTAACATATAAAATTAAATGTTTATTACCACCATGTACCCACAAATTGCTGGAGTTTGCCGATGATAAAGCAATACTCAAATCCCACGAAAACCCACACATAGTATCTAGCCAACTTGATATTTATCTTCGACGTGTAGAGACATGGTTGAAAAACTGGCGTATTCGAGTAAACGAATTGAAAAGTTGCCATGTTACGTTCACCCTAAGAAGAGGAAACTGTCGACCTGTTACATTTAATGGTATAAGTATACCCCAGTCAGATCATATTACATATTTCGGTATTCACTTAGATAGGCGACTGACTTGGCGTCGTCATATAAAAAAAAGAGACTTCATATGAAGTTAAAAGCTTCTAGCATTCACTGTTTAATAAACTTGACAATAAAGTCATCCTGTATAAACCCGTTTTAAAACCAATTTGGACATATGACATCCAATTATGGGGTACAGCTAGTAGTACTAGTATCGATATTATACAGAAGGCACAATCGTAAATTCTTAGAACAATGACGGGTGCACCATGGTACATAAGAAATGAGAATATTCATAGAGATTTAGAGGTTCCATTTGTAAAAGTTGAGTTTAAAAAGCGCAGTGAAAAATACATTACAAAACTGCAGAATCATTCCAATCTACTTGCAAGACTTCTTACTGAAGTTTAACCAAATACAAGGCTTCATAGAGCCGACTTTCCATCCCGTTATTAGGAGGATAGATTATTCACCTTTCCATGCTCTCGTTAGAGAAAAAGTAGTGTTTAGTTTCTAGTTTTAAGATTTGAATACATATTGTGAGGCCTTTAAAGAAGGGCAGATTCAATATATGGGCAATTCTCTTTTTACATTTGCCTTTGTGAAACCGACCTTCAACCTCAAATGTTTTTTTAAATTCTGACTTTTTTAAACAACTTTTGATGCAATTATGTTTACAACACTTGATTGTGTAACACAAAAAAAAAAATAAAAAATTAAGACCTGAAATGGTTCCATGTGGTGCCGGCAAGCACCCAAAGTCAAAAACTACAAAAAACGTGTTGAAACTAACAAGTTTTTTTTATTTCCTTTTATTGCTAATGTAGACTATAAACACTTGTAGAAAAGGACTAGCATGGATTTAATTAACGTGCAATTAACTAGAGTCAAATTGTGTCGTGCAAAATTCGTGAAACCAAATTTTAAAAAAATTTAAAATTTTGCAGTTTTTTCACTGGGGATTTTACGCCGTTTCGGATATTTAAAAATTCAAAACAAAGCCTAATATACCTTGAAATTATGCATTATTTGACATATATCTCGTTAATGTGACTTCAACAGAAATGCTGTAGGAGGTAAAAAGAAAAAACGTGAATGGCTCCAAGAGGTGCTTTTTTCGCTAGGCACACTCGCAACGTTATTTCAGTGAAGCTCGAGTATAGCGTTATCAAAAAAGGTTTCCAAATGACATTTGAAAATCATTGAGGCATTTTAAAATATTAATGTGCTAAACGTGCATAGCTATTTTAAAGAATTCAGCAATTTCGCATATTTTGTTATAGTGGATGTTGCTGTTATAAATCAATTTTAAACTGGAATAAGTTCCTGTGTAAAGTTTTACTTACGCAGAATCATTAAAAATATTCATCAACGTTTTTCATGGGCTAAGAACGCGATGTTTTTAGTTTAACATTAATCGTCGAGGCACATCCAAGGCGCTAATCAAAATTGACAAAAATAAGTAGAATGATTTAAGTAGAAATCTCAATGCCATATTTTATGAGGTTCGGTCCATAATTTACAATAGCTCCCAAATAAACCTACTTTTGGGAATCGCCCTAAAGCCCATAAATTCTTAAAAATATTAGTATAAACGTAGTATTCTGTATTTGCATATTTTATTTTACACTTAGTAAAATGATGGTGTAGGGTATCATATGATTGGGCTTGACCGACTATATCTTTTTTATCTCCTTTTTTGCTACTAATTACCGAATAACGACGGAAATATTAATAGAACAAAAAATTATGTAAATTCTGCTTAAATATAATATAAATCACTATCTACTGGAGTTTAATTTATCTTAGCTGGACAAACCGTTCTCGACTAATGCAAGTGTGACTGCCTAAAGGTGGGGTCATAGTAGTCATAACCATAAAAAAAAAAAAATCAATACGTAATAGAAAAAAAGTGAAAGCTGATTTTTATTTAGCACGTTAAATACCATCTAATTAAACTATTTTTTATTTAAGACGAGAAAAGCACTTATTTCGAAATATCTCCTAAAATATTGAGCTGATAAAAAATTGATAGTAGAACTACTTAAAGAAATTTTTATTCCGCATTTTTATTCGTGCATACCGCTCTTGAGTTATAGTGAAATATACTTCAGTAATCGTCTTATATAGGGTGCCATATTAGACACGCCCATAACAGAAAATCTCGACCTGATGGGAAAAAACTGAAAGCAGATTTGATTTTGGCATGTGAAATTCCATCTAGTCCAAATTTTTTTTTTTTTTTTTTTTTTTTTGAAAAAAATGTTGTTCTCGATCAGTGTAATCTACAAACTGTGTGCAGTCTTAAATGAAGATAGCTGAAGTGATTATAGTTATATATAAGTCCTTGGGATACAAAGTTAATAATTCATATATTTTCTTCTCAATTGAATTTCTAAATTCTTTTTGTATAAGTTTAAAACAGGAACTTCTTAATATAAAATATGTATAATAAAAGAAAACTACTATCACTCATTTTACAGTCATATATTGCCATATGAATGTAAGCTAATTTGAAATTATAAGTTAATACAATATTAAGCTTCTTTCCGGTTTAATGTATTATAACAACGATTTTCTGAAACAGATGCTTTTAGTGCTTCAGAAACCCCCTTAACCACTTTGATTTATCAATTATTTTATTTAAAAATTAAAAATTACAAAAAAAAAAAAAAAATATATATATAGCTTATGAATTATTACTTTTTTTTGTGATAAAAATATATACATAAGTAATATAATAATCGCGTTTATTTTTTGAACTGAATTTCATTTCTTAAGAAAAATAATATAAAACCTTTAACTTATTATTATATTCAGTAAATATATATTTAATCCAATATTCTTAGAATTTAATAACAAAAAAAAATATTATTCTAACAATAAAAAATTCCACAATTTATAATCTTCTATTGTTCAATATACAATAAAATATTTTAAATCTAATCATCCAATATTTCTAACAATTGCCAGTAGAAGGTCAAGTACAATAACAAATATTTATTATAAAAAATATTGTATTTTTTTTTTTTTTACTATTGAAATTCAATACCAAACTGCATTGAAAAACTCCTACATGTCCTTTATTAGTTCAGCCAAAAAGTAGCACATCATATATGAATATTTCATAACAAATATCAAAGATCAATTGATTCATTCATATATTGTTATACAAATGGGGTCATCAACAAATACTTGTTTGTCATCCCACATACACATACATACATATATTAAATCTTTTATATTTGTACGTACTACACACATGACATTCATGTGTGTAAGTAGTAAGTATTTGAATTTGTTTTTTATGCAAATAAATAAATAAAAATTGCTGCGTTTATTTGTGAAACTGGGTTAAAATTTGTGACCATTTTTCTTTTAGTTCTACAATGTAATAAATATGAATATTCACTGAGGAATTTTTGCTATGATGCATGACTGTGTATGAATAAAAAAATATATTTTTCTTTGAAGAAAAATAGTTGTGCAAACTACTTTTGGAAAATATATATATAATTTAAAACGGTAGGCAAAAAAAATACTAATTTTTATGAGAATTTTTATATAAAATGGCAGTACTTTGATACAGGGAAAATTGGACAAACATTTTTTTGTTTATATATTTTACGATAAACTAGGGATTGAAAAGGAATTGAACAGAGACTAATAAAAAAGTAACTAAAGGAACATATTTGAAATACTAACATCAAACTTCAAATTCAAGTTGGGTTTCGATTTGAGAAATATGATAAAAAAGCAAGAAATTATATTAAATCAACGACTGAAAGTGAAAAAAGTATTTTAAAAGACCAACGATTGATGCTGAACTTAGACAATTAAAGGACCCATGATTAAACTTGAACTAGGAACATATATACAAAAACCAACGATGAAAGCTAAAGTAGGGGAAAATACATCTTAGTTTAGCTTCAATGGTAAGCTAAATACGATTTTATAGAGACAGACGATAGATTTTGAACTGGGTACAATCATAAATCAATGATTATAACTGAATTAATATTTCTTAAAGACCACCGAATAGAGCTAAAATGGAATATAAAATAACTACGATTATAAAATAACTTCGATTAAAGCAGAGCTAATACTATGTAAAAGCAGATAGTGAGGTCAGACATAAAGACCTAAAAGACCTACGAATCAATTATGGACTATATTAATCTTCGAATACAAACTGGTATCGAATTTTTTTTGGAAATAATTCTGAAACTTGTAAACCTTTGGAGATACCTTAATAAAATTTCAAATGGGCAAAGAAGAGGTATTTTGAGTTCATTTGAGTACAGAAAAGTACATATTCCTAGCAGGTCAAAGGAGTAGTAGGTGGCCCTCCAAAATTCGACATCTCAGGCATGTCACTTTTTATTTTTTTAAATAGATAAAAATTCACTTATGCTATGAAAGCAAAAAAATTTTATATATAGAAAGTTCTTGTAAATCCCTACAAAAATTCCCCTTTAGTTTGAGAGATATTCAGATCGAAATATATTTTTCTATCTTTTTTATCCACTTTTTTTATTTTATTTTTCTTTAGGGTTTGTATTAACTCTAAAGGATTTTTAAACATTCACTATACAAAATTTCTAATAATACTGCTGCAAGAATCAAATAAATATATTTATCCCACAAAAAGTTATATCTGAATTTGGAAATTTAAAAAAAAAAATTAATTTTTATTATTATTATTTTTTTTTTTTTTTTGTTTTTTTCTACAAAAATGTAGCAATATTTATTAATTTTTCGGTCACTTTTATCCTATTGTGATTTTTTTACCAATGTCGTCAATTTTTTTTTTTTTTTTTTTTTGATTTTTTAAATTTGTTACTAAGAAGAAAAGTTACCATTAAAAAAAAAAAACGGGAGTGGCATCCGCTCCAAACTTCCTTAAAAGATAGAAAGTTTTGATAGATAGGTTCAGTTTTTTCAGTACAAAACATAAGGTCCAACAAAGTAAATAATATTGCATGATAAAAATGAGCGTAAAAAGGCTGTTGCATTCAGTCAAAATTAGTTTTTGTGTAATGATCTACGATTGAAGCATATTATCGTTAGATTTGGGCAATAAAAGCTTTTTTTCATACCTTTAAACTTCCCTATTACATCTAAGTATGTTTTTACCACTGTATTCCCACAAAGGAAAAACTACCACAAATATTTTTATATTTAATTTCATTTTAACAAAATTAGCCAACAATTTTTTCTTTTACCACAAAAAAAAAAAAAATAAATAAAAAAAAAAAAAATATTATTTTTGTTTATTCATTTTTTATTGCCTCCCCCAAACAATATTATATTCTTTTCAACCATTTAAACGTTGCATTAAATCTGTTGATTCAACATGGTTGACATAACTTTAAAGCTTAGCAAAAAGGATTTATTAAATAAAAAAAAAAAAAAAAAAAAGTAAAAAAATAAAAATAAATTTAAATGGCAAAAGGCCAACATTACAATAATAAAAAAAAAAAAATATATAAAGGACACTATATACCGCACAATCCATCATAGTGGTTGTTACAATAAAATGCTATAAATGTTGAGAAATACAAAATGAACAGATGAGAAAAGAAAAAAAAACAGAAAATTAAATGCCAAGTCATCACAAAAATTCATTGTATAGAAAAAAAGAAGCGGCTAAAAAGATGTTGGGAAAAAAAACCGCCAACAATCTGCAATAAAGTATTTTAATATTTTGATTTTTTTTTTTTTTTTTTTGCTGCTTTTCTTTTTTTGTAAATGTTTCTCTATAAAACTGTAAAATTGTTGATGTAATAAAAGGACAATAGTTTATGCATCAGAGGTCATGGTCGACTTTAGCGGAAGGTAGAAGTTTGTATTTGACAAATTATGAAATCGTTTACCTTCTAAAGAAACGAAATTTCCGGATAAAGACTGTAGTTACACATTTGAGTATTTTTATAAAATGTTAAACGTGTTTTTATAAATTTTAAAAATTTGATCAATTTCTCTTTATACATATGAAACCAAAATGGTATCTTAAACACAAAGTTGATATTAAACTACTACTTTTCTACTTTTTCAATCAAATATTTATTTTAGATCCAAAATAATTTGTAAATATTTCAATCAAGCGTAGCCTTGAACTAATTGCCAGAGGGTTTTCAAAAGTAAAAGAACTATATAAAAATAACTACAAAACACAAAGCAATTTCTATAAGCCATTAACTAAAAACAGTTGAAAATATTTAATTGAATAACAAAAAATAAATGTAACAATAAAAAAATGCTTTACAAAATATTGCAAGTACGACTAGAGTTTGTTTTATATAAAACAACAAAAGAGACCAAAGAAAAATTTTTTTTTTTTTTTGTAAAAAACAACATACCATACATATATACACCATAACAATAAATAAAATCAAAATTGTTCAACTACAAATAAAATTGAAATTTATACCAACACAACCACAACAACTTTGGCTGTATTTCACCAACACAATCAAAAGTATCACTACGAGTCATTGACATGAATTCATTTATGAAAATCAAACAAACTACAATTGTTACTATAAACGTCATACTATAAAAGAGGTCTTGTTTTATGCTCAATTTGTTTTCAGTTAACATAGTTTGCTTTTGCTGCATATTGTTGCATGCAATAAAGATATTAATTCGTTTATAATGTGTTTTGAAATATTTGTTTGAGTAAAATAGTTTATGGTTAGTTGTGAGAATTTTCTAAATATATTAAATTATACGAAAAATATGATTAAAGCTTTGTCATTACCACAATAAGAGCGCTATGTACAACTAGTTGCCACTATTGCCACAATTCATGTGCCACAACTCACACATCCAAATATATTTATATAAAACCAGATAAGGATGTTCATAAGTGAAACATTTTTTGATTGTCGACTATAGTTTACAGTGAAAAGAAATGAAAAAAAAAAATTAATTGAATGATTGTAAATTTCACCGCGATGAAGAAAAAATAAAGTAAAATAAGTTTATCTTTGTAGACAATCGAATCATGCCTAAACTTAATTTATTTATGTAAATTAAAGTGCCTCACGAAAAAAAGTTGCAAATGTACCCCTCTAGAACTGAAGACTTCTATGTTCTTATATGATTCCCAAAATATTACATCTCAGTGTTTAAATTTACATGAGCTGGATCATTTTTAAAATTGCGTATTTCTTTCAATATCATTAGTTATAAGAAAATTAACTTCAAACTATAATAGAGGCATACTAACAGTGTTACGGTTTTTGGCCCCATTTTTGATGGAGACTAAATGGCGACTTTTTAAGACTATGTGCTAAATGACGAGAAACTTAGTTATATTAATTTCATTTTATATATTATTTTCAAAAAATAAATTAATGATTTTGAAAAAATAAAAAAAAATATTCGAGGAATACGTATCCTAATTTATATTTTTAAATTCCTCATAGCAATCCCTCGGAGGAACGTGTTTTTTACTAAATTATCAATAATAAGTTTTTCTAACAGACTTAAGTCAATACCATGCGTTCCGTCCTAAGTTTGTCCGATGGGGATTTGAAAGACTGAAGCACGAATGAAGAACTCGTACAAAAGAACAGAAGTTTAATTAATTAAAATAGGATTTTATGTTAACTATTTTTGTGAATAAATCTTTATTGTTGCAATAATAAAAGTGGCTGTAAATAATTATGAATTATTTTCTTATTAATAAAACTGAATTTTATACTTTTTCTTAAAATACAAAACTTTTTTTTTTTTTTCTTGTTATCAAATAAACAAATTATGGGTTTTAAAGCAGTTGGCCATTTTTCTCAATAAATCCCCTTTTCTGGTAACTTTTTATTTTGAAATCCCTTTTTTTTTTGACACTTTTTAAAAATTCTCAACGGCAATGCTGCATACTATGGCCTTTAAATTCATTTAAATAATTATAATTCAGGTATGTGATGGAAAACGATTTCAAAAACGAATCGATTTCAAATAGAAAAAATGTGTGATGCACTGATATTTTCGTTATTGATAAAAATTATATTCTAATCACTTTCTTTTAGATTTTATTAAATAATTTGTTTATATTTGCCTAAAAATAATTGTTATTTTTCACATGAAATTGATCACAATTTTTCAAACCGATTCGTTTTGAAAACGATCGGTTTTCATCACATACCTGAATATCTCATATTTTCTTTATTGAAACATGTAATTTTATATATTTCGTACATTTTTCAACATATGTATATTGGATTTTAATGTACTATTGGAATGGTGTTATTAAAAATTACACACAATTAACCCTTTAAGAGAAAGAGGGTAAATTTTATGTATTTAGATCCCAAAATGTTAAGTTAGTATTTTTTTTGAAGTAAGTCGCATGGAAGTAGGTACTTATTACATTTAAATACTAATAAATTTATGAAAAACATAATAAATTCATTGAACCAATTTAAAGTTTTGGGGACATTTATATCCTTAACTAACCATTGCCAATTATGGACCGGAAATCCCAAAATATTTTCTGTGCAACTAAAGGGTTAAATGAATAAATTAATAAATATAACAATAGTAATTAATGTGACCTTTCTAATAATGCACTAAAATTTAATTTACGATGGAAAATGTCCATAGTTTTCAATCTCCAATAAAATACTATTTAAAATAAAATCATTAAATATTTTACTAGAATTTTAATTTTGCGGGAATGAAAACAAATATTAAAATATAGACGTACTCAATAAGTAAGACGTCGTTTTTCTATCATATGTTATAATTTTTGACAAAAAGTTTATACTGTTTATCGAAAACCGTATTTTTGGAAATATTCTAAAAATGACTCAGCTAAGAAATAATTGAGCTAAAATATTTTGGGAATGAACTTTAAACATGTAAATATTTAATTTTAGGACAACTAGGACAACTATATATCGCTCATTCCAAAGATTTATAATAACATAGTAAGTATTTCGTTGCGGATTAAAATTTTTCGGGTTAAAATTCTCAAAAAAAAAAAATGTCACATTCTCGAAACTTTTATGATACGAGCTGACATACATATTTACAATAAATAAATGTGAATATTCTCGTACCGACTTTTAAAGCGATCAGAAAGGGTAAATTTGATTAATAGTTTAAAGACACCTACTCCCAATGTTCTGCACTCGTAATTATCTATATAGTTCAATATTACTAGTCGAAATAAAAGTGAGCTTTCATCTTAGATTTTAAAACTCAAAAGCAATGTTGCCAGTTTAGCATTTTTAAGCCTAAATATTTCCTTTTTATTCTATTTTAGCCTTCAAATTTTCATTGTAGCCTTTCTTCTTAAAATTGCCTTAACCCAAAAAATCACTTAAACTAAAAAAGATAACATACTCATATCAGCGTAGAAATTTACAAGCACTATCAATAAGTATTTTTGTTTTTTTCTGTCCAATCATAAAAATGTTTTTATCGAATTTAAAGAACTGTTCATAAGTTGCAGAATTATTTACAAAAATAATACTTTTGAAGCCACTGCGTTATATAGGTAACTTCCAAAAGTACATTTTTATTCCTTGGATAAATGTATTTAATAAATAAAACAAAAATATAAGTTTAAAAAAGTTTAAAACTTAAAGTTTTGAAATTTTTTTCACTTGGGAAATTAACACCATGCAAGCAGGGAACACTTTATATAGCAGTAGGAACCATAGCCTGAGACAATTACAATTGGATTATACGATTACAGCTAAACATAGATATGACTCCATTTTATCATATTGTGTTGGATTTTATGGTTCGTTTCTTCATATTATGATTCGAGATTTTCATATTATATTACTATCTTAATACAATATTATCCCGTTTTATCACATTATGATTTAATTTTCATTTTATCATATTATTATCCTATTTTATGATATGCTTTCCATTTTATTATTATACTATTTAATGAATCCATTTATATTAAAAAGCAAATGATTTTTTCAACCATATTTGTAATATGTATATTTATTTGAAACATTTTATTGTTATGAGAATAATAATTCCTGTTATTAAAACATATGATTTGAATACAAAATATAGTTTATGAACAAGGAAATAATTTATAAAATAAATAGTTGTGGAAATAATTATTATATTTTTTCGTATTAATAAAATTTAGTTTCTGGTAAAAATTTTCAAAAACCTACAATTGTTGTAGTCAACTATATTAAAGTTTTTTTGATATAACTGACAAAAACATTATCATGAACACTGTATTATAAAAATCAATAAAGAGAAAATAATATTGTTGTAGTAACAATTCCTTAAAATTATTCAATTATCAAGTGTTATTCTATATGTAGCGCAGTTCAGTTCTTAATATCAGGTCTAGGTCAAATTTAAATATTATTCTTGTGTCTTTATATAGTAAAAGTTCACTTCAGTCGTGTAAATTTTTCTAAATTATTAAGTAAGCAGTTAATTTCAATCGTAGATCGTTTCACATTACTAGTTTTGAGGTCTTCATACTGTTCTATTTCAGCTTCAATAATACAATTACAATAAGATCAGTTTACTTTAGTTATAAAAATACTTATTGACACAAAGTAAAAACGATTTAAAAAAATTTCTTAAAACCCACTGTTAAATTTTTGCTATATTTACCACTTATGTATACCACAAAGAATATAGGGACTTGGCCGAAACCATACATGTCAAATATTATTTATTTTTCTATATGTGTGAGTGTCTGTATCTGTCATGCATGTCTGCATTTAGTCATTCATCTAGTTAGTCAGTTACTCATTCATTCATTTATTTGATGCAATTTTGCAAACTATAAAAGAGATAGTTTTCATTTGTACTTTTTTGTCTGTTTTTTTTTTTCACTTTTCCTTTTCTAAATGACAATGAGAAACAATAATTCAAATTGTAACAAAGATGCAAAAAAATAAGTTACAAGAAAATAAATGAAAGAAAAAAATGCTATCCATAGGAATGCATAATACAATGAATAAACGCATACATACATGTATGTTTGAAAGTAGAATTTTTTAGAATGAAATAAATTGGTATGACTTAAACTATTTATTTCTAGTAATTCATACAAAGTTACTTGTTTTCAAATCAGAGTTCAAAATTCTTACAATGCATTTTATTTTATTTTTTTTTTTTCAATTTTGTTACATAATATTGTTGTCATTTTAGGGTTTACCATAAGTACCACTTGATAGATATCACTATGCTTTTTCCTATTAACTTTTTAGTTTTTGAGAAGACAGTTAACTGAATAGAGGGTGTTTTTATATCGCTTTTGAAGGTCTTATGATATTAAACATGCAAAGAAAACTGAAGACAAAAATATACTAATATGAGTAAATGAAATAATATGTAGATGGTGTTAAACAAATAGAAATAAAATACTAAAAAATCTATAGCAAAGCAGTTTAGTGCCTCATTTCTTTATTAAAATAATTCTTGAAATAAAGTATTTTTGAATATTAAATCTTTTACATTTAGAAGAAATTTTCATTCCTTTTTATTCACAAAACTTTTAATAATTTCATATACTATATCTTTATCCAATAATATTTGCTATTCATGTCTCACCTGTCCTTTTTGACACTTTATAGTTTCTACTAACTAACCCTTATTACAATTTGCTTAATCAACTAAAAATCAGTAAAACTATCAAGTTTAAAAACTTCCCTAGTCATACAGCAAACAAAATGTCAAACTGTAAACAAAAATATATATTCAAAAGTCCAAAGTTAGAAAATTTATTCAAATAAAATAAAACAAATATTCATGACAATTTTGACAGTAATTCCAGTTTTGAGTTGTTGTATGCCACCATTACCAACTAGAATTTGTACCAAAAAATATTTTTGTACACAATTCCATTTACAATTTCACACAGGCCAATATATAGCAATTTATCATTCTTTTGTTTTTCTTCAAAATAAAAACATAAAAAATAATATTTGACTTTTTGATAGTTATAATCTTACATTTGGGGGTAAACAGTTTATAGAAAGTTTTTACTCGTTCCTTGTTCATATTCTGTGAACAAAAACTAAGTGAATGATTTGTCACCAAATTTTTATTTTATTTTTTGTTGATTGTGAAAATAAAACTTTTTAAATGCCTTTATATGTAGAATGGTTAGAAAGTTATTCTTAACATTTTAAAAAGTTTTAATTTGTCTTTATTAAATAATCCAATTGTGAAAATACATACACATTTCAAATGAAATATTTTTTTTTCTTTAAATTAATTAAAAAATACTCTCAAATAATTTTTTGTAATAAAATCTAAATGATATTTTAAATATTTGTTTAATTTATTTTTAACTTATTCATAAATCATCTTCCTAGACTGGAAAATACTAAATAATTTTTTTTTTATAAAAATATTCCGGACTATATGTACATAAGATACATTTACAAGTACATGTGTAAGTGTCTGGTACCGGATATTATTCATATTTCCGTTTAGTGTTGTTTTAGGTGGTGGTTTGTACGCTTTAATTTTTCATATGTTTTATTATTTTTTTTTCTATCAAATGTGTTTTGTGAAATATATATATATATATATATATGTATATATATATATATATGTATATATATATATATATATATATATATATATATATGTATATATATATATATATATATATATATATATATATATATATATATATATATATATATATATATATATATATATATATATATATATATATATATATATATATATATATATATATATATATATATATATATATATATATATATATATATATATATATATATATATATATAAGCTCTTTTGTTTATGTCATACAAAATGAGCGACATGTTTAACTAGTCAAAAAGGAAATAGCAATAAGCTGAAGAGTATTATTCCTACATGTTTTATATCCTTTAAAAAATTTTAAGGATTCAGTTCTTGGTTTAGTTCTTGTTAAGTTCTAGATCAGTTTAAGTTCAGTTCTAGTTCAGTTCTAGTTAAGCTCTAGTTCAGTTCTAGTTCAGTTCTAGTCCAGTTCTAGTTCAGTTCTAGTTCAGTTCTAGTTGAGTTCTAGTCCAGTTCTAGTTCAGTTCTAGTTCAGTTCTAGTTCAGTTCTTGTTCAGTTCTAGTTCAGTTCTAGTTCAGTTCTAGTTCAGTTCTACTTCAGTTCTAGTTCAGTTCTAGTTCAGTTCTAGTTCAGTTCTAGTTCAGTTCTAGTTCAGTTCTAGTTCAGCTCTAGTTCAGTTCTAGTTCAGTTCTAGTTCAGTTCTAGTTCAGTTCTAGTTCAGTTCTAGTTCAGTTCTAGTTCAGTTCTAGTTCAGTTCTAGTTCAGTTCTAGTTCAGTTCTAGTTCAGTTCTAGTTCAGTTCTAGTTCAGTTCTAGTTCAGTTCTAGTTTAGTTCTAGTTCAGTTCTAGTTCAGTTCTAGTTCAGTTCTAGTTTAGTTCTAGTTCAGTTCTAGTTCAGTTCTAGTTCAGTTCTAGTTCAGTTCTAGTTCAGTTCTAGTTCAGTTCTAGTTCAGTTCTAGTTCAGTTCTAGTTCAGTTCTAGTTCAGTTCTAGTTCAGTTCTAGTTCAGTTCTAGTTCAGTTCTAGTTCAGTTCTAGTTCAGTTCTAGTTCAGTTCTAGTTCAGTTCTAGTTCAGTTCTAGTTCAGTTCTAGTTCAGTTCTAGTTCAGTTCTAGTTCAGTTCTAGTTCAGTTCTAGTTCAGTTCTAGTTCAGTTCTAGTTCAGTTCTAGTTCAGTTCTAGTTCAGTTCTAGTTCAGTTCTAGTTCAGTTCTAGTTCAGTTCTAGTTCAGTTCTAGTTCAGTTCTAGTTCAGTTCTAGTTCAGTTCTAGTTCAGTTCTAGTTCAGTTCTAGTTCAGTTCTAGTTCAGTTCTAGTTCAGTTCTAGTTCAGTTCTAGTTCAGTTCTAGTTCAGTTCTAGTTCAGTTCTAGTTCAGTTCTAGTTCAGTTCTAGTTCAGTTCTAGTTCAGTTCTAGTTCAGTTCTAGTTCAGTTCTAGTTCAGTTCTAGTTCAGTTCTAGTTCAGTTCTAGTTCAGTTCTAGTTCAGTTCTAGTTCAGTTCTAGTTCAGTTCTAGTTCAGTTCTAGTTCAGTTCTAGTTCAGTTCTAGTTCAGTTCTAGTTCAGTTCTAGTTCAGTTCTAGTTGAGTTCTAGTTCAGTTCTAGTTCAGTTCTAGTTCAGTTCTAGTTCAGTTCTAGTTCAGTTCTAGTTCAGTTCTAGTTCAGTTCTAGTTCAGTTCTAGTTCAGTTCTAGTTCAGTTCTAGTTCAGTTTGTGACAATACGTACGTAGTTCAGTTCTAGTTCAGTTCTAGTTCAGTTCTAATTCAGATCTAGTTCAGTTCTAGTTCAATTCTGGTTCAATTCTAGTTTTGGTTTTGTTCCTCGAGGTATTAGCGCTTGAAAATGTTGCAATAGATTTCCGCAATTTATGTCCTCGAATTTTTATACATTTACCGTAAGTGTAATTCAGTCCGTGATTAAATACTTCTCCTTAAGGCAATTCTCCCTCTTAATTATGATAAAATATTTTTGTGAACCATCAACCTCACATAACGACATCAAACAACTTCAACTTTGTAATAATTTCAGTCATTACAAAACTCAGAGCAAACATAAAATACCACTACAATACCTCAAGGGATAAAGTAAATTCAACAAAAACCAAAAAAATATACACACAAGTAGAAAAAGGTTCATTTTTGCATGGATGTATTTTGAGTGTTTTGGTATTTGACTTTGACACACAAACATTTTTCAACAATCATAAAAACAACAAAGTGTAAAAAAGGAATCATAATAAACTCGCTCACCCCTCACATAAATGCACACACACACACTTACTCGGTTACTTGTATGTATGGGTGTATTTAAAATGTATGAATATGTGTCATTTGCAAGAAAATTTAAGGCTGTCAGTTTTGACAAAAAAGCAAAATCCAAAGGAGAATGAAAGTGAAGAGAAACAAAAAATCAAAATAATATTTTTATGTATTAAAAAAAATATCAAACAAAAGACTCATCAATTTGGCATACATGGAGACACATACATTTTTTAAACGTATATGTTTATATGTATGGTAAATTACATACAAATTATTCTTATTTAAATATGTATATATATAAATCATGGCAATTTAACAAAATTTCTGGTTGTATAAGTATACAGTAGGGTGGTGCAACATTGTTTGAAGAAAGCCAAAGTGCGTAGCACTCTTAAACGTACTAAAATGAAAAGGGATATCATTTAGAATATATTTTCTAAACTTCAAATTCCTACGATGACTCGAACAGCATGCTACATGGACATTTAAATTAATAATAATAGAACATATCTTAAAAAATTTGCTCGAACAAGATTTGTGATATATTCATCAAACGATAGCTAATAAAACTTATTATACCTGTATTATGTAATTTTTGATGTGTGAATTTCTGAACCACCTTTGTGTACAGCCATCACCACATCACAGAACATTTGCTGGTGAGTAAAATACCACCATACAATAGCTTTTGTGAATTGTTCACGAAAAATTAGAAATTTCTTTTAAATTAATCTTAGACAAAAGGTAAAATCAAAAGTTTTATTTTTAACATAGTATATTTCTAAAATGAAGCCCTTTTGTTTCGTCTAACTTTACGACAGCAAAAAACGACAGCAGTTGAAATTGTATTCAACCGCAACACATATATTATGGTCTATAGAAATTAATTACTTAAAATACCTGGCATTCTCGAAATGGTTACATATGTATACCAGTGCGTATTTGGGTAAAATGAGGAGTGTAAATGTATGTTTATTCTATGCACTTGTGTTTGTGTTAAGGCGATTTCTTATGTATATGTGTTTGATTTTTAACATACAAGCTTTTTTAAAAGCTGTGAGTTTTTTGTGACAATACGTACGAGTTGAAAATTTAAAATAAATCTTAACAATTCCATGAGTATATTTATGACCGCATGAAACCCAACATTTTGGCTAATATCATACACAATAAGGGGCGTTTCATGGAAAATATTACAACTATTCTATTCTAGATCTGTTCTAGTTCTGTTCTAGTTCATTTCTAGTTCTGTTCTAGTTCTAAATCTGTTTAAGTTCTGCTCTAGTTCTGTTATAGTTCTTTTTCCTATTATAGAATGTAATCTAGCAGTGGAACTACCCAGCAATAAATTCACATGCTACCCTCTCATGTTGAAATGTGTAAACAAACTTTTATTGGGTTGTGTAAGTAAGCAAGAAAATATGTACGTTTATGTGTTATTGTGTGTTATAAGCCGGCTTATTGCGGTCGCTTCACATATACCACCTTTAAACTGCTTACATTGTTTACTGGAATTCCACTAACATTTCTACTATTTTATGTGCTTTTATACATTCCTTAAGGTAAGTGGCTTTTTCCGCAGTAATATAATGTACACCCAATGCGAATAGTGTTTGTGTGGTGCAGCGTTTTTATTTACTTTCGACTGCCTCATTTAATAGAAAAATTGTAACTTATTGTGCAATTCTTAGAAAATAAAATACAATTATTTTTGATTTTACTTTTCGAATAGTTGTTGCCAGTTAAAAAGTTGTAAGTTGAAGTCTGCTGCAGTTAATTAAAGTTTTTAATTTTCTTTTATTTTTGCCTCGAATTCAATGACTTTTGTTTGGCATCCTACCTGCTAGGCAATGAATTGCAACATATTGCAATTTATATTTGATTCTCTCTATTTGTGTAGCTTTTCTAATGACTGTCTGTTTAAGTTTATTTACTTTTGTTGCAGCATTCGCTTTGGTAAACTTTTACAAGTTTTATAATTAGTTTAAAGTGTTGGTGTTTTCTTGTATTTTAGATTTTAGATTTTTTTTTTTTTGCTGAACACTTGTAGTTTTAAACAACTGTTAGGCGATGTATATTAAAAAGCGGTCAACATTTATTCAATTTTGTTGAAATGCAGTTAAGTATTTACTTAAATGTTGTAGTGTCAGTAGATCGGTATTGAATTGAACAGAAAAGTGACTTAGTTTCGACTTATTTAAAGTTAAGTAAAATTTTATTAGTTTTTAAGTAGCGAGATACATGGAATCTACAATGGCAAAACTAAAAATTAAAGTGCTTACTATATGCTGAGGGATAAATACTTTATAAAATCTACAATGATTGTTATCATTATGAAATCATTATAAATTTATAATATGATAAGAGCTTCGATTTATTTCTTTTAGATTTGACAATAATGTTCATGTAGATTTAAAAGTAAGATATACTTTTTTTAAACTTAACACCCTCATTCACAAAATAGGTGGTTATGGTAGTGTGTGTTTTGGTTGATATTTATATCGCACAGATAAAGTTCTCCGACTAATTAATTAACGTTCGGCGCAGAAATTTTTTTTAAATCGGTGGCATAATAATAAGGATATACAAGAATAAATCTGACCTGAATGCGTGTATAGTGCCTAGGGCAAATTTTTCAGTAGGTCCCCTACTTATTCATAACCACAGTATTTATCAAACTGCTAATAATAAACAATGACGGTTCTATAACTACTTACTTAAATAAATTATAATTTTCATTACTCAAATAGTATATTTAATTAAAAAAAAAAATGCTTTCAGTTAGTCTTTTAGTATTGAAAATAGTGGGGGCCAAAAAGTAATGAGAATGACCCAGTGTTACATATACGTAACACTTTTTTTTCACTTTCTAATTTTCATCGGACTTTTATTGTGATTTTATTTTAAGTTTATTTTTACAAAATTTTAAGTTCAATTTTATATATTTACAAATTTAAAAAATAATTGTTTCAACAGAAATGTCACTTTTTTTGGTAAAATCTTGTCAGAAACTAGATTTTGATTTGTATGGAAAATCGAGTTGAAATTATATAGATTTAGCTTGAAATCTCATTTAAACTAGATGTAGTGCAAATGTAAATGGGGTATTAGTAGAAATACAAAAGATAAAAGAAATAATAGAAGTTAAAAAACAGAAATATGAAAAATTTTATAGAAGGGATAAAATAAGTATTCGAACAACGAGTTTATTTTATTTGTTTTGATTGAACGTACATCACTAAAACATTTTTTTTTACAATTTTATTGTGATGTTATGTGAATTTTATAGTTTTTTCTCTAAATATTTGTCTGAGATAGACAAATCGCACCTATAATGAATAAATATAGCGGTCTAAAGAAAAAGGAAGATATAGACGACTAGAATAGGGGAGAGAGAATTTTTTGCAAAACACAAAGAAAAAAAGGAAATTAATCATAATGCCGCTTGCAGTAACCCTAGTCACGTGACAGGTTCTCGGGATTAGTGACCGGTCCCAGTTTTGGAATTTTATATGAGAGGACCCTGTCACTTTTACATGGGGTTGTCATTGGAGGTGGTTAATTGGCCCCTCGGGACAGACCACAGGATGGATCACAGAACTGGCCCAAGAGGAGAGGTTCAGTAACGATTAATGCAATACAAATTTTATAAAAATTCGGTAATTGTTTACTTTTTAAACATTTAAACATTTTATTATTATTTTTATTAAAGTATGTTTATTTATATTTTATAATTTTTCGTTAATGTCGATGGAGGCACCCCGAATCGAACCCATGTTCATCTGTATATTATGTTTTATAGTCTTCAACGCTAACCACTCAGTCACTGATTGTTATTGCGCGCGAGTCGCAAATTGCGCACTTAACAAGCATGTAATAAATTGACTCTCAATAGTTAAATAGTGAGTGTGTTTGTGTCAACTGGTTCCCAATTGGAACTTTGGTGACGAGTTAGGTGTCAATTGGTACTGAAAAATTTTCATAATCTATTAATCGCAAATCTTAAATATTTTGTTTGTGATTGCAAACTTAATCACCAGTGTTGCCACTTTAGCCTTTTTAAGGCTAAATCTAGCCTTTTTATTTTGCTTTTAGCCTCAAAATTTTCGTTTTAGCTTCTAGCTTTTTTGCTAGCCTTTTTTGATTTTAAATATAGCCTTAAAAAGGCTAAAAGCTTACTAAATTTATTTTAACAGAATCATATATTTAAGCATTTTTGTATATTAATTCGCAGAAAAATCTAGATTATTCATATTTAGCGAAAATTTTCGCCTGCGGCGCTTCGTTCCACAAAAATATGATTATTTTTTAACAAACTTTATTACCCATAGATACTATTTAGGTTATATTAATAAATTCTCTAAAATATCTTTAAGAAATACCAAAAACTAATAAGAACAAAAAAATGAATGCGTTTTTTAATAGAACAATATATTAGCTTTTTTCTGGCTTTATTTTTTGGGACATTTAGCCTTTTCTGACCTTTTTTAAAGTCCAATTTAGCTTCTTTTTTTCTCAAGTCCTGGCAACACTGTTAATCACAAACAAAATATTTAAGAACAAATCTTGAAAAAAAAATCTAAAAGTATCAATACTAATTTAAGTATTTAACAAAAATTCTTTTAAGAGTTTAATAAAGAGATTACTGCTTGCTATAAGAAATGGCGCCAGAAAGATTAATTGCAACATTTTTAGTTTCTCTTTTATCCTTTGGGTTTTATCTTAAGTATTTTGCAGATAATGTATGAAAGCTTTAAATCCAATTTTTATCCAAACGTTAAAAAGTTTTTTTTTGATACAAACCATACAAAAAAGTTTTATAGCAAATCATAAAATAAATTCAAACAGAGAACAAAATGTTTTCACCCGAAAAAAGCTTTTAAGTCAAGTGCTTATTTAAGAACTCTTAAAATACTACATGCATTAGAAAAATATGTGGTTATCAAATAAATATGTATAATTATTTAAAAACGAAAAATCTTATAACTGCATACAAAAGCTTTTAAAAGCTATGAGTATAAATTTTATAATAAAATTTTTGTTATATTGAAAAGTATTATACCTATAATACTGTTAAAAAAAAGCACAATTATGTTAAAATTAAAATAAGTTGTGCTTTAATAGACAGGGTATTATTTAGTTTTATATTTGATTTTTATAAAAATATTAAATAAATCAATAATACTACAACTACAAAATATATAATAACTTTTTTAACTTATGTTTTTGTATAACAAAAAATCTTATTGAAACTTAAAACATATTAAAATTATTTATGTTGCAAACTATGTATATAATAATAAAAATATTATGATGTTCTAATAATGTTATAACCTTACAAAAATGTATGCTTTATTTGGTATAAAAGTATAACAGCATAAAGTCTTAACAATTTTGAAATAAGTATAATGTATTTCAGAAAATCATCTTAAAATTTATAACAGTTTCGAATAATTTAAATTACAACTTCTGTATGTTATAAAAATGTCTATCACAAAAATTTGATATAACAGTTGATGCTTAAAGTCCTGTAAAATAATTATTTGTAATACATACATTTGTTATATCAATCATAAGTTAAAAACATCAACACAACTTTTAAAAAATTTTTTAACTGTTATAAGGCTTCGTATACATACACTATTATATGTGTATGTATAATACGTATTTGTCCTAAAGTTCTCATTTGTTTAATATGCGTATCTATTTAAAGCAGTGCTTGCCAAAGTGGCGCACATGTGCGGACGTTCTCTTAACTTTTTCATTTCTACAATACAAAACCTATAATAAAAAACAATGTTAATAAGATGCGTTCTCAGAGTGGCAAGCACTGATTTAAAGGCATTGATTATAAATACGAGTATTATCTGTTATAATACTTAATGTAAAATATAAAAAATATATAACATACTTTTGTACATATTCGCCGGAAAAGCTACTTGGCTCTTTACATACCTTTAAGCTTTTTGACGAGAATTCGCTTAATATATCAGCTGCGTAGATTTTTATGTAGTTCTACTTTTGATTTTAAGTATTCTGTTTAAAAAAAAAGTAAAGAACTACTCTTAGGAAAAGCTTTTGAATGTTATAATTATTTTAGAACAAAAACTTTCTAAATTATATTTTAACATTTTCCTGGTTCACAAAACATAGAATTTATGTAAAATTCTTACCAAGAACATTCATAGGTATGAACTCATAATTTAAAATAACAGCTTGTAGACTTTTAACATAATTTTAATAATTTAATAGAAAATTAGAAAAAAAAAACAGTAAGAAAATGAAAAGAATAAATTTAACTTTGAAATTATGCAATCAACTACAAAACACATAAATTCTGGCACCATTTCTTTACATTGAATGAAACATTGTTATATGTATGTACAAATTATATTATACTCAATTGATTTCTCTATGCAGATAGGTGCAAAAAATTTATTAATACATATGGGAAATTCTACAAACCCGTTTACTTTTGCTGTTCAAAAAAATTTCAAAAATTTTTTATCGGCACTTTAACGATATTTAGTACAAATATTCCTTGGCACTAGTGGAATACAAATCTGTTCGCGTGAATGACTTTTACCGAATGACGTCAATGTTATGGAGGTTTAAGATAAAAATTTATAAAAAAAAAAAATTGCCAAAAATTAAAAATTATTGCATTTATGTACTCTACAATAGTTTATCTTAAATACAAAAGTATCGCGATAAGTTAAATATGCGTGGATATATTAGCGATCTAATAATTATTAAACCTACTTATAAAATGTGCAAAGTTCAGTTTTTAGTGATGTAGTTTTTTTTCATATTCATGCATTTGTTGCAAAATTAATTTTTTTTTTTTTAAATAAGTCATAAGATAATATCATTTATATACATTTTTTATTGCTCTTACTCAAATATCTAAAGTTGCATTAAATGCAAAATCGTACTTTTTTTCGAACGCCATATTGATTTTTTTTAAAGCAGCTACAGATTGACATACATATATCATCGCAAATTTTGATTAGAGCCTTGGGTGTGCCTCGACGATTAATGTTAAACTAAAAGCATCGCGTTCTAAACCCATGAAAACCGTTGTTGAATATTTTTAGTGAAATTATATATTCTGCGTAAGTAAAACTTAACACAACAACTTGCTTCAGATTAAAATTGATTTATAACGCCAAAATCCACTACAACAAAATATGCAAAATTCCTGATTTTTTAAAAATAACTATACACTTTTAGCAAATTAATACTTTAAAATGCCACAATGATTCTAAAATGTGATTTGGAAACCTTCTTTGATGACACAATAATATAGCTTCATTGAAATAACGTTGCGAGTGTGCTTCGCGTAAAAGGCACCTCTTGAAGCCATTCACATTTTTTTCTCTCCAGGTTTGGGTACCTCCTAGCATTTCTGCTGAGGGCACATTTTTCAACTTCCTGGCCAGGAATTCTATGTTGCAGATGTTAGAGAGAATATGGCAGAAAAATATCGTGTATCAGAGAATTCGAAATTCTCAAGAAAGTTTTTGTTTTGGAAAACCATATGAATATGAGGAAAAGAAGCATTTTATTCATAAAAATTGGTTCCATTAACGCAGAAATATACGTGAATGAGTGCCTTTGGAAAAGACTTCTACATTTCCTAAGCAAATACAGTGTATCCACTTTTTTCTGTCCTGTTCTCGCTTCTTCTCATTGCAGTAACAAAACAATAGAGTGGTAATAAAGAAATTGTTAGTGTTTGTACCGAAAAATGCTAATACATTAAATTGTCCGAAACTCCGTACAATTGAAAGATATTGGGCTCTATTAAAAAATAATTTAAAGAACATAAAAAGCTCAGCTTAAAATGAAGCGGAGTTTAAAAATAAGTGAACTTATTCGAGCGAAAAAGTGACCGAAATACAACAAAACCTTTAATTGGACGAATTCTGGAAAATATCAGAAATAATCTATTCTTTTATGTTTAGAACTTGAACATAACAGTCATTGATAAAAATATAGTTCTAAAAAAATTCGCCCATTGGTTTAGTTCCTATAAGCAGATTTGTGTGCACGGATTTTTTCCTGCGCACTCCTTAATTATTTATCTTATATAAGGTTTGTTTGGTTTTGAAAATGAGTAAAATCGGTTTGTAAAAAAAAAAACAGTTATAAAGCAAATACTAGAAACACAGAGTGTCCGCTGACATAAACCAAAAATATAAGGTGATACATCTACGAAATGTTGTGTTAATAGCGCATTTATACTCAGAAACAAAAATGAACGTGGGTCGTCCTTTTTACCATCCACCTCCCATATAAAGTGAAGTGTTTCAGATGATGGTTGTATAGTAGAGTGTCCCGAGGAAAGCCTTTTTCGAGATTTCGGTTTAGGAAGACCGAAACGATGCGTGTATCGAAATGTGTATCAAAAAATTTGTAATTGTATGGTGGATATGGAAAAAATATTTTAAAAATTTTTCCCATGGGATTTTGTTTCGCTAGAAGATTTTTTTAAGTAATTTTGATGAACAATTTTTTGGAAAAATTTTGAAAATCATATATTATCAACAGTCTTACTACAATGCAAATTTTTAATGAAGATCAATTTTGAAATTTTTTTTTATATTTTTCCCATATGAAGCTAATTTTTACGCATCGTTTGAGGGGTCTTCCTACAAAATTTTTGTCTACGAGACAGTCCAGTGTATAGATTCGGCCAAGCCGAAAATAACATATTTTTTTTTTTTTTTCAGTAATAATATTCCAGTAAATAAAGAAAATTTAAAAATAATAAATTTCTACAAAGTAAAAAATTTTTTAATCTAAATCTTTTTAAACAAAATTTCCAAGTAACTACATTTAACTTTAGTAACTTTTTGCGGTTACGATCACACTTGCCAAGAGATACTGAGAAAAATACTATATTAAAAAAACCAACAAATATGAACCTAAACATAAAGAGATTTTTTTTGTGCAATCTATTCAACAATTAAAACCAACAATTAGATAAAAATTGCAATCTCGTTCTCAGCTTATCAGCAAATAATGTCCTTAATGTTGTATATATACAACTACTACTTACTTATTACAAGTATGTGTGTAACGTGTTTTATTATTATTTTTTTTTTTTTGCAATTCCCTGTGACAGTATTAAATCTAGGAAGAAGAATAGAGAAGAAAATGAAAACATTGCTAAGCTGTTGATGATTATTGTGTTGTTGTTTTTGTTTTCGTATTTGTGTGTTTTACTTTTTGTCATTCATTCATTCAATCTTTGTTCAACAGGACTTAGAGGCAAGAGATTTTTCTATTTGTGTATGTTGTTTTTATTTTTTAATTTCTTAGCCAAGTTTAACCACAATTCATTTGGCTTGAAATGTTACAACCACTAAGATATGGTTACATAAGCAATTGACACACACCGACAAATATTTAAACATAGTAGAATGGATCCATATGTAAGTACTGGTACGTACTTTAAGATAGAGTTATGAGAAGCACCCGAAAAGTTTTTAAAATTTTTATACCCACCATCAAAAAGATGGGGGATATATTGATTTTGTCATTTCGTATATAACATGTTGAAGGAATCATTTAAGGCCCCACAAAGTATATATTTTGTGGGTCCTGGTTAGATTCTGAGTCGATGTAGCTATGTCCGTCCGTCTGTCCGTCTATTGAAAGCAGGATAGGCCTCGAAAGGAACAACGGGACGAAATTTGGCTCAAATATTTATTTTATATAAAGTTTGTTTGTTATTGAAAATGAGCAAAAAAGTTATGGGCTAAAAACTAGAGTGTCCGTTGTAGCTTCATTTCATACTTTTCTGCTGATATCCCAGCAAAAACTTTGTAATGGCATGTAGTTACGGATGTGGTTACTTTTCAATGATAACAACATACTGTCTGCATTACATGAAAGTAGATTAGTAACTACTTTTATTTTTAACCTGATATATAATCAATTACTTGATTATATATCTCCACCAGTCTCTGGTGGAGTTATTTACACTTGTCAACAAATCCATTGGGGTACTCCATGCATACATGATAATTCACTCATGAAAAATTAAAATTGTTTGAATTGTTTGTTTGAATATTTTAAATTGTTTATGTTTTAAATAAATAAATTGAAACATATCTGCTTTTTATTGTTCAATATTTCAGTACTTATTTGTAACCGATAATGTAACTAGTTATTCATTTTGCTAATAATGACTTCTGTAATACTTTGAAATTAATGAGTAATTGAATAGATTCAAAATAATTAGTTCTTGCAATGACATTTAAGTAATGACTTTCTGAAATACCGCTAATGACATCGCTGTGTTAAAATAATGAGTTATTCATCTAACTTGTAAGTTGTGAAGAGCCATTATATTAACTTCTTAACTCATTACATGGCAAGTAAAGTTTTTGCTGAGTATCTCTTAAACAAAAACATGTACAACATCGAAATTTTGTACAAATAGTTCAAGGATCAATATCAATAAAGGTGAAACGTCAACGAAATTTTTTACAAATAGTTCCGAAACAAAAAATGGGCGTGGTCCGCCCACTTTACCGCCCACCTACCATATAACAAAAAATTTTAGAAAGTGGATGGTGAGTATTTAGATTCGGCTGAGCAGAATATAACATTATTTTAATTAAAACATTAAAAAAAGTTCTGTTAGAGGAAGTATTATTTTTTCAAGAGAAGAGAAAAGAAAAAATTTATACTATTATATTTTCTTAGATATTGAAAGAACTTTTAGAATGTCTCTCCTAGCTAGAAACGAAAGTAAAGAAAAAAAAAGATTTTTACTTCGCCTGTACAGATGTATGTATATAAAGGAAATTCATATTAACAACCGAATGTGTTAGATAAATAGACACATGCCATGCACATATGAAAAATTGTTGAATATAATTTTTAGAAACACAATATAAAATCGTCTGGGTTGAAATTTATACAAAATCCACAAAACTGTAAAGCATATCGCTCAGTGTTATTTTGTCTTTAATACTAAAAATAAATATTTACATGTGTGCAAATATTTTAATAAATATTTTTTCTTGTCATACTACAAAACCTGTATGTTTAGTATCCGACTGAGTATAATTGCATGCTCGTATGTGTGCAGGTATATACATTAAGGTGGCCTCAAAATCTATATTTCCAACTCAAGTGAAAACTTACTTCATTCAAGGTACCGTTTCATAAAATTTTTGTCCTAACATTATTCGTTCGTGAGCTAGATCAATATGAACAAGCTCGAATATTATATTCTGCTCGGCCGAATCTATGTACCCACCATTAACTTTTTTAAATTTTACGTTTTATGAGAGGTGGGCGGTAAAGTGGGCGAATACGCCCATTTTTTGTTTCCGAGTTTACATTGGTCTTTAAACTATTTGTAAAAAATAGTTTAAGGACCAATTTTGTCCTTAAACTATTTTTTATACCCCCATCTTTTTGATGGTGGGTATAAAAAATGTCCTTTTGAAAATTAAATTTTGAAAAAACAGTCTTAGAATAAAGTAAATTTTCATTTTGGGGCTACCCTAATGTATATGCATTTCAATCTCATCTAATGCTATATCTAGCTATATTACCACAATAATTAAACTTTGTTTGTATTGGTTGAAAACTTAAATTTCTCTTTCCAACCCAGACAAATTAATGAGTTTGGTCAGTATACATTTGTAAAATTGCACATAAGTACTCTGGCTTACTAAAACAAGTGTAAAATGAAGAAATATTATTTTGGCATTTATGTGACTAAAGAAAAAAGTGTTAACCATTCCAAGATTAAATGTTGTGGGTAAATATAAACGTTGAGACTAACAAAATTTGTGATATAAATAGTTTTACTTTATAATAGTAAGAAACTGAAATCATTAAAAGAAATTCAAAGTTTAAATAAAATTGCAATAAATAAGAAGTTTAAAGTCAGGTGCAGGAAAACCATCAAGGATTAAGTAGATTATATTCTTAGTATTTTAATTCTATTGAGAGATTCGCAAGGTGTGCTACCATGTAATAATGTTCTAAAATTGTTTAATGGTTTATAAATATTGTTGTTGTTTTCAAATAAAAAGTGTCTTAAAAAAATAGAAAATCTAATCATCATACAAAAGTCCGGGCGGAAATAATTAAAACATAATAAGATTTTCAGATGACATAAACAGAATCTAAATATATTACACTATTGTGTTCTCCATACGTTCATAAATGTTCATAATATTTTCATAATTTGTTCCTAAATTATTAAAAATAATGTTGTGTAAATTTACAAATCTATTGAAAATAAAGTTACAAAAAATAAAAAATTTAAAAATATTCTGAATTTTTCATGTGAGAACGAAGTAGCTAGCTTGTATAGGAACTTAGAAATGCTAACAACAAAAAGTGATATTCGGAAGAGGGATTTATATGGGAGCTATGGTCAGTTATGGACCGATCTTGATGAAATTTGGCACAAAACTTGACACTTGCACAAAACTCTTTTCTACCGAGTTTTATTGAAATATTACTATATTTAAGGCATTTATGATTGTTAAACTTCTATTCCGGGAGGACATTTGTATGGGGGCTAGGTGAAATAATGGACAAATCATAACCAATTTCAATAAGCTTCGTCCTTGTATCAAAATAATTATTCTTGCCAAATTTCATTAAAATATCTTTAAAATTGCGATCTGTACTTTGTTCACAAGGTTTACATGGACAGAAAGTGATTCTGAGTCGAACGGTATACTTTAAGGTGGGGGTCCAATAATTTTTTCTGTGCGTTAAAAATATCAGCACAAACGCATTATACCCCAACCACCTATGGTGGTGTAGGGTATAAAAAAGACATGCAAAAGAAGTAGTAATATATCAGTTCACGTGATGTTGCACTGGTTGATTTTTAGGTGAAACATGCATGATTTTAACATTGGTGTATCATTGAAGTGCATGGGTTCACTTTAGATGCATAAGTTCTAAAGAAATCATGAAAATATTACATCCCTTTGAACTACTTTATAAAATGTTTGCTGGGTATAAATATTATTAGTAAGGAAGACTAGCCTATACGTGTTATAAATAAGGAGTGCATTCGAAACAATTTTAACATATATAATATTCAATAACTTGGAAATGGTTGCTCTTAGAGTTTTCATTTTTTTTTTAATTTAATTCATTATTTATTACAGATCACAGAAAAATATAACTTTTGTAATTCTAACCACTACTTATGAACTTGTAGACCATTTTCGGTAACCCTTTCGTTAGAGATTTGATAGTTGCTTCAGTCACATTTTTGGAACAGTATGCACATATTCTTTTAAAATCTTCGGTATTTTGGAACATCTTTTTTGTGCTCTTCAATTCACTTTTCACAAGATGTTAATATCTCTCCACTGGTCTAAGCTATGGACAATTTTGAAAATTGACCTTCCTTGATACAAAACTATATTATTGGTTTGGTACCACTCCAGATCTTTCTTACCGTAGTGACATGATACCAAATCGTTCCAAAAATGTGTGGACACTTTGCGGTTTCTTATGAAAGGAAGAAGTATTTTTTGCAGATATTTTTTGATGTATATTTTGGTATGTAAAGAGCCGAATGTAACAAATGACTTTCCTGTTTTGTCGCAACTGCAAAAAGCTTGTTATGCCAGGAATTTTGTAAGAATTTTTTTCTGCTTTTGTGTCCTAAACTTGACATTACCTCGAGCATTAATAATAAAAAGTTTTTACACAGAAGCTGCGAAAATTCTGCCAGCACATACGTTTTTTCATCAATTATATAACTTGAGTATTTTTGTATGAAATTTGGTTTTAATTTCCGTGTACTCTTCTTGGCTTCTAAATTCTTTTGCAGCATTCCTGTTTGGAACATTTTGGACTTTATATGTTATCAACTCTCCCTTGGCTTTAAATTTTCACACCAAGTGATCAAAGCACTGATATAAGTGGGCTGTTTTTCTACCAGATTTGTTTGGAGTTCCTTTCAATATGCTTTCAATTTTCTGGCCTTCCCAATATCATGTAGACTTTTTTTTTCTTTCCGAACCAGATTTCATATCAATGGTCAAATTCTCTTGATATTGTATAATAACATTAGAAACAGTTTGACGGCAGAAATGCAATTCTGTGGCCAATTATTTGTAGGACCTATTTGGATTTTTTTAATTTTTTAAATAATTTGTAGCACGTAAATCTTTTTCGTCACTCATTTTAGTGAAAATCACGACAAATCAATATGGCTGGTATTAAAAATAATAACTGATGTATTTTTCATGATAACTATATAAAACAAAATTTCAATATTGATTCCGAAAAAAAGTTATGAGACAAAACGTGTGTTAAAATTTTTTCGATCGCACTCCTTAATATATGTATATTACTCATACGCATGGTTTTACATGAAAGATGTAAAAATATTACTGACAAATTTATATTAGAGTGGAAATGTTTCTAAATGATTATTCCTATTTGATGAAATTAAAGTAAATTACATTTAGCTTAACTACAGATAAGATCATGGGTTAAAAAATATGAAATAAAAATTATTTAATTAATTTTTACATTAATTTGCACTAGAATAATTTTACAGAAAATTGGAATCTTTCGTTCTAAAAAAAAAAAAAAATATATATATATAAATTAACGAGAATAAAAGATATAGTCGGTCAAGCCCGACCATATGATACCCTACACCATTGTGTACATTATAATTCGGGGAGGGGTCTTTTATTAGACTTGGAGTCAAATGTGAACCAATACTCATAAAAGTAAAATAAACTATACGATTACAGAATATTACGTTGATGCTGACATTTATATGAATTTATTTATGAATTTGGGTGATTCCTGAAAGAGGGCCTTATATGGGAGCTATGGTAAATTATGGACCGATCTTTGTAAAATTTGACACTATCATTTATGTCCATATTAAACTTATTTTTGTCGAATATTTATTTGATACTAATATTTTAATGGGATTTATGCCCGTTAAAGTGATTTTCTGAAAAGGGGTTTATATGGGAGCTATGGTTAATTATGGACCGCTCTTTTTAAAAATCAGCACTAATTTGTACTTATATGAAACTTATATGTGCCAAATTTCATTAAAATATTGCTATATTTAATGGATTTATGATCGTTAAACCCTTTTCCGGGAGGACATTTGTATGGGAGCTAGGTGAAATAATGGACCGATCATAACCAATTTCAATGTCCCTGGACTATAACAAACCTGTGTACCAAATTCCATTAATTTTGGTTAAAAATTGCGACCTGTAGTTTGATTAGAAGGTTTACGTGGACGGACAGACGGTCAGACGGACGGACATCGTTTAATCGACTCAGAAAGTGATTCTTAGCCGATTGGTATAAATTAAGGTGGGTCTTAGACAAATATTTTTGGGTGTTACAAACATTAGCACAAACGCATAATACCCTCCCCACCTATGGTGGTGTAGGGTATAAAAATTAAAAATATTTTTACCATTTATTCGAGTAGAGCCATCGAAAGTAATTTTTTATCAATGCACACATTTTTGCTATATATTAGCTGATTTTGACGCCCTCTAGTGACGTAACTATGTTTTCTAAAAATATGCGACACACATTTTTGTATTTTTTACCAATAAAAGGAATCAGGGTGGGACAGATATTAGAACTTAAGATCGTCTTACATTTTTAAAAGGATCCAGAATTTATAAAATTTTTGGGATCTTAGATGATTATTTTGATATAGTAGTGCACATGGAATTACAAGCTTAATGGTGGCTATAATCATTTTTTTTTTTTTTTTTCATTTCTCTTTTACGATCATAGAGACACCCATTTTATTTTTAAAGCCAACAAATTTTAAACTGATGTGTGTCAATGTACTTATTGTTATGCTGAAATGATAGACTTATAGTTATTGAAATTAAATTTAATTTAATTTTTATCGAATTTTGGACTTATTTAAAGCAATATAAGTTATAAAAATGTATACCCATTTTATTTTTATGCCTTTATTGCCACCATATGATTATTATTAAAACTCTTAAGCTTATTAGCTACATATTTTTCTATAGAAATAATATAACATTACATTTCTTTATAATATTTTAAACTAATATTAAATGACTTTGTTTATTATCTTCATATATATTTTTTTAAACAAACAACAAAATTGTCAAAGTATTTTCTTGTTATTTATTTAAGTCATTTGACCTTTAACTGCAAACGTATTACAAGAAAAGGAATGTTACAAGTTAATTTTATTCCATGTGTTTATATACGTTTTGTTCGATTTCCTTAGATGGCATTAGAAATAAATGGATAAAAAGATTAGTTTTATACTTTGTAATGTCTTATATAGTACTATACACAGTATATATTGAATTTACTTAAGAAGCATATGTAGGTTATAAATATAAACACACACACGTATATACATACATATATCATCAAGTATTCCATAATCTTTTTAAAGTACAGGAGAAAAAAAAAAATGCTAGTACTTTATAAAGACTTTTGTAAATGTACAAGTATTACAAGAAGATTGTCAAATGAGGCAACTAAAACGAATTGTAAATGCACTAAAGTTTATAGATAGACTGCCTTCATTAATTACCCGAACTTAAGTTCTTTTCTCACCAGTCTGCTAGATAAGGTCCTGTATTGACTGATTCTATCTTACAGCTCACTGGTGTTTAGAACTTTATTCAATTCATAAGCATAATCTTATTTTTAAGAAAATAAAACTTAAACTTTCAAAAGATTCTCTTAGTTACAATAAACTTTATATACCAACGATTCTCCTATAAAAGATTTGGTAAAAAGAAGTTCAAATTGTCTATTACTATATTACACTATGAACAAGGACATATGTACTATATATGTCACTACATACAATCTTACGACTAAATATAAATCAAATATTCTAACATCATACACAAACACATACACACATATGTGTAAGTTTATATTAGAGAAAAACAAATATGCAACTGTATTTGTACTCCATAATATGAAGTTGAAGAAAATCTTGTGTAATTTATAACAACTTATCGATGTCATCAATCACTTGTATATATATATACGTGTGTGCATATACATATGTATGTATGCAACACAAACATAAGTTTATACGATTATAGGAAAGAAGACACTTTTCTTCTAATAATAATCTTTATTTTTTTTTTTTTTTTTTATTTATTTTATGTTCGATAGAGGGGAAAAGTCTTGAAAAAGAAATATGTTTAGAATATAGAGTTCTTAATGGTTGCTAGTGTGGGCAAGTTATGTTGTAGCAATGGGAAAATTATTGCCATTAGTAATGAAACCAAAATGAATTGTCAAAGTTAAGACAATTGTGTAGAGTAATCGATTATACTTTATGGTCATTGAAAAATGTACATAAGTATGTTTGTTTTTGATTTATTGAATAAAGAAAATCATTTTTAGCAATTAAAAAAAAAAAAAAAAAATATTATTCAGACTCTTTACAGTATTATCGAGAAGACATTAGTTAGGTATACGATTGTTGAAGTTTTGATTCTGGTTTTAAAGAAATTTAGCTTTATGATATATAAACATATTGCCAAACCGTTGTTAAATCCTTTCTTAAGAAATTATAACGTATTGTCTATTGAATAATAAAAAATCAAAAAATTTCGAAATTGTTTGGAACCTACCTTTAGTGTCTTGTATTGCTAAAGTTTGTTTTAAAATTAGGAAGTTTTGATGGCTTTTTGAAGATCTTACAAAATAACTAAGAAATCCTAAATTTTAAATAATTTGCAACTTTTTGGTTTAAACCATTAATCAAATGAAAGACAAGTCTTTGGAAATTAATTTTCTATATAACAAGTATCCTATTTACAATCCATTGAAAAGTTATGCAGTGATAAAAAATTAAATCAAAAATTTACTATATCTGAAATTTTGCAGTTTTTTTGCAAAGAAAATTTGCGCCATTCAGTGAATTTAAATTTAGAGTGCAGAATTCTAAAGATGAAATGATTACGTACAGTCAATAATGTTAATGTTAAATTTTTATTCTTTCATAATAAAGATACATTTGTTGTAAATCAAACAAGGTATATTCATTGAAATCACTGCATAAATTAAAAATTTATTCATAAATTACACAGATCAACAAAATCGCAAAAAAAAATTTATATCTGGAATAATTCTACAAAATTTTTATTCCTTAGGCTTGATATAGTGTAGAAAGTAGAAAGTCAAATGAAAATTTTCCATCACGTCACATTTTTAACCCATTATGGACCAAAGAAAATATGTTTCCTTGAGAAGTTTTTAGGTTATAAAATTTTCCATTTAAAAGGTAGAGGAAATTAGTGACACAAGTTTTATAGGCCAGACATGGGATTACAAAAACGTAGTACTGGTAAGGTCTCTAACTTGTCACACATAGGCCCTAGAAGTCGTTAAAGTTGTAAAAATCAAGAATTTCTCAATTAACCTTCATAAAACCATGGCAAAATGACGGATAAAGAGTGGATGTATAGGAGAAATTTGTAATTGATATAACTAATACAAGACCGCAGATTTTAAAAATGGTAAAATTTTTAAAATCGCATTGACAGAAAATGCTTATATTTTTATTGAAAAATTTTTTGAAGAAGTTTAGTAACTTTAACTTCATATACATATCTCAATAAATACTGCAAATTATTTTACTATAAATTTTTAGATAAAATTTAATATCGAAGCTATTTCTTTTATTTAAAGGATTTCTTAACATTAAAAAAAAGCATAAGGAATGCGCACGAAAAAATCCGTGCATGCAAATAACATTTTTAACTTTAACTTCATATACATATCTCAATAAATACTGCAAATTATTTTACTATAAATTTTTAGATAAAATTTAATATCGAAGCTATTTCTTTTATTTAAAGGATTTCTTAACATTAAAAAAAAGCATAAGGAATGCGCACGAAAAAATCCGTGCATGCAAATAACATTTTTTTAAAGTGTTATTTTTATTAATGACTGTTATATTCAAGTTTTAAACATAAAATAATAAATTAGTTCTTGTTGGTTTATAAGGAAATATCTGATATACTCCGAAATTATTCTAATTAAAGGTTTAACTGTGTTTTGGTCACTTTTTTGCTCGAATAAGTCCACTTATTTTTAAATTCCGTTCCATTTTATGCTAAGCCTTTAATGTCCTTTAAATTATTGTTTACTAAAGTCCAATATCTTTCAATTGCACGAAATTTTGGACAATTTAATGGATTAACCTCTTTCGGTACAAACTCTTACAATTTAATTTTTCATTGTTTTGTTGTTGTAATGAAAAGAAGCGGAAATAGGCCAGAAAACGGCGGATGCATTGAATTTTATCCAAATATTCAAGTATAATTATGTGGTAATGCAACCATTTTTTAAGATTGAAGTGCTTCATTCCGGCGTATGCATATGACTTCCCAAATCAAAAACTTTCTTGAGAATTTTGATTTCTTTGATACACAAATTTAGTTTGCGACATAGATTCCTGGCTAGGAAGTTAAAAAAAGTCACCCTGTACGAACGTCTTATCGTATATTATATAGAGATAAAATTTCTGAAAAAATTCGTCCCAAGTACTTTCATGTTATTTTTTTACCTCCAAATTCTTGCTTGCGTTTCTAATAGGATTTTTTTCTTACCTTATAAGTCTTCCGGCTAGACTTCCTTTAAAATTTTCTGATGAAGATTCAAAGCAATTAACTTTTTCTGACACTTTTCTTCCAGAGGTGAGGTGATTTTCTCTCAAAATCTTTTCTATTTTGCTTGAGTCCTACAGCCCGAAGTTACTATTTGTCTTCCGTTACCAGGTTACCATTCAGAGATTATGACTTCTTTGTATAATATTATGACCCAAGGAATTGTATTTTACTGCATAACAGCCTTCCTTGCAATTATTTTATATAGCCAATGCAAGATTTCATGAAAAATTTGAATTATGTATTTTGGTGTTTTTTCTTAAACTTCTATTTTAAGAAAAATCAATTTTGGTATTATCATGAACATGGCAAATGAGTATAATGGTAAATACAGATCAGTTAACAGAATTATTCATTTTTCGCCACATCAAAATTATCAAAATTATAAGACCAAGATCATGTACGGATTCCTTAATTATTATTTTTTTATATTTTTTTAATGTACTATAACTAAAAAGTTCCATCGAAGTTCCATATAAAAAATGTGTGGTATCTCATATTAGCAATTTGTGAAGAATTAATTAAAAATGTTAATATAATGGCAAAAAAAAAACTGACAGTTCATTAAAATATGTATCTACCTTAAGTTATTATTTTCCAAAAAAATTTTTTGGGGCTGGCAGTGTTTCTACCTGGCCATTTTTATTGTGAATTTTAACGGCCTTATTTACTAACAGAATATTATATTTCAATTCCATGTTTCTTAAAGTTGTTTTTATAGGTTTAAAATTGATATTGTGCTCTGGTAAAAAATAAAAACTTGAAAATCTATTGATAAATTCTTTGTTAGTTATGGAAAATTTTAGTGAATGTCAGCTATGTTATGCAAAAAAATAAAAAAAATATTATATTCAATTTTTGCGTTTTCAGATTTTCTATGTGAGGTCTCATTAATTATAGCTTGGGGATAGTTAAAAATTTTATTATAATAAGTAACTAAGAACAATAAAATAATGCAAAATTTTCTCCGACCATACTAACATACATACTTTAGTATATATCACAAGAACATTAAATAAATTCAACTGGTATTGATTTGTGTAAAATAAACTAAATAGCAAGAACTTGAGTCATAAGACAAAGAACATTCATATAAATATAAATCACTGTATGGTAAGAAATATTGCTAATACATCACTTCATATGGTTTTGGGTTTCAAGAAAACATGAGTTATCATTTAATGGTAGATAAAACAAAGAAGAACCATAAAATACGATTATAATGGAAAATATACTTAGATACTGGTATTGGTATTTCTTATTCTGGTGTCATTTATAAAGATTATATATCTAACTAATACATACATACAATGTACATCCATCTAACTAAGTATGCATGTCCATCTAATGGTTTTTGCAGAAAAATTAATGATAATAAATTCATTGCTTGGGAAAAAAAATATATATTTTTTTTACAAATGAGTGATTCCATTTCAAAACGGACAGCAATCGGACTCAGTGAAATTCACTACAGATATTGGCAAAAAAATATGACGGTTTGAAAAACGAGAAAAACCTAACAAATTTACAAAGGTGCGTTTGTTTAATTGCTAATAACTTCTAAACTATAAACGGTAGTTATCTAGTTTTAGTTTCATAATAAAGACAAAAATATTGCCTTTATAAAGATATTTATAAATTTTTTTTAAATCAAAAGTTCAAAATTGGACTTATAATAATCAAATCATTATATTTCCAAAAATGGTATTTTAAAAATTCTGAAAAAAAATATATAATGTTGACGTAACTCCTCTTCCTACGCACGGAAAATTTCAAGTTGGAGTCTCATTTAGTTTAGAAGTTATGGACCAAAATAAAATTTAATTACTTATAACTTCTAAACTATAAACAATAAAATTTAAAATTTATTTATTCATTACCAGCAGCGTTACCGTTGAGAATTTTTAAAAAGTGTCCAAAAAAGGGGATTTCAAAATAAAAAGTTGCCAAAAAAGGGGATTTTTTTAAAAAAAGGGGCCAACTGCTTTAAAACCTAAAAAATCCTTAAAATCTGTTTATTTGATAAGAACAAAATCAAAAAATGTTATATTTTGAGAAAAACTACTAAATCCAATTCTGTTACTAACAAAATAATTTATTTATAATTATTTTACAAAAATGTTTATTAATTCAAAATTAAAGATTTTTTCACAAAAATAGTTGACATACAATCCTCTTTTTATTAATTACACTTCTGTACTTTTGTACGAGGTCTTCACTTGTACTCCAGTCTTTCAATTCTAAGTTGAACCAATTTAGGACTTAGCGTATGGATCCACAAGTATTGACTTAAGTCTGTTGAACAAACTATTTTTTATTATCGATAATTTAGTGAAAAAATACGTTCCCCCGAGGGATTGCTAATAGAAATATAAAAATATAAATAAGGATATAAGTATTCATCGTATCTGTTTTTTATTTTCTCAAATCAGTCCAAAAGGTTCGGCATATGATGATTAAAATAGCTGTTCATAAACTTCATTTTTGTTTTTAGTTACTCCGTGATTTTTATATATCTCTACACAGTGAAATAATCTCATAATAATTAATTTATTTGCTTAAATTAATATAAAATGGGTCGATATATTTTAAACAACTTAGTTCCTCGTTATTTGGCACATAGTGTTAAAAAGTTAAAAAGTGGCCAGGTGGTTAAAAAAGGGGCAATTGGCGACTAAAGTCGCCAAACGGTAACACTGATTACCAGCTTTAAGATAAAGGTGAAAATTATCTTATTTTTGATATCAAAAATAAAATAATTTTCATTTATTAAAAGAAATTTGAGTAACAAAAAAATCTAAAATTTTGCATGAAAATTTTTTTTTTTTACACTTATTTTAAAATAACTTTTAAATTTTATTATCATTTTATAGATTAAGATATTGTCTTCAAAATTATGTAAAGTAAATTTATTTAGTTTGAAAGTTCAAAGGTCTAATTTAAACTTATAAAAATTAAATCTTTATATCTCCAAAAACGACATTTTTAAAATTCTTAAAAAATTATATAATGTTAACACAAATCTTGTCCATACCCGTGCAAAATTTCGTATTGGATACTCATTTAGTTTAGAAGTTATGTAACATAATATAAAACAAAGTCAAATTTTATGTATAAAATTTTATATTTTTTAAATAAAAAAAAAAAAAACAATTAAAAAATAATTTAAATTAATTTTTGTAAATATTTTAAATTTTTACATACAAAAAAATTGCTTTTTACTATATTTTTCTTCATAAATCCTAAACCAAAAGAGGCTCCAACTTGAATTTTGGCTCGAGTATAGAATGGAGTTATCAATATATAACTTTTTTAAGAATTTTAAAATACCGTTTTTTGAGATATTCAGCTTTGAATATTATATTACATATTTTGACCTTTGAACTTTCGTTGTAAATAAATTTTATATGCGTAATTTCAAAGCCAATATCTATTTATATTAAATGAGATACAAATTAGAATTTTACAATGTAATATTATATTTCTTGGCGAAGGCAGGCTTATACGCTCGTTATATAATAATTTCGTTTAGTTTGAGCACGAGTTCAAAAAAAGTTGAATTTATATTAAAAAAACTGCAAAAAATGCCTTTTGCCGAAATTCGCAGAATTCAAATCGAAGGTAAGGCTTTGTCATACAAGATATTGACCTAATTCTTTTTTATTTATATTTTCTATATCAAAAGTTTTTTGAACTTTTTTGAAGTTTTTTTAACAAACTTTTTTAAAGTTTGAAAATGTAGTTTTAAAAAATTTTAACATTTTTTAACCGAGATTGAAAAGGTGTTTGGATTACCCTGTGAGAACAAAAACATATTTTTAAATAATTTCGGTTCAAATTTAATTGAAAATAGTATTTAATTCAAACATCTATCAAAAATTTAATAATTTTGTTGCTCTAAAACACATTAATGGCCAGGGGAATTCGTAATATCTTTAAAATTTTTTTAACCGATTTGCACTCTTAATATCCTATTTAATAGATAATTATGTATAAATTATGATTTTTTTAAAAGTTAGTTACGAAACACAGTTTTTAATAGCAAAATTTTTCTAAAAACGATAAAAAAGCCAACTTTTTCAAATATAAACGCACCCTACAAACTTTAGGTCCGATGCGGGACGGGTTAACGATATCCAATTTCTCTAATATTTCACACAATTCTAGGGGAGTTATGGTCAAAATTGAAAATTTTGGTGCAGTCTAATATACATATGTATAAGGTATCATATTTGATTAGGCTCTTTGGTAATATTGTTAATATATTCATTCAAAATTACTATAGTTTAATATAAAACATTATGGCAGAAGATAATAATTAATTTCTGCATAAATTTTAAATGTTTGTTGCACGTTTAAACATTTTATGTTTGTATTCAATTAATTTGATTCGTTGCATAATCTTATTACTTAGTTGCATTGCCTAGATTTTATACAATATGAACAAAAAATTACTGTTTATTAATGTATATTTATTTACCTGAGCATATCTTATGTATAAGTATCTAGAATGCATTTAAATTTGAATTTGGGAAACATTTAGTTATTCCTGTAAATTTGTGTTTACTGCAGTGAGTTTACGAAATATAATTGTAATTAAAGTTATTGAAACATAATAAAATTATATTATATTTCCTAGAATATATAAAATGTTTTTTTAAAGATTCAATAATTAAATTTAGTGTAATTTTTAAAGGATTCCTGACTTCAATTTACCCAGCAAAAACTTGGTAATGAAATGTAGTTACGGATGTAGTTACAACATATTACCTGCTTTACATAGAAGTTGTTTTGTAACTAATTATTTATAACCCGAACGTAAATAATTATTTATGATCAAATTTTTAAAAATAAAATTTTTTATTGATTTTTATTATGCAGTTACCAGTTCATATATTTGAAGAAGGGATACATAAGTAAATCAAAGGCAAAATTTGCGTATGAATTAATTTGTAATCTAAAATAGTTTATTTTTATTATATTTATTTTAATCACATTTCTGGTTGTTGTTAAGTTTTTTAAATTAAAATTTAAAAAATCTTTTTACAACAACAAAAAAATATTTTATATCCTGACATTTCATTACTTATTTATAACCTAAAGTATAACTAGTTACTATTTTTATTACTAATCATGACTTCGGTATTTCTTTAAAATCAATGCGCTGTTTAACAGCTTGAAAGTACTTAGTTATTATAATGACATCTAAGTAATGTATAGAGCAAGTAATTGCCTCTAATGTCATCACCGTGTTAAAATAATGAGTTATTCAGCTAATGTGTAAGTAGTGGAGAGCCATTATATTAGCTTCTTAACTCATTACATGGCTCATTAATTATTATTTGCTGTGTAATTGCTTATTTTTAAAGAATTTAAATTATTTAGGTATGTACTCAAAATATATTTCTGTATTAAAAAAAAAAAAATATTTTATATTTTTATAGATAAATATTTTTAATCGTACTTACCAATTAATAGGAATTTCCAAATATGCATTTGAATATTAAAAGCTGTTGAGTCCATTCAAAGTGAAAATCAAATTTCATGGAATAATAATCTTCTCAGCTCTGGTTTCATTTACTACATGCCCTCAAAACCACAATAGCATTTATTCAAATTGTTGCTTTTTTTGTTTCTTATAAAAAATAAATCGAATCTGATGGATATTGTTTGAATGATCCTTTTTCGTAGTTGTTATTGTAGCTGTTATAGTTTATAATGCATCATGCCACACAAATACATTCATTGGTTTTTAGTTTCAAAATAATTTCATTTAGTATTTTTTACATGAAAAATTTAAGTATATAAGCTGATTCGAAAATACTTTATCTCTCCCAAAGCTGATGGCTATGATGTAGATAAATTTTATTATATTTTAAAATATACAATATATGTAAGTATGTATGTA